>JAVCKU010000065.1:13544425-13560279 GCA_032273985.1 Hypsolebias coamazonicus
GTGTGTGCTGGGTGAGTGTGGTCCTTCATGATGCAGGTGGCTCTCTTCCTGCATCTGGAGGTGTAGATGTCTGTGATAAATATAATATTGGTTGATATATAGCCAATGTTGTGTTCTATAATCAGTTGGCTGCATCAGACATTTTATATGGGGTTTACTCCAGAGGTGAAAGATGTGTAGACATAAATCCAGTGATCACTTCCTGAGAGTTTCATTAAGCTCCACCCAGTATGAGATATTTTACTGACAGACAGACACCAATCATTTATAGACATTTTTTGCTCTTGGTCACTTTATTTAACCCTTTTTTTAATGTGGGGCATTTAGTATTACAGACTTGCACAGCTACTATATAATTGGACATTTGACTAGATTAGAGTACCCCTCCTCGAAGCAATGACAAATAAAAATGCACATGTGCGTGGAGGAACTGCAGCATAGAGACTAAACCATCTAACCCATTAAATCATGGACCTCTGGTTACATTTATTGGCAATTAACGTGACATTTTGAGGCTTTACAACTAATATCCAGTTTTACAATTGAACTATTGGAGTTAATATTTATATTATCCTGTCTAAATGTATGTTGTTTTCATCAAATGGTGAAATTTTGTCCATGGCAGCATGTGCATGGGTCTTTTGTCGGCCAGCTATTATGAAAAGTTTCCTGGGACAATAGGCTGTTCCAGGGTGATGGTAATTACAAGTGACCAGGACAATAAGGTCTAGAATGGAGGAACTAATTCAATGAGAAGACACATTTATGCAAATAAAGAATTTTAACCACCCCCATCAATGCTTGAGCAAGAGGGAAATGAGAATTCAACCAAAACAAAGCAACCATAACACTCAATGTCACTCCTGAGGAAGAAAAAAAACACCGGAGAATAAAACTCCAAGTTATGAAAAAGTGTTATTTTATTCCTCATCGCTCAAAGCTGAAAAACAGGCTCAACTTGCTCCAGGTTGGGATGTGGATTATTTGCATTAATGAACTTAAAAATAAACTTTAGGGGGACGGACGATAAAGGCAGTAAAGTCAGTTAAGCTATGAGTTACACGCGCAATAAATTCCCACAAATGGTTTTATTGCTACTGTTTTTCTTTAACTTTGTTTATGTAGGCCAGAACAGAGCGCGTTTCGTCGCGGGATGATAAGACGGGGTTTTGTTGCGAGTTTTTATCACAAGGAAACATCTGCAACACCAGTGGGCACTCCGAGAACAGGTGGCCCGACGCTCGTGTCACTTCGCCTTTCTTTGCATGCAAACCTATTCTTTTTGTCCACTCCGTCTAAATACAATATTTCCCTTCTTCTTTTCATAGGGAAAAAAAGAAGAAGAAGAAGCAACATTGCTCAATGTAAACGCTACTGAGTTATGAGTGTCTTGGATACTTCAATGACACTTTGTAAATATTATAAACCACCTATTGGCACGCTTATTTTTAAAGGTAAGGCTTACAAAATAGAAAAATAGAAGCAGTACCTAAATATGAACTAATAACATTTTAATATATTCCTTTACTAACCAACTTATAAGTCGCTTATTGTTTTAGAAATGTCTTCCTCACTAGCCTGAAACCGAATTGTTGATAAGTCATTAACTGAATTTTAATGAAACGTATCAAAGAATATAATAATTTTCTTCGCAGCTATATATTTTAATCATTTTATTCGTTTATTTATTTATTTATTTATTTTTCCACCAAAACGTTGTCCGTCGCACGATTCCAAACAGTAGCTTGAAAAAATTCTGACTGCACGCGAAGTGCTCACATTTTTGGAGCATGCGCAGTACAGCGACAACTTAGAGGAGCGCCAAATTGACCGGGATGCGAAGGAGACGCGAGGGAGGGAGGAGCGCCCCCACGGAGTCTGCCGCAGTTTAAATTAATGTCAGCCTGCCTGCTCGCAGGGAGAACAAACTCAGCGCAGACAGCGAAAGTACTCGCTCGGCTCAACCTGCTGCCTGTCCGGACTCTAGCATGACTCGGCGGCCGAGAAACAGGTACGCTCGAACAGCGGAAAAACGACGCTAAACTTAGCTAGTTTACTACACGACTACGCAGTTTTTTTGTAGTTCCTTTCTTATTTCTGCAGGACAAACTGCACGAGGTTGACGGATTAAAAGGCGCATCTTAACAGAGCGCATGACTTTTATTTTTTATTTTTTATTTCCATATTTCTTTTTCTTTGCATGCTTTGCTTCTAACTTGTGCACTTGACTCCGTTATGTGTGGCCAGCGATGGGGCTGTGTCGCTCGCGCCAATGACAGGTGCTGGTCATCTGGCATGTGCGGTCCTCGCGCTGCTGTCATTGAGACACGCGCGCGTTAATGCCACGCGCTAGCAGGACACCGGCGTTAAACAGGAGCTAAACCGAACCAAAAAAGACAGTAATATTTACATATTATTTGTATTTTTATTATTTATTTTTTTTACTTCAAATGAAACTTCAGTTTATATATGTCACATTTTATTGCTCCATGCTCTGGTGACCATTTCATCCACAGTCTGTTACTTTCGTTTTTATCACATAACACGTAAAATGATCAATTGTGTCGGCTTAAAGGTCATTTTCCGCCCGCTAAAGATGAATGCTTGTTTCACAGCATCTCTAAAAAAACGAGAGGAGCCCACAGTCATTTTGGAAAGAGCGCTCGTGCTCTGCAGCGTGTGCGCTTAAAAGTTTTGTTTGTTTATAACCACCTGTTTGTGTGGCTTCTTCTTCTTCTTTTTTTTAATGGAAATAACTTTATCTTTCTATGTTCACCAGCTTTGTCTGGGAAACATTATTCCCCTTTAGATTCTGCTGGTGTGGAAGTTCAACTTTTTTAAGGTTATTAATAATAATAATAATAAAACATTTTAGGATTGAAATAAGTGCACAGAGTTTCACCAACTTTTTGCTGAAGTAGTTTTAGTAGACTGATAGTTCTGAGAAACATAAAATGTTTGATTTCCTTTCAAATTTGTGCGTATTGTTAAAGTGATATGTCTTGTTTTACGGTTGAAGTTAAAAAAAATTAGAGCAAATTTGTGGGATGTGCATCGGTATAGTTTTCACTGTTCAACAAGAGACACTTTTTAGTTAATGGATAATTTAAAATAGGAAGATAATGCACAATAAATACCCCCCCTACACGCATTGGGGGTTTTGTACACCTGTTCTCTCTGAGGCAAGCTACCTGCTTCCACATTCTTCAGGCTCAACAACCTGACTGGTTAACCAGCTATGAGTTTGTGTGTGTGTGTGTGTGTGTGTGTGTGTATGCGTGTGCGTGCGTGTATACTTGCAGGCTGTACAATACCACTGCAGGTCTGAACACGCTAGGGTCACAAAATTACGATCACATGTGCCAATCCCAGTATCTGTGGAAACCAAAAACACTAGAACCTGTTCATCCTTCTCCCTCCCTGCCTCCCCCTTCCCTCCCTCCCTTCAGGTTGCTGTTCTTCCCTTTCTCTGCATGGCTTTCTTTCGTTCTTTTTTTTTCTGCTTGTGGGTGTCTTGGCCCGGAGCCTGCACCCAAACCTTCAAGAATGACTGGTTCTCTGTCTGTCTTCAACACCTGATGAGTTCAAGAGTGGGCCGATTTTTTTTTTTTTTTAATGCACTCCTTTAAGAGGTGTTTGAACAGTGATGTAGAAACAGGCAGGTGTTTATTATCTCGTTATTTGCCCGCCTTCTATCTTGCAACATTATCGTCCCATGTAAACTCCGCGCTTTACTTTGTTGTTGTTGTTTTTAGATTGTCATGCTCGCTCTCTGTGCTTGCAGTGTTTACAGCAGCGAGGAAGATGAGGAGGAGACAGATATGTACGAACATGACTACGATGGGTCGGTGGCCAAGACAGGGAAACGCCACCTTGGCAAAACCCGCTGGACACGAGAAGAGGTACACAAATCATTCCAAATATAAATGAACTCACCTGCACTCTCTTCTAGTTGGTGTGAATCAACTTTTATTTGCTGGTCGCCACGGTCTAACTGCCAGAGGGGCTGTTTATAACACAGTTTCTCTTTTATTTAGGACGAGAAGCTGAAGAAACTTGTTGAGCTTCATGGCTCGGAAGATTGGAAACTCATTGCGAGCCTGTTAAGTGTAAGTACTGCCTGGAGGACAGACATGCACCTTTTTTTTTCTGCTGCTTCTTTGCAAGTGCCAAAGTGCTTATTATTCTGAACTGGTCATTTCCATAAAAAATTAGATAACAAAAGGTGTTTATGTTCTGAACCAATCAGAACCGTACAGATGTGCAGTGCCAACACAGGTGGCAGAAGGTTCTCAACCCAGAACTCATTAAAGGGCCCTGGACCAAAGAGGAGGACCAGCGGGTAGGAAAACAAAACACCTCAAGTCACATAAGGACACTGAAAACACAGCAGGAATATAAAAACACTAATTCACTAAAGACACTAATTTCCAAGAGGCACACTGATGGCTTAGTTACATTAGGAATGTATTTGAAGGACTTTGTGTGTTTAATTCACAGATAGAAGGTCTGCAATGTTCAAAAACAATTACTTTATGTTCCTGAGCGATTAAAGCAACCCCTCTGTGGCAATTCTTTGTCTGCTCTTGCACACGTTTAGCTGCTCTTACACAACATATAGCTTGTTTACTCACACACATCCAGCAAAGCATTTGTTGAGCTAAATCAAAGGAGTTATATTTCCAACCAGATGCCGCTGTAATGATTAGCAGACTGGCTAACGTTCCACTGGAAACTCCCTCACTGCTTACCAGCAGGTGTTCTCAGTCACCTCCATTAGTTGAGAAATAAAGACAAGATAGAGACAAATTCTTTGGGAAGGGGTGAAGTGTTTAATAATACAAGAAGCATTTCTAAAGCAAGTTTCTTTTTTGTCTTTCTGTTGTATACCTTCCCTTTGCATGGCATATCTTTACACACCTCTACTTCTCCCTCTCCTCCCTGATATTACTCCTTCCTTCCTCTTTCCCAATGCCCCTCTTCTCCCATTCACTTCCTTTTCAACACTCTCCTTCCTCCTCTTCCTCTTTTGCCTTTCCTCTTTTTTTTTTTTTTTTAATTCTTCTTTTTCTCACCCTCGTACTCGAACACCACAGGTGATCGAGCTTGTCCAGAAGTACGGAGCCAAGCGTTGGTCCGTCATCGCCAAGCACCTGAAGGGACGAATAGGCAAGCAGTGCCGCGAGCGCTGGCACAACCACCTGAACCCAGAGGTTAAGAAGACTTCGTGGACCGAAGAGGAGGACAGGATCATCTACCAGGCGCACGAGAAGCTTGGGAACCGTTGGGCCGAGATCGCCAAGCTCCTTCCCGGCAGGTGAGGCGGAGAATGAAGAAGGGTGAGAAAAAGAGAAGCTGGGTGAATCACTGAACTCTATCTGGTTAGCTGCGCAACGCTGTGGTTACGAGGCCGAAATAGAAGAGAAGTCACTTGAGCATTAATGCAAGAGAAAATGGAGATGAGGACTGGTTGGTCTTTATCAAATTAAAAAAAGGTTTGGAATAGGATGATAAGAGACAAAGAGATAATTTTAAGATTATTGTAATTGCTTTATTCTGATAGCCTTATCAATCGCCTGCATGTGTTTGTGTGTTTGACTGAGACTTTCTCTATCTGTGTCAGCTCATGTGCGCCTGTGCTGATAATCATTACGACTTGAACCGCGCTGTGAGGATGTCATGGGCGTTTTTTTTTTTTTTTTTTTTTTTTGGTAAATACCCTCTCAAGTTGTGTTGTTGTTGTTTGTGACCCGCAGGACTGACAACGCCATAAAGAACCACTGGAATTCCACCATGAGGCGGAAGGTGGAGCAGGAGGGCTACCTGCAGAGCGCGCTGAAGACCAGCAGCTCCTCGCTGTCCATCAGCCACGGCTACGTCAAGTCCGCCAACCACATCATGAGTTTCCCCCACCACTCACCCAATCACGCACAGCTGTCTCCCGTGTCGCCACTAAACTACACCTACATGTCTGACACACACAGAGTAAGTGCGGTAGTTGGTGGGGAACCTAAAGCAGTGCTGTTTACAGTAATTAATAAGGATGTGTTTCTGATTGGCCCATCAGGTGCCCTTCCCAATGGCATTACACCTAAACATCCTGAACATCTCCCAGCATGGAACCGCTGCCATACAAGTAAGTTTGAACAGTCATTACAAACAGATAATAATGCTCTTCACACATGAGGTATTCATTTGTTCACCCACTAGTCCCTTTTCTTTCCACACTTCTTTGTTTGTTTGTTTTCAAACATGCATGTAAAAATGACAGAAAGATCCATAGTGCACATGCAATACTTATTATTAGCAAATTATTAGAGTCCTGGGGTGCCCAATCCTGGTTTTGGAGGGCCACAGTCTTGCATGTTTTACAGGTTTCTCTGCTCCAACACACCTGATTTGAATCACAGGATGACTAACAGGCTTCCATAGAACATAAAGAGGTCATTCAACCATTGAATCAGGGGTGTTGGAGCAGTGAAGCAAGTAAAACATGCATCATGGTGGCCCTACAGGGGTGTCAAACCTGCTTACAGAAGGGGGCCAAAATTAAAACCTTTTTCAAACTAAGGGCCGGTTTCAGAATCTACATTAACTCAAGTTAGATACTCAACGTGTTTTCTTGATTGCAGGCTCCTCAGCAAGAGTTTGATTGGTCTCATTTGACATTCTCTGTTGCACTTTTGATATCATAATCAAAGATTACTGAAAAGTATTAAAGTGATTAAAGTATTTTGAATTAAAGTGATTAAAGTATTTTACATTTAAAATAACATCTTGGGGGCTAGACAAGATGTCAGCTAGGGCTACATTTAGCCTCCTGGCCTTGAGTTTGACAAATGTGCTCTAGAGGACCAGGATTAGACACCACTTAGGACAGTAGATAAAATGTTGAGTTGTCAAAATAAATCGTAGTTTTTGCACCATGTTATATCATATTGCCTAAACAGTTTATAATACACACATGCAATGGTTATGTAAAACTGAAAATGCTACTTTTGAACATCATTAAACTTATTGAACAATTAGTGTTAGCACTGAAGTTTCAGCAGCAGCAACACTATCCTGTTTTGCAGTAAAGTAAAATCCTGAGCTGAGCATCGTGTTGAAACAGCCGTTATAATTTTTGTTAAATGATCAGACCTGAAGCAGATCAAACACTTTCAATACCCGTTTGACATCATTCTTTATGATTTAAACGAGGACAGGGACGATCGGTGAAACTTACTCACTGCTGCTGCCTGCTTGTTAAGGTGGGTGCATAGGTTCATTGCTTGTGTTGTGTCGATACAGGTCCATCCTTGCCCAAAATGTGACAAATAATTTTGCACAAAAGCATCAAGGGGTAATTAAGATGTTAAAATGCCACCATAGTGATGGAAAACAGTGCATGTGTGTGAAAGAGGCCAAGAAAAGCTTATTGCAAGGCAGGAAATCACTCATCTATTCCTCCTACGCTCTCCTCCTTTTAGAGACACTATAGCGAGGAGGACCCTGAGAAGGAGCAGCGAGTGAAAGAGATCGAACTGCTGCTCATGTCGACAGAAAACGAGCTGAAAGGCCAACCAGCACTACCAGTAAGTAAAACCTCTGTCTGGGCTCCAGTCAAATAATAATAATAATTTTTAAAAAAGCATGACAGCACAATTTATGTTCTGGCGTTCTCGACCCGGCCTTTAAGGACAGTTGTGTGAATAAGGAGGAGGAAACATCTGGGGGGTCTGTTTCTGCAAAAGTGATGAAACAGGACCTTATCACTATTTCTCTCTCTGTGTGTGTGTGTGTGTGTGTGTGTGTGTGTGTGTGTGTGTGTGTGTGTGTGTGTGTGTGTGTGTGTGTGTGTGTGTGACCCCTTGTGCAACCCTCTCCTACTCAACACTTCTGTTGCTCTTTAATAATATAAAGTTCCCTTTCTTCTTTTCTTTTCCTCTTTTCTTAAATGCCTTTCACTTTTCTCTTGTTTACATCTGTTTACTTTACATCACCCTCTATCATGCATATCTGACCTCTTTTTTTTTTCCGCTCCCCACACTCTAGATGAATTTGAATTTTTCGAGCTGGGCCAGTCAGAGCTCTGTGGTCAACAGCTCGGATGGTGCGGCGATGTCTTTACCTCATCATCAGGCAGCCGCCCCGGCCCTGCCTCTCGACCAGAGCTGCCTGCCGGAGGAGAGCGCCTCAGCAACACGTGCCCACAGCAACAACACAAGCAGCAGCAGCAGCAGCCATCACAGCAGTCCAACATTCTCAAATACGTCTCCAGACTTCATGGAATCCGTCATTGATTTAGTAAGTTTCTGCACTATATGATACATTATGACAAACTGAAAAAGTAGCAAAAATTATGTTTTTTTTTTTTTATCTCTAGTTTTGGGCCTTGACCCATATTTTACCGCCCTCTTCCCAGAGCCTGTCCTTAGCGGGTGAGGCCTTTAGCAGTCACTCCTTGGATAGGAGTGTTCAGAACACAGGCAAGGTCTCGCCCAATCAGAGTTCAAAAGCTGCTCGTAAACCATTTGCTGCTTTCACCTGCTCAACCCCCAAGTCTTCAGCAGTCAGAGCACTACCCTTTTCACCCTCGCAGGTAGTTAAAGTACCTGAGCATGATCAGAACCCATCCCATCACCAGCCTGCCCTCTGACAACACCAACAACCAATCATGTAGTCATTCTTTAGCCGTTCACCTCCAACTCAGTTTTTATCTTTCCTCACTTCTGTTTTTTTCTTTCCTTTTTTAACTTTAATCTTCCAGATTATTACAAGCAAAAACAAAAAGTGATTTCTTCTCCTTCTGTTTGTTTCAGTTTCTCAACCAGTCGATGAGCTCAGAACACTCTGACGACAGTTTACGAATGAGCATGCCGGTGGACTCCAAGCCTCTCATCGACCACTCTGTCAGGCCTCAGAAGGAGAACGAAATGTAAGACCCCTTATCTCCTGTTATTTCATGATGCAGTTTTGTTTGATGCAGCGGTTCCCAAACACCGATCACATTTCTTCCCCCAGATTCCAAACTCCGAACATTCGTCGATCAATCCTTGAATCGAGTCCATGCACGCCCACGCCATTCAGATCCAGTCTGGCTTTTCAGGAGGCCAAATACGGACCCCTCAAACTAATGGTATGAGCCCCTAAAATTAAAATTCTTAAAATATGTCCCAATAACTACTTCTGTGCTCTTTGAGTTCATTAGGGTTGTTGTGATTTTCTCCAGGGTACAGCTTTGGAGCAGCAGATGGCTGTGTCTATCAAGCAGGAGCCAATGGAGTGTGCCATTGACCAGCCTCCTCTGAAGAAGATCAAACAGGAGGTACTTTCCACACAGCAGAAGCACATGCACAGATGTGACCAAGCTACAGACTAATGTGAGACTTTAGAAGGTTAAGTATGGAGTTTGTGAAAGCAAAGGCCAGACAGAAAATTTGTTCTGTGAAAGCAAACATGTAAAAACAATTTGAGCCTATTTAGTTTTGCAAAGCGTTTATGCTTAATAAATAGATTTCAATTGCACAGTTTTGGGGCTGTTTTACTGTAGCTAAGTACAAATATGACCATCAAGAGCCATGTGTGACCTTGATGTGCTTTGTGTCTAAGGTGGAGTCCCCATGTGAGAGGAGCCCCTGCATGCAGTGGGAAGGACAGGAACTCAACACACAACTCTTCTCCCCCAACTCCTCTGCACAGGAAGTACCTGTAAGTCCATCTTTGAGCTTCTGGTGATGTAATGCCAGCCCAGTCTTATGTAATTCACATTTTAGTCTTAAAGGAATAGTTTGAAGCTTTCAAAATTAGGTTCTATGCACAAGCTAGGAACAATTAATATCTCACCTGTTAAAGATAATTGTTTGAACAGCCTCATTTTGGAGAAACAAAGTTGAATTCTGAACCAACCAGTTGGATAACAACTAGTTTGAGTAGGACCAAAGCAGAAATCTGCCATCTTTAAACACCTTTAATCTATAAAATTGTATAGTGGTCTATGTAGACACTATTTATAAACCTTTATAACACCGTCAGTTTTGCATTTCATGGGTTTCTGTGGGTAACTAAAGTGAAAATAATGGCTGTGGCAGCTAGTTGTAGCAGTTCTTGTGGCACTTCATGCAGGAATATTATACATTTAACATAAAATTAAAGCAGTGTAAAGGTTAAAAAAATAGTGTTTCTATGAAACCTTTGGATATTTTTTATGATGGAAGAAATCCATTTTGGTTTTGACTAGCTGTTAGCTCATTGATCTGTTCAGATTTAAACTACTTCTCCAAATTAAGCTCAAAGAACTATCCACATAATATAAGCTATTATTTGTTCATAACCTTTCCATAGAACTGCACTTGAATGAATCTAAACTACCCATTTAACTTTAAATTAAGTGTTTTACACCTAATATTTATGGAACATATATCTGATTTGTGTAAAAAGAAATGTTTTATTATTTCACTTCACAGGATCTGCTCACGAGCTCATTGCTGAATGATGAGGGCCACAAAACCTACCACGTTCCTCACAGAGGCATGCACAGCCCACTACAGGTAGACATGATGATGTTTGTGTTTATACAAGTTCCCAATACTGTTTCGTGTTGACCATTAAAAACTCACCAGATTCCATGTCCTTTCAGCAGCAGCTACAGCTCAGTTCCTGGGAGCAGGCGACCTGTGGGAAAACAGAGGAGCACGCCTCAGAGCAGAGCAACAAGTACATCAACACTTAGCCTACGAGGACATTGGTGATGTAGACAGAGACCGATCTGGAAACATCAACGCTCGCTGCGCTGGACACGGCGTCCCAGGTTTCATTTTTGTTGTGGTACAACAGTTGGGAGAGGCTTCACGCCGCCAGTGTTTTTACACTTAAACTTGTTGGATTTCAACCAGCAAAAACTACATCTTCAAAAAAAATAAATATCTGATTCGGGTTTTTCTTTCTCTTTTGGTCCAAACAGTTTATTAACGTAATTGTTGTATTATATAAATGGGGGAAGGGTGACTATGTTTGCATTGGGGCTGTAATATGACTTACAAATTTTGATATTAATATAAAGAACAGGTTAATTTATTGGTTTGAATTTTTCGTTTGTTTGTTTCTTTTTTAATCTCTTGTTGTTTTACAATTGACCAGCTGATCAGTGTTGTCATTTTTAAGTATTTAAGCCCTGTTAGCATTATCGTGTACCCAAAAGCATAGTGATGATTTCAAAACTGACCTCTGAATTTTACTCCTGAACCGTTTCACTTTTCTTTTCTTTTCTTTTTTTTTTTTTTTTCCCCCTTGGTTTTCAAAGCCTGTTTGGGACTACTGGAAATTTCAACACATTGAAACACTCAATATGGACCAAGATGTCTGTTCTTATGTCATTCAATACTAAAATCAGACCAGCCATACTAGTATTACCTTTATTTCATTAAAATTGAGTTTTCATTTCAAATTGCAAGTTATTCATGGCCTTTACATTATCCTGTACTGGGAGACATTGATGAACAAATGGTTATACATATAAATATATATATATATATATATATAGGGGAGACAGTAGAGAAAAGACAAAAGATTACACTATATACATTTCAAAATCTGAAATGAGCTTCATTATTTGAAACCAAGAGCTTCACCCTGTAAGAGTAAAACCAAGCTGCACTTGAATTTTATATTTTTTAAAAGTAAAGAGTAAACACTGATGTTTTTTTATATCATACTACAGACAAAATCCCAGTATAAACTTTTGTATCATTTTAAAAACATGTTCTTAAGATAATTTTGTACTGTTTTGTACTTTGTCGGCATTTTGTTTTACAGACTTCAGTAACCCACATCGAACACAGCAGACAATCATTTTATACTTGTTTTGATACAAGCTTTTTTTTTATTTTTCAAATACAAGCATTTATAGATGACACGTTTTCATGTTTTTATACTTTTCTATACTGCCGAGCAAATAAAAGTGTGCTGTTTTTACTACAACCTTGTGTTCTGTGATGTTTTGATGTAAAATAAAGAAAACGACAGCATGTTAAGGGTTATGAGGCGTGATAAGGAATTCAAAAGCTGTCATAAAAATATTTTCATGTGTTTAAGTTGTAAGATACTGTTAAGTTTATAATTGGCACGATGGAGCCATAAAGTTGTCTGTAGTGAAAGCCGTATCTCCTCCCCGGTGGAGGAACCTATCAGTTGTATTCAAATACTGTACTTTTATCACTCCCCGTCCGACACAAAGGTTTGTTGTCATAAAATCCTGCAGTTCACGTTATAAAACTTTCTCTTCATCAATCTTTCTCTAAAAGGTTGGATAGTTTGTTATCCAGCGAAGGAAATAGGCAAATGTTCCCAACTGTTGCACCTGTGTTTTAGGATAAGCGGGGCACCACCACTTGTACACATGCCAGAAGCAAAACACTATTTTTACTAAGCCAAGTTTCTTCACATACTAGTCGCATGTGTGTTTATGACTGTAGGGAATGTGAAAACGGTCTGTGTACAGCTACCATTTAAAAACATGTTCTCAAACGTATGAACGCCACGTTCCATCTCTTGAGGGGACTGTTTCCTGTGAGGGCTGTAGCAAACCAGAGGGGGCCCTGACTCAGACCAGGAGCTATATTTACAGCCCCTCCCCTCCAGGTTCCTACATCCTCCCCATCCCCCTGACTCCCTGCTACAACCACCTGCACCCCCACTCCCCCATGATTTGCCACGCTGCCCTCAAATATAGATTCCTGTCTATAGTCTCAGAGGAACATGACAGGCAACGAGATGGATGCGTCTCAAAGGAATATTTAAAGAGGTAGTTCAGATTATTTGAACTTGGGTTCTGTTGGAAGATTATGAACTAACGTATCTGTTGCAGATAGTTTTTTTTTTTTATTTATAATCTCAATTTGCAGAAATAGACTTTAATTCCGACCAGAATGACTAGCTAAAAGCTAGTCCAAGACCATGACCAGCTGCATAAAGAAAATATTTGCAGAGAGTAGTGAAGGCTGCACAGAACAAGTCTGTTGGAGTCAGCCTCCCCACCATCAAAGACATCTATATCTCCAAATGCAGGAAGAGGGCCACCTGCATCATGAAGGACCCCAGGCTGAGGAACAGCTTCTACCCTGAGGCTGTTAGACTCATGAATATCTAACCAGGAAAAAAAAACTGTGACAAAAATCACTGTAATGCCACTTGATTGTTGATAAGTGCTGCTGATTATCCATTATGCTGATCTCATGTTGCTGATTTATTTCATGTTGCTGTCTTCATTCGTCCTCATCTGCTCAAACAGACTCATGTTGGTGCTGCTGTTGTTTCGGTGCATTATTTTTGCACCATTAGTGCTTAGTGTATTCTTAGTTTAGTGAATTCTTAGTTTAGTGACTTCTTAGTTCATGACTCGGATCTTACTACTGTTTTTGTTACAACTGTATTTTTGTTGGATATAACTGGGACCCTATGTACATAGTTTTGTTCCACCTCGTGTACCACATGTGCTCTGAATGACAATTAAAAGAAAATCCTTGAATCCTTGAATGTGAGACTTTACAATGTCAATCAGATATTTTATTGTGGTTCATCTTACATAGGCCTTGTTATAAACCTTTACATTGCTGCCAGTTTCACGTTGTGAAATCATTTACATGGAATCCTATGGTTGTTAGCAAGCCCAAATAGTGGTAAAACCAGACATTTTCTGGGATTTTTCGTCAGTTAAAATGTTTGTTTTTGGTTCTCCTCCAACCAGCAGTGGGGTCTTCAGTGTGGTTAGAACTGTGTTCCTCTAAATAACACAGTACATATGGTAAATTGGACACAGGAACATAACGTGGAAGCTGAAGCTGAAACAAAACTACCCCCTCCCCACCCAGTGAGATGGCAGCAGTAAAAGCCATCAGTGTTATGGCAGCTTGGTTACTGCTAGCATGGCATCAGACGTGATATCTGAAGAGAACCAAAAACTAAACCCAGCCAACAAATGCAGTTTTAAATGTATATTTTTGTTTTCTTTGCTATTACTAGTCTAATAAAATCTGACTCCAAAAATACAGCTTGGAAGCACCTGTAAATGACGTTAACGCTTCACTTTTGTATAACAAATGTAGACTGGAATGCATTTGTCCATATTTACAGTCATTATTCCAAACAAAGGATGTATAAGTAATATATTAATTGTTTGTTACACATTCTCAAAACCTAATTTCAAAAGATCTGAATTTCCTTTTAAGACAGGAGCGTCAAACTTTGTTACAAAAGTGTGCTAAAATTAAAAACATGTTTCAAACCAAGGGCTAATTCAGTCAAAACATTCATTCTAGTCATACACCTGACTTCTTGGCTACAACTCCTCAATAAAAGTTTGATTACTCTCATTTGACATTCTCCGACACTTTTCTACATTGAAATCTAAGATTACTGATAAATTCAAACTAATTTCAAAGGTTCAAAACTACAAAGTTGTCCAACTATCATGAAAAGTCTGCCCTAAGTAAAGTAAGCTCAGTCTTTAAACAAAACGAGAAGTGATGACTCTATTTTACTTTTAAAATATCGTCTTGGAGGCCAAAAAAATGTTAACATGGACCATATTTGGCCCATGGGCCTTGTATTTGTGTGTGTGTTTCTCAGGGCAAGGGTTCAGAACAAGAAGCAGACTTTCACATTGGGAATTTCACCATCATATGCTTCAACCTAAGAAAATAAATTAAAGGAAAGAAAAAAATGTACAAAAAGTCGCAAAACCCCACGAGAGTCAAACACCTGCTCCCACTGACTGAGAAGGCAGCTGTGTCTGTGTGTGTAAGTGTGTGTCGAGAGGTCGGTGGTTTATTGACAAAAACAAGACAAGCTCAACTAGATAATGCCAGACATAACATGTGAACATTCAACGGTACTTAAGAGCTCACTGACTGGACTGAAAGCTCAAACATCTGGAAAAACAAAAATGATAAATGTGACTACATTATCAAAACAGTCATTAAGAAAAAGATAAAAACAAAGCTTTGTACGCTTTCATTAATATTTTCAACATTTGTCTGTCTGAAACAGGTCTCTCTTGTAAATTAGTTCTTGAAGCTCACTGGGAACTAACCTGTATAAATAAAGTTTGAATGAAAAAAAAACTTTATTGCACTGCCTTGATATACTTTATTGCAGGAAATTAAGATTTTTTTTTTTTAAGTAGGCTACATCGCTCCACATAATGCAAAGAATAAGTTCAGTTTTGCTACAAGCACTTTTTGATTCCATCCTGCTTTCCCTTTTCTGAAATTAAACCCAACCTGTCGCAAGAAGATTGGCCCATAAATTCAGTTTGAGTGTCACAATAGTTTTATAGCCGGATGTTGCAGAAATGGCGGGCTCCCGAGTGAGCCTAAGCATACAAAACACACTCATACTGATGAATTGGGGGTCTGCAGCGCTGGCTGGTCTGATTTCCTCATTCCCTGGCTGCTGTTGTGGTCACAGATATTCAGGCGAGGGCAGCCGCTCCCTGCTGGCAGCGGTCAGGTACGGAGGGCCTGGCTGGGCTGGGCGAGCCTGATAACTAGCTGCCCTCCTCCGTGCTATAGAGATGGAGAGCAAAGAAAAACAGGAAACAAGTGGTGAACAGAAAGAAAAAAAGGCCCAGTTAGCTGGAAATATAGTGTCATTCTGTGTTTGCATCACAGCTAATACCACAAACACTAGGTGAAGTGACTTACGAAGAAAATGAGAAAAACACACAACTTGCTTTAAAACGTTTCCATTCGCTGACGTTATCAACAATAAAATGCTTAGCGTTGATTTTCCATCTAAAGTAAAACAGTAATAGAATTGTGTTTGTTTGAGGAGTCACAACCAATCTGAGCGGGGGGGGGGGGGGGGGGGGGGCG
>JAVCKU010000065.1:13573691-13586323 GCA_032273985.1 Hypsolebias coamazonicus
GGGGTTGTGAAAGCACCAAGCACCCCCCCCCCCCTTACCATCACCCTCACATAAAACAAGGCAGGAAAAAAAATGAAAAAGTTGTGGCTTCAAGGTTTCCATCTTGTGGTGAAAATGGTATTTACAGTCGATCCTCAGTGCTCAGTCTGCTCAGGTGACCTGAACCAAACGCAGCAGTCTGGAGTGTATTTTCATTTCATCCTGTCACATGCATGTCATTGTTGTAGTCTATTAAAAAGCCTCCTTTGCGATTATAAATCATAAATGGTCAAAACCGGCTTCATGGATCGTAAATCAGAACCCCCAAGCAAGTGGTTTGTGAACGCTCTGTTGTTGCGAGCCCGATGCTCTGCTGAGATGTTTCCTCTGCTGCCTCCCTTTCTCTGTGCCTATAGGGCTGCAGTCCAAACCGAGACCAGACTCAAACTGTGAACAGCTGCCCTCGTGCTGACAAAGCAGAATGCAACACGCTGCCGTGCACTCAAAGTTGCTTTAAAGGCACCCAAAACACCTACTTGAAAAGCATTTTTATCTTGAGAACGGTGTTTTGTTCCCACAATGAGCAGTTTCACTCATCAACAGCTCTGCCATCTTGCAGATTTTAACCACTCTTTGTGCTGAGTCCAGACTGCACTGAGAGATGCTCAAGAATCCAAAAATATAACGCCTTTCCAACATCCCCTGTGGTTTCGTGCGCATCTTAGCATTGCTGAAACTAGATTACGTATAGCTTCGTTGTTTTTTTTAATGCAGTGACTGTGAAAATGATCATGCTTGAGCCAAAGGTTTCTATGGCAACCCTTATTTGCATCCTAAAGAATGATGCAGTTGGAAGAGGCAGGATGACAGAGAGAGTCAGTGCATCGCTCTTATTAATGTGAGCACTATATCCGAGCTAAATTTGTTCCTTGCGGTACCTTTGAGGGCTCCGAGTCCAATTATAGAAAAAAACAGCTTGTTCTCATCGAGTAACAGATTCACTTCGACCAGGGACGCGTGGAGCTATAAAAGCTGCACTGTAAAACCAACGGACATGGGTAATACTGTATGTGGGAGTAAAATAAGACTCACTGTGGCTGTGGAGTTTGTTAGGGGAGGACAGAGTTTAAAATAAAAGCAGATACATGTTGAAAAACTGGAAACACTGAAGTGCAACATTTGATCTCTGTATGTGCCAGAAGTCGCCTTTGCAGCAATGCAACAAGGCTCTCATAGACAATCTTACAAACTTTATGGAGCAATGAAAATAAACATTTTGGTTTTGCTGTTTATTTAACCTATTTCTGCTGCACAGGAAGACAGAAGGCTTTGATCCAGATGAGCAAAGAATCCTATTAACATAAGCAACAATGTTGTAATGTGATCTTTAAAACAGATGAGTGCCTCACACCGTGCTCATTTTTAAAGGAAGATTCAACAACATGCTTGTTTTATTGCTAATTTTAATTTGAATATTGGATGACTTCTTATTACAAGTGAAAGGCGTGAACGATTGTTTGCAAGCTGATACATCAGCAGCTCTGGTTTAAATCAACTCGTCTGGAGTTGACTAGAAGGTTTTGAGCTTTAGAGCTCCGTATTTTAGAGCTTTTTCAAAACAAAACTCTGCTTTGAGTTGTTCAAAAATTATTCAAACCAACATTTGCAGGTTGGCACTAAAATCCTGATGGTGTTTCATTAAAGTTTAACTTGAGATCTCAATGGCAGCTTAGCATTAGGGAACCCTCAGGGCCTTCAATGCCTTCAGAGAAGGCCTAAAAGTTCAGCACATATGAAATGTTGCATTCAAATTTTTAATTTAACATTTGTTTTATATGAAATAAGTACATGAGCTCAGCCAAAGTCTCATCAGGACGAGTTTGTTTAAAAACAGACAGGAAAAGTAATAAATCACAAAACTGATGATTGGTCCCCGTGTTGGGCTCGGAGCCTTTGAGTAAACTTTGCGAGGTGTTTTTTTGTGTGTGTTTTTTTGTGGGATTTTTTGACAAATGAAGAGTTATGATGCATCAAAATGCAGTCTGTAAATTCAAAAATCCGCACTGAAATTGTAGCTGTTCAAATAAACAAACAAATACATAGTTAAAGGTGAAATATCACATTCAAGTTAACATTGATGATTTTCAATTTTACAGTTGAAGTTTGGTTTCAGTACATGATGACATTTTACAAAAACAGTAAATTCTGTGTTACTGTTAAACCTCAGTGTGAACTATTTAAATTACATGTTGTACTTGAAGGCAGCACGGTGACACAACTGGTAGAGCTGCTGCCTCTCAGTGAGCAGGTCCCTGGTTCAAATCCCGGAGGCCCTTCTGGGTGGAGTTTGCATGTTCTCTCCGTGCATGCATGGGTTTTCTCTAGGTGCTCCGGTTTCCTCCCACAGACCAAAAACATGCATGTTAGACTGACTGGTTACTCTAAATTGTCCCTAAGTGAGAGAGTGAATGGTTGTTTGTCTCATTTGACTCTATGTGTCTGTGATGGACTTGTGACCCGTCCAGGGTGTACCCCTCCCCTCGCACAGTGACTGCTGGATATGGGCACGGCAACCCCAGTGTTCTTTTGAGTTAGGTTGGCATTTATTTTCAGGTTGTTGTTAGTGACTGTAAAAAATAAAATAAAAATAAAAATTAAACCATGAGTCAGAATATTACTTGTTGGATAAAAATTAACCTTTATTTAACCAGGCAAATCCCACTGAGATCACAGAGCTCTTTTGCAAGGGAGGCCTGGTCCTGAAGTCAACCTAACATGCATGTTTTTGGACTGTGGGAAGAAAATGGAATGTCCAGAGAAAACCCATGCAAGCACAAGAAGAACATGCAAACTCGACACAGAATGACCCCCAGTCCAACTGGGGATTGAACCCAGGACCTTCTTGATGTGAGGCAACAGTGCTAACCACTGATCCATTCACTGCACTTCAAGACTGAAAGTAAGATGACGCACCAGTACCATGGCTCCATGGCATTATGGTGTTATCAAGATATTACAATATTAACTGAGGACATGGCTCATATATTGCAGCTGCATTTTAAGAGTAAATTATGGGCAAATTATTGGGGATAAAAATGTTGTCAAGTTAAATACATGTATTTACTTTCTGTTCCTCTGAGTTGTTCAATTAAACCTGAGATTTCAGGATGTTCTTGTAATTGTTACTTTAACGCCTTCTCTTGAAAACAGTTCAAAGGAAAATATTCCACTTTGACTCAACTTGCAAAAGTAGTATTTTTAACACAACAAACAAAACAACAGGTTCTTGCTACATGTGTAAATTAAGATGAGCGTGTAAGTCCAATCTTCACACCATTCTTTGGTCCCAGTGAACAGAAAGCATTAAGATACAAACATATTTTTAGTTGCTGAAGGAAGGTGCACAGTGGTGTGGTCTACATTTCTGTAGTGGGTATACCAGGGTAAAGTTTGTTTTAGATTGGACGTTGGACACAGCTGAAGCCACAGAGTGCGAATGTCCAACGTCCAGCGTAAAACTAACTTTACCATGGTCTGTCTGTATACTGTGCTTAGAAACCAAAGTACACTGGTTAGCACAATGTAATTGTCAATTTATTTTGATTTTTAAGCATATTGAACATTTCCAAATTTCTCTGATGCTTATATTTGAATGAATGGACAACAAACTTTGTACAACTGTTGACTGTACTAAAACATGTTGTAGAATTTATAAAACAGTATCAAGGCGAAACATGTTCAAGAACTAAGTAGTAAGTACAGAAATAATCAGACAATAGTTCAATGGATAAGTGAATGTAATAAACAAGCGCTGCATTCAGCTAGGTTGTTACAGAAGTGTTTAACTGCCATTTAACGTATCAATGACACGTGCTATGGCATGTATCATTAGACACTTGTAAGTGGGTATGCTGAAATTCTTGAGCTTTTCTAGTGGGTATACTCCGTATGCCCATGTATCGTGTAGGTTACACCACTGGATGCGCTGCATTTACGTCACATGAACAGAAACATTTTGAGCTCCCTAATGCAACAAAGTAACTCAAGATGTATTTAATGACTAACTCATTTTGTGAGGGACATCAATGACAATGATTGTTTGGGAAAAAAGTGCATTTTGACCAAATAAGTGAGGCAACCTATTTTGCATTCCACCTATGGATTTCTTAACATTTCTATAATCTTCATCCCACTTTGTGACCAGGTCTCTGCATTATGATGTGCTTCTTCACATGCTAAACAAATTGACATATTTAACATCACTCGCAGACCTGCACAATGGATTGTGGTTTGCATTTTTTGCCTCACAGCAAGAAGGGTCTTGGGTCAATCCACGGTTTGACTATAGGGTCTTTCTGTGTGGAGTTTGCATGTTCTGCTCATGTTTGTGTGTTTCCTCTCACAGTCCAAAAACATGCATGTTAGGCTGCCTTCAGGTCCAAGCCGCCCTTGTAAAAGAGATCTGTGATTTCAAGAGGATTTGCCTGGTTAAAACAAAGGAAATAAATAAAATAAAAATAAAAATAAACTACTTGTACCTTAGTTGGGTAATGAATGAGGAAAACTCTAGTCAATGAGTAATTCTGGGGGTAAAAAGGTGTATGTGGTGGGACCAAAGCACAGTAGTTGTTTCTAGCCAATCACAAGATTGAGTCAAAATATATATTTTAGTACATGCTTTACCTCCTGTTTTGGCCTGTATGCAAATGTCTACTACACTGTAAAAAATTAAGTTTAAAAAATACTGTACATCACCATTAGTTGTAATTTTACCATTAAAAAATACAATAAAATGTAAAAGTATAAGCTGTAAATCTGTTTTGTTAAATACACTTGAAAGAACAGAAATGCCAGAAATCTCATAACTGTTTTAAGTGAAAAAAATAATAATAATAAACAAATTATTCTGCACCTGTGGTTGCCAGAATTTCAACATAAAAAAAGACAATTTATGAAACAAATTAGAAAATTTCAATTTACTGTAAAACACTTGCTTTCAGACTTTCAGTGGCACTCTGAAAGGTGTCTATGACTTGGCAGGTCAAGGACGGTTTGCTCACATTTTTTTAAGGAACAGTGCAGATCGTTTAAAGTGTATTGGGGTTGTGGAGAGGTTATAGTCTTTTAAAATGATCTCAGTTTGTAAAACTAGAGTGCCATTCTGACCAGACTGACAAGCTAATTTGAGCAAGGCCAACATAGTGATCAATTTTATAGAAAAGAACATTTAAAAAAAAAACGTGCACAAAAGTAAAGACTTACAGAGATCCCGTGGAGTGTTGGAAAGCATGGAAATGTTTAGGATTTAATTTTTTTCTAAGTCTGGATTAGTATGAAGAAAACAGAGTATGGAAAACATTAATGTTTCAGACACTGTTGCCCTTTGCACTTTCTTAAAGCAAAAACAAAAATTCAAAGAATACAAAAGTTTATTGCATGAGCAGCAAATTAAAGATGAAATTTGCTGAGCATTGTTACATTTAGATTGTACTCCACTGTCAAATTTTACTACTGTATTTGAAATGTGGAATTAAAAAAATATTTTTGTAAAAACAAACAAAAAAAAATCTTTTTTTTTTTTTTTGCTACTGTGTGATCTCCTAAAATAAAATGCACTTTTAACCATTTAGAAAATAAACATACTTATATAAGCTCAAGCCTTCAGACACATTTGTACAGCACATCCAGAAAGTATTCACAGCGCTTCACTTTCACCACATTGTGTTATGTTACAGTCTTTTTCTAAATTGTATTAAATGAGTGGGGGCCAAGATGGTGTAGAGGCAGGGCAGCCGGCTTGGGACCCTAAAGTCCCAGGTTTGATCCCCAGTCACTGCATACCTTGTGGTGTCTCTGGGCAGCACACCTCATCCCCAAAGTGCCCCCTGGGCGCTCTCAATAGCTGCCCACTGCGCCACCTGGTGGTGGATGGGTTAAATGCAGAGACTAATTTCATCGTATGGAAATTTACAACTGATGACATTGTGTGAAATTATAATTATTATTAATCTCTTTCCTCAAAGATCTACACACAATACCCCATTGAGAATATGAAAAAACATTTTTTTATGTTTTTGCCAACTTAAATCTAAAAAACTATATTGATGTAAGTATTCACAGCCTTTGCTCAAATACTTTGTTGATCCACCTCCGGCAGCATTTACAGCCTCAAGTCTTTATGAATATCATGCCACAAGCTGAGCTCACCTCTGTTTAGGCGTCTCCTAAAGATAGGTGTGCCTAAAGGTGGCTCCTTGAACTTATGAAGTCTTTTGGATGAAAGACAACACATTTCAACAACAATAAACTGTCCAGAGGACCTGACTTAACTTTGTTAGGTTTTTCTACCTGGATTATTGAGCATGCATCAGGATACTCTAAAACATTTATTTTGCTTTCTGCAAAAACTTGTATGTAAAAGTATGAATTACAGATGAGAAGCTTGAACTTGATGTGCCCACGTTACTCATGAAGAGTACAATTGAACACATTTGTTTTCCATTATGAGAAACTGTCCTTACTGGGGTGAGTGGATGTGTGCGTGTGTGTATATGTGTGTGTGTGTTTTGGGGGGTGTTCTTTGGAACAGGATGTAGCTGTGCAAACGCCTAAAAGCTTCTTTTACTTGTGTTTGCACAAGAGATGAAGCAGCAAAAAGCCACATATCCTTTACGGTAAGCTTCGGGTCCGCAGTGTGTCAATGGCTGGGACTTTACCTCATCTGTCCGTTCGTCTGTCCCCCTGTCAGTCTCAAAGTTTCAGAGGAGGGAAAAAAATCTCAGAGCAGGATGTACTTTATCATAACGAAGCCTTTTAGATAAACACTGAAAAGCACAATAATTTACAAATATGTATCCAGCTGAATGGATAACTTGGCAAGCAACACAGCAGAATGCAAAACCATGCAAATAAGATGCAAAGAGTGAGTCCACAGTGATGGAAAATTTCTTTTTGGCTCAGAAACGCTTTGTACAATAGTGAGTAAGAACAGTAAATAATATCTCATGTTACCCATTTAGCCATAACGATCCAGTGGAAACTAGTTTTATTTAATTACGCTCTTGGAACCATATTATTTGGTAACATTATCCACTTTAAACATTGACACTGGGTTTGTTTTTATTCCTCTGTTGTATATGTCATCTAAAATTACTTGTTAAAGTTTTCCTTAAAAAAAAAAAAAGAAAAGAAAAAAGGAATCCTTATTAGCTTTTGCAAGCCGACTAAAAACTAAAAGTGAGTGAGCAACAAGTTTACATATTTGGCTAATGTTAACACTTGGGTTTTCTTTATACAAAAGATTTTAGGGGTGAATAATGTCATGAGCACCAGCAAATATTTCATTTACACTAAGTAAGTGCAAGTTGGAGAAAGCTTGATAGATACTAAGACCATTATTTTCAGGCAGTACTGCAATATTGTGTAGCTACAAACTAAAAATAATGTTGCTTTTAGCTATAATATGGTTAAATTGTTGTGTTACTTTTAAAAAGATAAAGTATGCAAAAATGCAGACTTTACCAGATGCAAAACATGTGATACACTGAAACTCAAAAAAACAAAGTATTTCTTATTAAAATTATGTAATGGCTTATGCCCACTATTTCAGATGAACCATATTGTGTGTTGAAAATGTGTCTTTATGGGTTCACAGCTTTGCATTAAACTACAAGTTTGTGACCGTCAATTTTAAGTGAAGTTAATTTCAAGTGTCACATTAGTGGGTATGAATCCCCCTAAAACCCTCAGTTGCATTTCTAAAAGTTTTAAGTACATTTAAATAGTCTTACTGTCCTAAAAAAAGCTTTGTTAATATCTAATCTTATCACAAATGGGAAGTCGTGTGTGCTAACCTGGCCCACATCTCTTCCTGTTAGCAAGAGGCACAAGTTAGCTTTGAACTAGCAATAAACTGCTTAAAGCCAGCAGAGGACTTTGCTTGCAGTATAGAGCAGAACAGATATTCTACAAATTCATGTGTTCCCTTTTTAACAAATTTAGCATTTAGCCAAGTAAACTCTTCCAGGTCTCTCTTGTAAATTAGTCCTCGAGGCTCAATGGGATTAACCTGCTTAAATAAAGGTTGAATGAACATGACATCATTTAGGCTCAGGTGGTGAGCTTGTTCAGTTTTTATCTGAGTCTGATTTTTTTGGTTCTAAGTAAGAAAAATCAAGCAAAGTTGCAATTCTGACTCAGAAAGTCTAAGATTCCTGACAGACCTGACTTCAAAATCCAAAAGAGCTGCCGCATGCATAAAAATTCAAACTGCAATTATAAACTTAATGTTTTTTCCTTCTGTTTCAAGGATTCAAGGTTCTTTGGAACAATAAATAATAATAGAAAGAAAAACGCCTGCTACCACTAATGCCTTCTTGACTCAAGCTCTGCGTAACATCCACATCACTACGTACTTACATAATTGTGTCGCGGCTTTTTCTCTTCGGGTTGAAACTGAAGCAGCCGCTTCAACCTGAACAGAAAAAGAAATGCGTCAGTGAAACGCTGTAATCATATTGAAATATCGAAAATGTGCTTAAAACTCATATCACTGTTACTGAATAAAAGTATATTGCGACACATATCGATATCGAATTATTGTCCAGCCCTAGTCTGTAGTGTGTTTTAAAACCAGCAGCATTGTTTTTCTCCCATCATGTCATGAATGTAAAGTAGAAAAACCAAACCAACTCTAAGTTGCAGCTGTAACAACACTCCAAGTTACTGCAACAAACTCACTGTGTGGTGTCTAGCAACTAATCCGTCCGCCCCAATGACAAAACACTGAAGAGGTCGAACAGTGAGTCAGTGCTGATGTGTCCCGAGATAAACTTTGTCAGACAGAACTTATGACAACAAAAACTAAGGTATTGATAGTCCGACTGTTGCTGGTGATTGGTTGGTTTAATAAATGAAAGCATTTTAAACAGCTGCAGTTTTGTTATTTATCTAGAAATGAATTACCGGTATGTGCTTTTTATTTATTAAAGGCTTTTCTTCAAATATATCTTTAGAGTTTTGTTTTCAAATATTTCTCATTACTTTTTCACGATAACCTGAGTCAAAACAACCCATAAGGCGTTAGTGTAAAGACTGAGGCCTGTTGGATCATTTTGACCCTAGGGCAGCAGGAGGGAGAATAAGGCACCTTCATAAAATAAGACTCTGGATCTAATGTTCAGTTGTAGGAAGCACCTAACTGATTCAAAGTGGGGTCACAACCTCAACAAAACATTAAAAACAGCTTTGTTTTTGTTGTCCCACAGGCATGTCAAAGGTTAGGGTCAGCCACAGTTGGGAACCTATAGCTGGGAGGCTTCTCTCTGGTGAGCAGGTGCTCATTGCCATCACCTTGAAGTTGTCGTTTTTACTTTTCCGGATGACGTGGTGCGTGCAACAAATACAGAGATTAAAAGGAGATTAAAGCCACTTAATGTTCCTACTTAGCTCATAAGCACTCCCATGTATTCTTTTGAAAAAGGAGCAGAAAGAGGTGGCGAAGCTCCCAGCTGATAAAAAAAAAAAAAGAGCAAGAACAGGTTTGACAGCCATGTTTTGTTTTGTTATTTAGAAATGCAGCAGTCGATGGATGCATGTGCTGGAAAAAAGAACAGAACAACAAAAAGAGAAGCAGTTCCAGGTACATTGTAATGAAAAGCATCCCGCCTACACATTCCCCATGTGTGAATGTGTGAGTACAAAGAAGTACACAGTCACCCCTCAAGTTGTCTTCTTGACCTTTGACATGCTGCCTAAACCAGAGGGGACCAGTGGGTTGACTCTGAGCTGAACGTTGCTCAGCAGACCGTTTTGAAAACCCTGTGGTCCAGAGGTGGCCAGCTGATAACTATCTAGTGTATTTTTCTCATGAATCCTAATCTTAATCCCTGCGAGTGTGTCTGTGTGCCTGGCAGTCTGTTAGTCAGACGTTCAGACCCCTACGTGGCTCCCAACTTTCCCATCCGGCTCACAGTATCTATCTATACATCTTTCGTCTTGTTAAGTTCTTCCCGTTGCCGCCTCATTCTACCTGGACCGAAAAACGCCTGAGGTTTTTCTCGTGGGAAACTCTTGGAAAGGTATGTTGCTCCGTAAGCAAGCAGTGACAGAGGAATCCCGTTTTTCTGGGTCCGGTCTCACTCCCTGCTCCGTGATCCTATCCAGGACCGGCATCGTGTCAGGACTCGCAGCGGAGTTAGGAAACTCTCGCCTGATCTCGTTTAGCCGGATCCAGAAGTTTTGGTTGTACACATCACTTGTGCCCCATTTCACATTGTCTTCTTTTTTTCTCCCTTTGCTTCACTCGCTTGTTCTTTTTAACTTTATTTTTTATTTGAGTTTTGTACCCTGTAGCTCCTACTCAAGAGAAATTCGGCCTTAACAGCCCACACATTTAAATTAGACAACAAAACTAAATTATTTTAATAAGACCTCAGACTGCAGCATGTTTATCATAAAACACATCAAGTGGATTTCTTTCACTGCAGTTTTATCTGATATTATAAAACTCATTAAGACAAGTTTAATGACGGAAAGTTCCACTAACACCGTGTTGTCAGATCTGCTGACAGACATTGATGATCGAACTCCCCAGTCAAGTCAGACTAAAGCTTTTGCAAGAAGTCACATGATTTTCAATAAGCAGCAACATCCTCAAGGAAGGAATAAATTGTGGGAAAAAAATAGGGTTTAAACATTAGAAAAGTAAAAATTTGGTGATGATAATAGAAAGAAAGAAAGGAAAACACAACATATTGACAATTATAACATATGATTCCTTGAGGGAATTCATATATTGTATTATATTCATGAGAAAATATAAATACTGTAGTGCTATTCATATTGGAAAAAATAAATGATTAAAATGAAAGACTTCTTCTGTTGAACCCTTTTAAATAAGATCCAGCAGGGAGATTTTACAGACAAACTTGTGTCTGCAGTGATTTTTTTATTTATTTATTTTTTGCATGTTTTATTGCTAAAATTAACCGATTGGACCTTGAATCAATTTGCTTGAAGATTTAAATTGATCAAAAGCTTTGTCACTAAAGAAACTTTTTATCTAGTTTTAACATATAATTAATTCTGACCCTTAGCACACCTTTTATTTGTGACAAGATGCCAGCAAAGTGCTGAAGGTTGAATTGTTCTTTAAGCAAAGAGTTGCTGACGCTGCAGTTTGTGTGATGGAAAGACATCAGGAGGTGAAAACATTGACGCTTCTTCAGCTAAGTCCAACACAACCGTGTTGCTTCATAAAAGGAACACCACCGATGGTTTGATCAAAGCTGCTAATTATTTTGTTCGTGTTTACACAAATGAAAAACGAAGGAAGTGTTTGTGAGAAGCGACAGCACGATGGATCAGTTGGAGCTGTTGTCTTTCAGTGAGAAGTTTGCCGGATTGAATCCCAGCTGAAGATCTTTCTGAGTTCAGCTTGCATGTTCTCTTTGTGCATGCATGTTTTCATCCCACAGATCAAAAACATGCATGTTAGGTTAATTGGTAACTAAATTGCCCCTAGGTGAGGGTGAGAGCGTGAATGGTTGTTTGTTTCGTTTGTGTCCCTGTGATGGACTGGAGACCTGTCCAGGGTGTCCCCCCACCTCTCGCACAACGGCTGCTGGATTTGGGCACCAGTGACCCCTGTGACCCAAAAAGGAAAAAGCGGGTAAAGATAATGGATATTAGATAATAGATATTTGTGAGTAGGATTAAAGCTAGATGAAGACATAAGTTCACTCTTTTTGCACGTCGGTAAAAGCAACAGAAATCAGCTGGGCTTGTTAGAAAAGTTACAGAAAATTATAGAAAAAATGTTTTGCTATTAGATAAATCCAAACAGCTAACAAGCATAGTTTAGAATTTATTGTTAAAATAACCAGGATACTGCTTTCCATTCCACAATAAAAAGATAAATAAATAAAACTAGAGTAGCACACCTTCTACTTGTTAGGCTGCTTTCAGGTCCAGGCCTCCCCTGCAAAAGAGATCTGTGATCTCAGTGGGATTTGCCTGGTTAAATAAAGGTTAGTAAATACAATGAATAGAGTAGCACACCAGTACTAGAGATACTTATACAGTAGTCCCTCGTTTATTGCTGGGGATCCGTCCCTGAAACCTGGTGATAAGTGAAAAACCGCAAAGTAGGAATAGTAGTACAAGTAGTACGTAGTAATTTATTTTAGTGTTTATATACATACAGGCAGTCCTCGACTTACGAACGGGTTCCGTTCCTACGGACCGTTCGTAACCCGATTTTGATGTAAGTCGGGACCCGTATCACGTGGCGTCGTAAGTCCGGATTTTTTGCTGTAAGTCGGACCGCGCACGTAAACGGTATTTTAAACACGTTTTTTTCAACGTAACACAACACCAGCGTACATTCTGTTCCTTAAAAATGTATTTTCAAGCAGTTAGCTCACACAGTACCCTCAAAAAACACAGAAAATACTGAAAAATACTGCTCAGTGGAGGCGTGATGACGTCACAGGGTGCCGTTCATAAGTCCGAAATGCCATAAGTCGGGGGCGTCGTAACTCGAGGACTACCTGTATATACAGGTAGTCCTGTATATACAGGTAGTCCTCGGTATCCGGCTTAGTTCCGTTCTACCGGCCCAGCCGGATACCGAAAAAGCCGGTTACCGGGAC
>JAVCKU010000065.1:13677695-13690671 GCA_032273985.1 Hypsolebias coamazonicus
GTTCTCAAACCTTAGATTCACCAAAATGTTGAAGAAATTTGGAATAAATATGGAATAAATGATGACATTTAAATGGGCCAGTAAAATCTATAATGTTTTTATTTTTTTCCTTGAGTTGGATCCTCGTCTCCACTTTATCAATCCAGTAAGCTAATCAGCAACTGACCCATCAGCGACCTGAATTAGTCCTGAAGTGAAACGCCCCTGCCAGGACTGTGGGATGCGTGGGAGAAGTGAGGCGCTACGTCTGTAGCATCTTAGCTAGCTCGTCTGTATTGTGCGCCGCAATACAGTTGTTGGCAGTTGTCGACCAGGATTAGAGGTGGGGAGGGAGGGTGTTAGGATGCATGAGAGAAGGGATTCACACAAGGGGAGCTGTTGGTCAGGCTACTTTTTGTTGTGCCATTACCTCTAAAATAGTTCTTGAATCATGTGTTCACTTGTGGAGGTAAACATAAATGTTTAACAACCCATTAAAATACACTCAAGAAATGGCATCTGCCATATTTAAAAAAACTGAGTTATGACCCAGACCCCACTCCCCCATTACAAATGCTTCTGTTGCCAATGGCCACCACATTGTTGAAGCCAAGTGCCATTGTCAGCACATGGGGGCTATGCACCCCTAAAGGTCAGATTAATTGCCTCTGTCTTTGAGATATCAGTGGGTTTTACTACAAGGTTTCACTTTTAAAACGAAAAGTATTTTCTTTAAACATCCAGAATAATTTCATCCCCCCATCCCCACCAAAAAAAAAAGCCCTGCAAAGAAAGTCTTGTGCAGCCTTCATTGTTGTTAATTTTATTCAGTCAAAAGCAATGGTTTTTAACTTTTAATGTTTTAGTATTGTGTGAAGCAATTTGTTATTTATTGTTGAAAAGTGTTAAACAAATTGTGTTTACTTTTTCTTACAAAGAATATTTGGCTTTCCCATTTACAGGTGCAACAAGTTCAAAACCATGAAACTACCCTCATCATGCTCTACAAATGAAAAAAAAAAACTTTCTGAAGCTAGAATATTGAGTTTTCTCCTTTTTATACTCTAAGAAATTAAAAGTTAATTTTACTTAGTCTTCTTATGGCAGCTGATTCCTTTAAACTTTGCTTTTTAAATGCTAATAAAAGGGAAAAGCTGATTGATTTTGAATTCAAGAATGATACTGCCAACTGACCATACAAACTCAAAAAGCCTGAACTCGGACAGTTTTACTGAAATGGAGCCGCACTTCGCCATGCAAGCAGCTGAGTCATTCAGAACACGTTCTTGCTGACAGATTGCTTGAAGTGTTGCAATATAGCGTGACTTCAGGTTATCGTTTAAAACCAAACCAGTTATAACTCCACCTTTTAAAAGCTTTGGCACAAAATGTGAGCGACATGCTCTTCTTCAAGGAATGTTAATCCTTTAATTGATTTATGCCTCATATTACTGCTCTTAAACTTTAGCTAAAACATTAAATTCTACACAAAACCACCGTGGAACTCACTCAACAGGTTTTCAGCACTTAATCCCATTTAAGACTTGATTTTGTCTTTTTTTTTTTTTGTTTACCCTCAATGTTCTCAGTTACCTTTGTTTTAACTCCATATTAGTGTCACTCACCTGCTTCATTTTATAGCTGTAATCCCAAAGATTTACATACTTGTATTGCTCAGCAATTATTATTCTTATTTAATAAAATCTCTAGAATAATCTTCTCTTTGTTTTGTTTAGTTTTCCTTATCTTTTAACATCTGATCATATTTTTAGATAATAAAAAGGCTTCACAAACATAAAAGCATTCCTCTTTATTAGCAAAGCATATATAACTTTATATTTGTAATAAAGGATTGAATGAATAGTCTGATTTTCCATTTGCAACAAAATAAAATAAACACAATCACAGGCATTACTTTAAACAATGCAGAGTAAGTCTGCGTTTTATTTCCAGCAAAAAACAAATCACACACTACATTACACTTTAGAAACAAGAATACTCGTTTTGGATGTACAGAAACTAAACTTCAGCTCAAAACTCAACTGTTCATATTCCTACTTCTACTGATATTAGCAGTAATAATAAAGTTATAAAAAAGGAAAGTGTTTTGATTCATTAAATAAAAAAAACAACCTTTAGGCCAAGAACATTTTCCCCTCAACATGCTATAAAAACCATGCACGTGTAAAGCTTTCTAGTATGAAGACTTTCAAAATAATCTCCACATGCAGAACCACAAGTTGTAAAATATCAACCTTTTGTCCCTGAACTGACACTTGACATAAAATCCTATAAATCCTGTTATGTACCATGACATAACTTGGCGTCCTCTTGAACACAGAACTGGAAAATGTTTCTTTTTAAACCATTTCTAAGTTATATTGTTGATAACTCAGATCGTTTAAATAGGAGTTCTGGGAGAATTTAATAAACAATATCTCACCTGTTGTAGATACTGTGGCGGTTAAACAGCCTTAGATTTTCTACCATCTTAAAACCCCACCAGTATACTACCTTTTGGTCTTAGTCATCCACTGACTAGCTGTTATCTGATTAATCGTGTCAAATTAAACTCCATTCCTTCAAACTGAGGTTTTTAAAGATCCATCTACAACAGGTAAATTCTTATTTGTTCAACCGAACTCCACTTGGAAAGATCTGGACTAAATAACGCCTTCCCAGGCCACTTAGAGAAGAAAAACATACAAAGATGCCATTTCCGACAGACACATCCCCTTCAAACACATTTTTCTGGCATCAGTCAACAGTGAAAACCTTTTTATCTTTGCCAACCAAATTCTGGGAAGAACACCAAAACAGCACCATTTTATAATATTCCTGAATTCTCTCCAACGTGACACTCACGTTGTCTCAACAGAAAATGATCTACAAAGGCGTACGTTAGAGGCAAGTCAAAGAAAGTCATTTTTTGCTTGATTATAAGGTTATTATATACCTTAAGGAACGTTTAATCTCCAGTGTTAGCATGCAAGACGGGTGGAGTAAGCATTGTGTTCTTCAAAACAAATATCACCCAACTTTTCTCTTTGGCAACTGAGGGTTCATGTCGCATTGTAGGTTCAGGGTTATGTTGCTTGGAAATGAAACTTCATACCAGAGGTGTGATTGTACCAAAACTTAGTTTTTTTTTGTTTTTGTTTTTGTTTTTTGTCCGTCTTGTTGGTGCACTACGGGAGGCAACTTTCCAGTAGTGTGTGTAAGGTTTTCAGTATATTATGTGAGAGAGTTACATTTCATAGGTGTGTATGCAAGCTAATTCTGATTTATGTCTTACATGGCCTCCCATATCCCATAGTGCACAGAAGGCTATTAACAAGTAAAAGCTAAGTTTACTCTTTTTTTTTTAAACCTAGGATTATGGAGTGATAACATTTATTTATTTGTTTTTTGCATCTATAAAGGCTTGAAATTTCTTAAAATTTGTGCGTACTCAGATATTTTTTTGCAATTGTACGAGAAGTCTCTTTCACAAATGACTTGAGACGTGAAACTTCCAGTTTGGCGCACTTTCAGATACAAAACCTGCCTGGTTGGAGCATCAGCATTTCAGGTTGTCCACAGGCTCTGACCTAACCACATTAACTTTTAGGCTGTCAGTAGTTAAGGGTTAGCGCTAAGGAAAAAAAACGATCTGAACATATCCTGAAAGTCCTTCAAGGCAGCATCTCCCACTGTCAGAGAAAAGAGTCAGCACAGGCGAACGAAACGTGGAAAAACAGCTAGAATGATCATCAGACATCCATATAACATGGTCACTGAAAGGCTGCCAGTCATACAGGTTTCTGCAGCCTCATCCGGAGAACTGCAACACCCATCATGCCTTGCTGTGGGAAACAGTACACCAGAACAGTTTAACAACACATTAACAGAATTTCAGCTATAGGTTTGCAAATATGTCCCTTCCCCCCCAGAGTTTTTACATCACAACAGAACAGATGTATTAACGTGTTGTGCTTCGAAACAAAACCCACAAATCTCCCTCACATTACAAGTGGCGATGTAGTAAAGAGAAGGAAGTTAACAAACGAGAGGCCGAGAAACCACGTTTCACTTACACGAACAAAAAAATGGCGACAAACAATTTTAAAAAAGACGTAACAGCAGAACAGCCGAATATATATATATATAAAAAAATTACAAAGCACTGTGTTTTTAGTGCTGCTGCAAATTTTACAACCATGTAACACCACCCTTTTTCTAGGATTTGCCTGTGTTTTAGTCTGCATGGCTGATTTTTATTATGGGTTTGTTTTTAAAACTTTGAACGTTGCTCTGAAATGGAGAACTAGGTGGTAGTGTTAAGATTAAAGCACATTCTGGCACATTCCAGGGCTCAACATTGCCTTGTTGCTGTTTTAATGATATTGTGTTTTTTGTGTCAGCCGTCATATATAATTATTATTATTGTACATCCTGTGTGACAGTGAAACCAAAGGCCAGTGTGAATTCATGGGTTTCATGATGTATGTTTGGAGAAGGTAGATGGAGCTGAAATGACATTGTATACGATCTGTTGATGATAAAAAACCACTACAAGCCGTTCTTGCTTGTAGTGCTGAGTTTTCTCATTCCTCTTATTCTGCAGAGCAACTGGTTGACGAAGTCCTGGAGGAGGAGAAGGAGGTACAAGTTAGAAACTCAGACATGGATTTTAAGGAAGTGCTCAAAGATTATTGAGTGCTTGCAGTAAGAAAACCATCCGAATTTACAACCTTCGATTCGTTTCAGTCTGAATTTTGCAGATTAAAAGATTTTTGCCGATTCTCCATATTTGAATGATTTTGGCGTTACAAGCCTGGCTGTGAAGATGTGAACACGTTTGTTTTGATTGGTTTGTTACTGAAAGATAACAGGAAATTTGCAGTTTGGGAATGATAAAATGATCCTTGAAAAACTAGGAGTTATATTTGAAGGAGCAATTTATAACATCTGGAATAGCTAAAGTTAGATTGGAAACTGACTAAAGAAGTTAAAAAGCAAGCAAAGCTTTTTCTAAAAAACAAATTTAGGAGTAATTGTAGCTTCAATCTACAGTATTATAGATGACAATAATAAAACAGAATGAAACTCTTATGTTTCTTTTTGTCTACTTATGTTGAGATAAGCACAGATTAGCTTTAAGTAGAACATGTTTTGTGCAGCTATAAAACGTGGAAATTTAAGGGAGTTGCAACTGTTGGTGACTACCTGTAGTTTGAATGTCATTTGCCCAGACTCTTAAAAAATTTAAAAAAAAATTCTCATAGTTGTCGCTGGTGTTTTCAGTGTGTCCCAATTTAGTTTTCTGTAAATTCTTCAGCCCTATTGCATAAGACCTGTCCTATGACAGGAAATGGAAAAATTTTAAATCCAGATCTAAAACTCCACATATTTATTTGAAAATAATAATAATAATAATAATAAAATAAATAAATAAAATAAAATAAACAGTTTTAAAAGCCGTAACCCAGTAGATTAAATTAAACATAGAAGCAGCCACCAAGATGATTACAACGTGGGGGGTAGTTTGGCAACAAAATAATGTTTTTTTGGTCTAAAACGGATCAAAGTCCATGCTCAGTGATCCAGGTAAATAATCCCAAAATGTTCAGTCTGGTCAGCTGGACAGTTTCTTTTTTTGTTGAGATGTTTCATCCAAAGGACTTCATCAGTCCAAGGATCCTCAAACAAACTCAATCCCAAAAGTAGCACACTCGCATAGTGGATCAACCAGTTTGCTGGTGATCAAATGGTTTCTGGAGTCCACCCTCTCCCCCATCAACTCCTCTGAGGCAGCCATAATCAAAGTGGTTCAAAACATCTACGCATAACATCGTATCACCAGCAAACTGGTTGGTCCATGTGAGTGTGCTGCTTGTGGAACTGAGTTTGTTGTGGCTCCTCGGAGAGAAAGTCCTTTGGTTGAAGGGCGAAACATCTCAACAGAAAAAGAAACCGTCCAGAGTCTGAATGAACTTTGTTGGGGCCTAAAATTTAGTTTTTTTAAGCCTTGGACATGGAAATGAGTTAGGATGTTCAAAAAACTGGTGCCAGAAAAGCAGCTGCACGGCTCTCTGGTCATTTGGCTGCAAACATTCAGAGTTCAGTGAGATCGCAACAGAAAAACAGACTGTTTTCTTGGGGTTTGAACCACCAACTAGTCTCCAACAGTCACAGAGATCCTCACTGTAGGACTCTAGACTTAAAAATGGTTCCATACTGCAGCATTGTGAAATGAGCTTATAACTGTGGCACAAAATAAGAGAATAACTAGCTGAAAAAGGGAGTAAATGACCAACACACTCAGTTTGTGAGATTATTATCTTTTAAAACACAGCATACAAACTGAATTATGAAGTAAAGAAGGGAATTCTGGGATGAGGTTGTTTTAGGACGACTGATAGACTGAGATGGAAACTTCACCGGAATATAAACGACCTCATTATCTGTGGTATGACACTGCTCACGATCTAATTACTGCCCACCTCCCCTTCTTCTGCTCCTCTGATGTACCTACTATCCATCACTCACCCAGCAGTTGTCTTTTCATTTACCCCCCAACAACCCTGTGTGTATAATGGCTTCTCCTCTCACCTCATTGTCTGGTTTATTTCTAACGTCTGCTCTTTGTTTTATGTTTCAGTCACACTGAACTCGTATCAGTCAGCTCTGTTTTCACTGCTTGTTTGCACCTCATGATATTCTTCCAGGAGCCAGACTTGAGGGGAGTGTTAGGACCAGGCATCCAGTTCAGATAAATATAGTCAAGGGTAGGGGCAGGCAGAGCAGTGTGTCATAAAACTGTTTTTGTACGAGTGTGTGTGCATGCATGCAGTTTCAGGTGTGGCATTTAGAGGCAGCTGCGGCTTTAGTTCCCATTAACCTTTTAGTGTTTTTTTTTTTACGCCACACACACACACACACACATATTTGCAATCAGGTGACAGATGGGGAGATCACACAGGGAAAATTTGCCATGTGGTGAGTTAATGTGATTGATTGGTCATAGCTTTAATTATAGCCTGACCTCATTTGATCTTAAACACTAACCTTTGCCCTCATACAGCACTAATGAATATGGTATGTGAGAAAAGTTATGACGTTAAATGACAAAATGATGGGTGCACATTGGTCATTTTTGATTACAATGTAAAAGAGGATAGTGTTTGTTGTGAGTATTTTCTGGTCCTTTAAAGATAATTGTGTTTATATGATGGACGATGATAACATACCCAAAATAAAATACAATTCACACATTTGGTCTTGAACATTTGATCAGATATGATTAATTATACTTTAATTGAACTCACCTCTATGGGTTTGTAGCAGTCTGTTAGTGCTTCCTGTATAAAGAAAGGCAAACCGTTCAGGGATTAGACTTGATCCATCAAAGTTTTCAAACTATTACTTTGTAATTTTCATTCACAGCTACATCTACAGGGGAATTTGAAGTATAGTCTGTATTTATTTATAAGGATGTAAACTACGCAGGACTAGTGATGCTAAGTATTCCCGAGAACGGTTGCTAAATATCACAAACAGGTACTGCTAGTTCCATATTTTTCAGACTATAAGGCGGGCTTAAAATCCTTTAATTTTCTTAAAAATCGACAGTGAGCTTTATAATCCAGTGCACCTTATGTATTAATTCTGGTTGTGCATTCTGAACTCAAACTGATTTTATGTAGTTATTGTGAATGAGTTGGATAAAGTTTGACTTATTTGACTGTTTTGTTTTGCTTATTGTGCCTTATAGTCCAAAAAGTATGGTATTTCTTTTAAAGAAAACAGCTGCAAATCAAACATAAAATATCTGGAATTAAAAATAGTCATAAAAATCGTTGTGTTTGCTTTCAGTAAGTTTGTTCATCCAGAAGTTTGTGTGGTTAGTGAGATAAATAAAGCTTTATAAAGATCTTAGTGAAATGTGAGAAAATTTAAGATAAGATTGATCTTGTTTAGCAAATAAAAATTCAGTTTTATCCATCATGATAGATTTAAACAAATAAAAAAATAAAATAAACTAGTATCTCAGATGTTTAGCTGCTGCATGTTGTTAAATGCGTCGTACGTCACTGAACAGCCTTACAGCTGAACAACACTTTACCTGCAGTTTGCTGATTCTCTCCTCTTCACTGCTGACCTCCAACAACTCATCAATGTCAATCTCCACCTCTGGCATCTCATCTTCCTGAAACACAAACACACTTTGTTAGGAAACTAACGAATTAGACAAGATTATTTGTTTTGCCTCCTAAAATTTGTCTTTTGTCCCTGATCGTACAGTCTGCTGGCCTCTTCATATGGGTATGTCATTGCACCGGGGCTGGGCTGTTTAGTGGTTAGAGGTGTGTCCAAATCAGTACCACTTCAAAAGGTCCCGCTTCAATGCTTTGCTTTATTTCACCACAAGGTTTGTGCCGTGGAAACATACAGGGAGGATCAACCAATCCCTCCCAGCTACTGCATGATGTCTCTTCCAAATGTTTTCCTTTTCTAGAGGCAGGAAGGCTGAAAAAAGCAGCCTCTGAGACTTTGCATCACCACTAGACCAGAAATAATTCTCTTCAGTCTGTTTCTTCTGCAAACGTTAACCTAAATGTTTCATCCTGAATGTTCTGCAGGGCACTGTGCGAAACAACAGTGTTGTTATCAGATGTCTCTGGTAAGACCCATTCAACCCACCGTTCATCAGCTTCCAACTTTGAAGTCAGATTTTGGCATAAAATTACGCAAAGCTCCACAAAATAAGATGTTTTGACAAGTCTTGTGGAAATTATAACCAACATCCTGCCCCTTCGGCTGTCTTTTTTCTTCTTCTTCTTCTCATTGTTCCCATCATTTAGTTAAGTCAAAGTGGCTTTAAGCAATTCTTTCCCAAACATTCTGCGTTTAAGGCAAATACAGTGTACCCAAAGGCCTGAGAATAAGCTAAAAACAAAACTTTAGTTACCACATTTTGATCAAATGTGTTCAAAGTTGGAAGAACAATATTAACAATTATAAAACAGGAACTAAACTTTTGAATTGAAACATCCACATCTGACCAATACCTGGATAAACGGATTTATATCAGGATTAATGAGCATGAACTTTGTTGTTTTGAACCACTTTGGCACGGTCTGCTTTAGAGGAGTTGACGGGGGAGAGGGTGGGCCCCCGAGGTCATTTTCCACTCTGGGAGTGAGCTGTTTGTGGGATTCAATTTGGTTTGGTGGCTCCTCAAACTGAAGAAGTCCTTTGGATGAAGGGCAAAACGTCTCAGCAACAAAAGAAACCATCCAGATGACTTGACTGAACATTGTAGCATCTACATTTGACTTTGCAGGATGAAATCTTCTGCTGTGAAACAACAGAATGTTTTTCCTCAAATCTCGGATAACTAAGGATTTTTATTTTTTTTCCCCCTGTGAATTAGTCAAAATGGTCAAATGTAACTGTTTTGATAAAAACTCAAGATTATAATACATACCCCTCAGTATATTAACTGCTTCTGTTTCCAAATAGTTTTGTTATGGTATGTAGTGTCACCATTGTAATTTTGGGCATAAAAACATAAGTATTTGAGAAAAACCAAACAGTAGTTGAAAAATAATTAACTTACAACAGCTATATAGTTTACTCTGAAGGTAAATGGTAAAATTCATATGATTTCTTATAAAGTTTTTTTTATTTATTTAAACATGAAATTTATGCAAAAAGTACTGGAAATTGACATTTATTAGTTTCAACCCTACAGAAAAACAAGCCTACATTACATTACAGTCTATCCCAGGGTTATTCAACTACAGTAAATTGCTAAGGGGGGGGCACAGTTACTGAAAGCCAAGAGTTCAGGGGCCAGAAATGCATCAGTTATTGTCATTAAATCACTTTGTTTTACAATTTAAAATTTAGTTTTGTTTAAAAATGAGCCCACAGGTGGACCGAACTGAGCTCACCATGGGCCTGATTTGGCCCCTGGACCACCAGTTGAATAGTCCTGTTATTTTTTATTTACTGTCTTCCCAAACTCAAAGTGCTACATATTTTTTTTTAAATGAGCATGTTTTTTTTTTTTTTCATGTTACTTTTGTCAGCCTTCTTGCCAAACTAACTCTGTCGAGCACTAAAAGTGTTAAAGTCTTCAGACAAATCTGAATGAGTTTAATGGCCTTAGGTCAAATGAAACTTGTCAAACATCCAAACCGGTCTGCCAGGGACAAACTGGTAACCAGTCTGCTGTTTGGAACAGTTACATGCTGTGATTCGTGCGGACTAATCCACAAGAGTTACTTCCTGGAGGGTTTGAGGGCAAACGGCAGATAAACTATCAATCAATCTCTTAGTCTGTCTTGGTTTTCAATCACTTTGACTCCTGGGTGTGTGTGTGTATATGTGTGTGTGTGTGTGTCACTTGTCAGCACGCCATCTGTCACCCTCCACACTGTGATCCGTGATGACTGCAAACATGGCCGAGGTGTGAAGCATGACTGCAGGCAAACCTCCAACCACATTCGTTTTCGCTTGTGCCGACGAGTTGTCAATGTTCTCCTTAGAGAAACTAGTTGTGTGCATGTCCTGCACTTATGTATGTGAAGAAAATATCAAGTACAGTACACATTTAAAGCAAGCAGGTATTCACTGTCCTGGTGGAGCGGGGATGACTAAAATGGTTTGAATCATTCAGCCTGGAAGCAACAAGCCAAAGTGCACATCTGTGTAAGTTACATATAAAAGGCAGTATGTTATTATAGACACGGGCTTATTGTTGCACATGCTAAAGAGAGACGTCGATGAAAGACTTGGTGTGTGACTTATGTAAAGAAGACTGTGTGGAAAAGAAAAAACAAGGAGCAAGTGTTTGTTGTGCTGAAGGCAACTTTGTGAAGATCGTGTTTGTGAGAGAGAAGCACGAAGCAGCAAAGCATGTGTGTGAAGGATGCGCTTGTTTTTCCCTGACAGCACTTTCAGTCTGCTTCATCCGCCATGAGGTGAATCAAAGCTAATTTAAGTGACTCAACACAAGCTCTATTTAAATAGTCTGAAGAAGTGAACCGGTCACTCCACCTGCCTCTGCGTCACACTCCTTTACACTCATGGTGCGTTTAAAATTTTAAATGAACTTGAACAACCAGCTTTTTTAATAGCAGCTAAGGAGATGATTGCTTGGCTGCTAAGAAAGATGCTTAGAATAATAGTTGTTCAAAATTAAAACAATGTCTGACTGATTATCCAAAATAGCAGCAGAGAAATGACACACAACTTTCAGACAATTTAATGCTGCACCTGAGAAATAAATTAAAAAAATTATGCCCTGATTTATCATTAAACTTGATTTTTTTTTTTTTTGTATTCTCATTTATTCTTGATTTATATTTGATTACATGAATTTGGTTTCTATTTAAATTTAAAATTTAACAGACAAAAACATAAAAACAATTTCCAGTGTCTTCTCCAAACATCTTTATGGTACTGAAACACATTTAAAAAGATAAGAAAATCATTACTTATTCATTAGGAACCAAATATTTTTTTCAGTTTTGTGTCCTTTAGAAATGGGCAATATAGTCTCAAATTCATATCACAATATGCCAGAATAATTTGCAATGATACCATTCATCACACTATATATCATGATATAATATATTGATATATTATATTGATTCATCACACTATATATCAATATAATATAAAACAAACATTTACTCTCTGGTTGCAGCAGTAATTATTAGCACAAACAAATAAGATTACAATGTGAATCAGATCTTGTGACTGCAGTAGCAGAGACATCACACTAGCATTAAATACTCTCTTGGGCTGAATAAAACTAACTGGCTAACAGGTAACATTTTATCAGTACAGAAATAGTATGACCTTGTAGTTATTAAGGCTTCTATAATTTGCTATCACCTAAAAAATATGAGCCCAAATTTTAAATATACATGTAAAGAAAAAGAAGCAACACATGCAAATGTATGGTTTAAATATGAAGTCAGCCAGGGTGGGCAGTGAAACCTCAGCCAAGCGATACATAATAACATCAGTAATTTGTAAAATACTCACAAAGCCCCAAAACAGATACAAAAATAAAGGCCGAGCATTCCTTAAAATAATGTTTATTGTTCTCATACTAAGATCATCTCATGTGAAGAAAATGATCAAGTTGTTGCTGTTTTGATCAAAACGTACGTGTGATTTCAGGTAATATCACAAGCGCTCACACCAGGGGCGATTCTAGAATCTGACCTTTAGGGGTGCTCAGCCCCCAGTGCTGACAATGGCTCTAGACTTGAACAACATGGTGGCCATTGGTGTCAGAAGAATTTTCAGGGGGCGGGGCGGGGGTGTTGTGGGGAGTCTGGGTGTCCACCCCATAAAATTTGTGAATAAAGTAGATGTAAAGTAGATTTTGTTGGACGTAACTGGGACCCTGTGTACACAATTTCGTTTCACCATGCGGTGTGTATGACAAACAAAGAACTGTGAATCCTTGAAGGTAATTTCCTGCATTCTGGTGTATTTTAACAGGTTGTTAAACATCTACATTTACCTACATAAATAAACACTTGATTCAATAACTATTTTAGAGAGCACGGCAAAAAAAGTAGCCTGACCAACAGCTCTCCTTGTGAGAATAGAGCACGCACCACTTCTCTCACACATCCTATAACCCCCAACCCCAGCTGACAAATGCTGATAATTGTATTGCGGTGCACAATACTAAATACTACAATGCTAGATGCAAAATACTATACTACTATATATACTATACACAATATTACTTTGTACAATACTATGCTAGACATGCTAGCTAAGATGCTACAGATGTAGCGCTCCGTTTCTCTCACAAAAATGTATTCAATAATTTGGTGAATCTAAGATTTAACAACTGAGTTTCCTTATACAATCGTAATGACAGTTTCTTAACTTTCATGGGTGCTGAGTTAGACTTTGGGGGCGCTTGCGCGGGGGGGGGGGGGGGGGGGGGGGGGGGGGGGGGGGGGGGGGGGGGGGG
>JAVCKU010000065.1:13695946-13706082 GCA_032273985.1 Hypsolebias coamazonicus
GGGGGGTTTAAGGGCCTTGCTCAAGTGCCCAGAGTGTGGATGCAGATGTGGGTGTTTTACCTTTTCCACCCACATATTGATGTTGTCAGCCTGGGGAGTTGAACCTGCAACTTTCCAATCACAGATCTTCTCTGCTTCACCACACCCCAGTAATAATAATCACGTACAATCTTTTACCTTCACTTTGTCTGCATCATGCACCCCCAACAGAAATGCAAAATAAAGTGTGCAAACATGCAGAGAATGTATTACTGCAACATAAAAGGTTAACTCATCAATAATCTTTGATGAGCCTTTTAACTTTAGCATTAGGATAAATTAATTATGATTTCCACCTTTTTTTAACAGTAGAGTAAATGTATGTGAGTGCATCTTCATTATATTGTCAGCTCTTGACACTGGAATTGACAACCCGTCCAGTAAGAGCAGGGTATAAATAACCACCAGTGTCTGCTCAAGGTAAGCATGATATTGTCAAGGTTTCCACATAGGAGCTACGCTGTCATCAGGCCGGACTCCCTCGTCCTTTCTCCTCTCTTCTCTCCATCCTTTGAACAGCAAAATGAACAAAGGCAACATATCCCTGGAGAGCAGGAGGGCATCGCTGACAGAGCTCACATTCTGTTTTTCAATCAGCCAGAGCTATGGACACAAAAGCTAAATAAAAATGCATAAATGAACATTAAAAATGGCTAATTTGTGCAGAATATTTAGTTTCCCATTGAAAAGGCAACATTCTGCCTTTGTTTTTGTCAATGATGACTTTGAATTTGATCAATCATCAATACATTTTCTTATAAAAATTTAAAAAAATTAATGCCTCTTTTCATTTGTCAATTTATTATAAAACAGTGATGAACCATTGCTAGAAGAGCTGGGCCTTCAGATGGGATATAATATTGTGACAGTCTAACATCAAAAACCCAAAGTTATGAACTTACTTTAATTTCAATTTTTTTCAATAGTCACTAACGATTCAATTCAATCCAGTTTATTTATATAGCGCCAAGTCACAACAGAAGTTGTTTCAGGTCACTGAACAGAAACATGCATTTATAAAAACAATAATTTAACATTATTTATCTGAGGCGCAGACTGCTTTGAGTTGACCTCCATCACAGACCTCTCATCTTGAGCAAGCATGAAGGCGACTGTGGAAAGGAAAAAACTCCCTCATGAGGAAGAAACCTTTAGCAGAACCAGGCTCAGGACAAGTGGTCAACTGCTTCGACCCGCTGGGTTTGAGAGGAACAGATACACAATGGCAGGTCAAGAATCATATGTTAAGATAGAAATAGTATCAAATGGAAAATACATTCCATTTTAACAATTCATTTAAGGAAATGAGGTCAATTTGTCCTCTAAGCTTAAGGCAGCATAACAAGCCAACCCTAATTATAGCATTTATCAGAAGGAAAGTCTTAAGCCCAGTCTTAAAACTGGATAAACAACTGAAACATAAATGTCAATTCATCACTAAACAGTTACACCAACAGGGTCAGTGCATTTGTACACAAAAAACAAAAAAACTCCACCCATTTCTGTCCTAAAACTACCCAGCATCCCGTCTGTTGTGTTCAAGTTGAACATATAATTTCAATAATTCACATGGAAGTTTACCAGTAACTCTTACAGCTTACTGTTTCTGTAAGAGCTCAATTTTCAGTTTTAAATAAAACAGTTTGCTGGGGATTCCTGAAGGCGCAAATCCTTGCAGCTATTATTATTTAGTTATTTAATTAACCCTTTCTGTATATTTGTGCTGCAGCACACAACCTGCTCCTACACAAACACACACACGAACCTTTGAACTACTCTGTAATGCAGTATCAGGTTTTCTTATGAAACTGATATAGAGGCTGACCTTTAAGCCGGACCAGCATGGTCAAATCAGCAGCCCCACCTCCACCATTTCTCTGTCTCACACACAAAATGCACTCCCATGGCTTTCAGTGTGGAGGCATCTACAGACATGGAGAGCGTGAGACTTCCTGTTTATGGTCATGCGAGCAAATATTACCAGCAAAGCTGTTAAAAACCACCTGCACAACATTCCTGCTAATTGTTGAAAGTGCTGATGAGCGGGTGTAAGAAAGCCTTGACGCACTGAAACATTGTCGATGGAATCATACACTGGTGTCAGTTTCTGCTTTCCCACCTGCGTTTCGAACAGTGGACACACAATACAGGAAAGATGAGCGAGTCAGGGGATCATCCTGTGGAAATATTTGAGGTTTCATGGTGCTCGGAAGACCTGAGGCAAGTCCGGATCGTTTGAAACTGGGCTCTGCGGAAAGGTTACACATAGTTAATATCTGACATGCTGTAGATATAGCTCTTTGAACGGCCTCAATTTAGAAACATGCATCTTTCAAAGAGCTATCTACAACAGGTAAGATATTAATTGTTCATAACCTTTCCACATATCCTTATTTCAAAATTACTTTCCCTTTTAAAAAAAAAAAAAAAAAAAAAGGAGTTTAAAACAGCTCAATGAAAGATGATCTCTTGCATCCTGCACTGATTTACTTGCACTCTTCATTTGCATTCACAAATGAAGCCCCACCTGAAAACCTCCAGGCAGGAAGACAAAAGTAAATTTAGCATTAAGTGTTTCAGACATTGAAACATTCGGCTCGTCTGCAGGAAGAAGCTTCAGACGAACCAGACATCTGGGCTCAGCTGGCTTCAAAATGCTAATCCAGTCCACTTTTCTCTGTCAGGGCTGAACATGCACTGGCGAAGAGACAACAACCGAACAGATTCCATTTTAGCACCTTTCACTTTAGCAGAGGGGAGGTAGATGCGTGGAGCTGCAGGAAACCATCAAAACTAGTTCCACACATGCAGAGTCTGTTAGCTGAGCAGTATATGGTGCTGTGCAGCAGAGGGAGAAATGACTGAAACAGATGCTGTAATGTGATTTCTGCAGGTTTGCATGCTTTGCAAACACGCACAACCCATATCCGCTTTGATCATCAGAATTATTAGATGTGCGTTAACCTCATCACCAAGAGTCAGAGGAGGGGATTGGTTTTGGAGGAGAGTCACAGCATCAGCACATCCTTTAACCCACTGCCCTTCTTCAGCCCCCTCCCCCTACTTCACGGCTATCTGCATAGTGTAAACCCCCCCCCACCCCCCACCCCTAATAAAAAGTCCAGTGTGGACGTGATGGCGCGCAGTAATTGGGCAGCCAATAACGCGCAGATAGATGAACACAAGAAAAAAAAAAAAAACCCAAACATTTATTTTAAGGGTCAGCATTGGAACAAGAAAAGCCACAAATGCTAATCTCAGCAGTTCCTCTCATTAATCATCATCTGAAATTACGAATTGGCTTTTGGTGATGTTTGATGGAGGAGGTGGAGTATTTGCACGCTTAAAAAAAAAAGACACGTTTGGTGCGTAAAAACGTGAAATGAGAGCTTCTCTGTCCCTTCACTCAACATTTCTGCCCTAAATCACAAATTAATTATCACCATCATCATCATTATCATTATTATTATTATTATGAAGGCACAAAGAGACACCACGTTATTCTACACGACTGCATCCCCCTGTCGTCCTGCAGGTGCCAAGGACGCATCACCCCCTACCCCCCACTCACCTCACAGTTGTACAGGTAAACGAGCTGCTCGATGATCCACTCCTCCAGCTGCAGCCTCTTCCGGAGCTCCTTCCTGTCGTAGCGCACCGTCACTTTGCCCTGCCTCCTGTGGTTCTGGTCCTCCTCGGTGATGGAGCCCTCGCAGCTCACGCGCGGAGGTGCGCCCTGGAAGAAGACGCGGCTGCCGTCGGGGGGCAGAGGAGAGGCGCTGGTCTCGGTGCTGGCGGCCGACATGGTGGCAGGGATAAGAGGGGGGTCTGTGGTGGTGTGGTGGTGGTGGTGGGGGGGTTTCTTGACTAAATAAAAAGTGTGAATGAAGAGGGGGGTGCACTGCGGAGCTGGACTGCAGGCAGGAGGAGAATGTGAGGAGCTTTTAAACAGCTGCTATTTAAAGCAGCAGAGAGGAGGAGGAGGAGCGCGCGCTGCAAGAAACGACGATGGACGGAGATGTTGGAGGATGAAATCCAGCTCTGCTCTTCTGCTGATGGATGATTGGAGGAGCTGCACACAATCTCTGCCAATACTTTATTTAAACTCTTTAAAGTTACTCTGGTGTGGCAAGTTCGGTTATAAACTGTGATTTCAAAGTGGGGGTTAGTTTATTATTTGCAGCGTGTTCGCTGGTTTCCCTCAATGGGCTTCCATGTGCGCACCAGCAGACACTTGGTGTGTTGGGGTGGATTTGTTCCTCTCTCCTGCCACCTTGTGCTTGAACACAGCAGACCGTGCATTTACAGGACTGTGCAAAAGTCTTGAACCTCCCCATTTTCTTCATTGGCTTCCAAAAAGCCCGACTTTATTGAAATCTTGAAAATGGGTTTGGATCAACAGTTGTTTTTAACTCGATGTGATTTCTCCTCTCATTTTCTGTTTGTGTGCACTGTAAAAACGAGCTGTCACAGTTAGTCCAGTATATTTGTTGTAGGCTTGTTTTAGTTGGGCTGGTTACGACTAATGTTTTTGAGTAAAAGTGCACAAACTGTATCTGTAAGCCCCATTTTAACTGACGATTTTATACTTTAAAATTCTCAAAACACTTTCATTTAAAACTTTTGCATTTTTTTTAACTCATGTGAGTAAAACGGATGGATTTTTTTTGTTGAAACTTTTTGTCTTTTAGTCAAAAGATGTCTTCAGTCCGAGAAGCTGCAACAGTCTTATAAACCGCACATTTTCATAGTGGATGCTGCGGTGCAGTCGTTCACATGTAAACGGAGGACCACCATGCTAACGACTGATCGTAAGTGCTCTGATCAGTGTTGCCAGGTGTACGATAATCATCGTATTTGTACGACAAGTTTGCCCTCTGTGTGATGTACGATGAATAATCCCAAAAAAGGCCAAAAATATGATAACTTGACCATTCCGTTACTGGGTCGTTGTCACAACTGTCTGTCTGAGTTTTTTTGTGAACCCTGAAGGATGGTGTAGAGGCAGGGCCGCTGGCTCGGTCCGAAAGTCCCATGTTCAATCCTCGGTCACTGCATACCACGTGGTGTCTCTGGGCAGCACACCACATCCCCAAAATGCCCCCTGGGAGCTTTCAATAGCTGCCCACTGCACCACCTGGTGGTGGATGGGTTAAATGCAGATACTAATTTCGCCATTGTATGGAAACATACAGTGATGACAATGTGTGGCATTATTATTATTATCATCATTACAGTATTATTATTATCAGTGTCTGGAAACAGATGCACAATTGGCTGGAAATTTTCACAAAGATGGCCTCCTTAACTCCTCTCTCAAACCATCGTTCCGCTCCATCCAGGATGTGCACATCTTCATCCCTGAAAGAGTGACGGGTGTTGCAATAACATTATAACAACCTCATGTTCCTTTGGGGGAAAACTGGCCACATTAGAATGTATTATGAAAACACATTTTAATCCTATATTTATCATATCATAAAATGATGCATTCCTCTCAGTAACATTTACAGTTTTTCTCAGTGGCTTTGGTGCATTTCATATGATTTTGAATTTGCACAGCAGTTCTAAACAATTAGTATAAACTGCTGATAACCTGTGTGTCACTTGCTCGAGATGAATAATTCATTCCTGAAAAGCAAGTATTCATGTCAATGAAAGTGTCAGTGTTCTCAAAATGACTAGACACCGTTGTTCCTGAACAAGATATTCAAATGGCTTTATGGTTTCATTATGACAGTTCACTCTGTAAGAGTTTTCCAATACAGAAAAAAAATAAAATTCAAATCTTTGTGTTGCAACCTGAAAATGTTCAAGACAGCACTATATACGATGTGCACAGCATATCTACAGTTAAGTTAAACATTAATGTCTTTAGTGCGGTAAATGAGTTCAAGACCCTGAACACGTATGTTTCACATTTTTATGGCATATGCTCTTTACAATCCTAATTTGTTCACAGCATTGTTCAAAAGCAAAGTACAAACTTCCTTACAACAAACATAAGACATGCCCTTGAGTTAAGCTGTGCTCAGCTGTAAACAACAATGCAGTCCATACTGGAACTGAATTGGACCATACCACATGCACAGTACTGTAAATCATTCTTGCACATCCAGACATTCCTGTCTGTCTGGCCACAGATTTTCATCAACATCGCAGCAAATATTATTCCTGACAATGCAGAAAGGAAAGTGTCTCCTCGAGTAGTGAATCCACCCTCTGCAGGACTCTGCTGTGATGTCATCACATGCTGCATCCATGGCCACTAGCAGGGCCATGTGGTCATGTGCCTTCCACCTCCAGGCAGAGAATAACTGCTGTAGTGGATTAAGAAATGGGAAGTAAGGAAGGAGATAATCCACCAGTATCCTGTCATGTATTGCAAACCACTGTCTGACCAGGTCTGAGTGGTGAAAATGCACATGATCCCACACAACAACATACTTGTTCAGGTGATGTTCATTGACTGTAGACCACTCACATTTTCAGGAATTATGTCTCTAAAGTAGGACGCTGTGTTCTGAGATGACTGCACACATTGTAATATTCCCTCTTAGTTGGCCTGGGACATCAGTGGTTACTCTCTGTCCAGTGCTATTTCTTCTACGCCTTCTACCTTTTGCCAGATTGAAACCCACAGCATCAACCCTTATGAATGTGTGCAGCAGCTCCCTGTCCTCCAGCTCTAGTACGCTTTATTCCAGAAGAGCGATAGAGAGATGCTAACAACTTTTCCTGTGTAACATAATGCATTTTGGACAACATTTTGAAATGCCATTCAAGTGTACTGCATGGTACTACACAAAGTAACCAGCTGACAGCATTATAATATGCACAGAACACATATCTTTTACTTTTACATTCTGTTGTTCCTTTCAAATGGCACATTGTACAATAGTTTCTTGGACAGTTCATTTCTCCTGAGTACTCTGATTCAATATTCTCAACGATACTGTCATCCTCCATAACAAAGCTTTCTCAACCTTAGGGCATTGCACAAATGGCGTCCTCTTGATGTGGCGCCCTCTTTCACCTCTGAGAGGTTGTCTTGCAGTCCTATGTGATGCAGAGTAAAAATACAGTAATGCACAGTAGATATGGGATACACTGCTTTAACCCATATTACATAGTGTAGAATAGCAGAGCTTCCCACATAAAATGCTGCAGTACCATACTATAAATATGGCAAATCTTTACGCAACACTACTTTACACTGCAGGACAGTAAATCTGTGCTGCAGTAAATCTGCAAGTCTAAATGTAAAATGTAAAAAGAGACAAGTTTTTGTCCTGTAAGCTTCATGGATGACATAATGACAGTAGTGAGTGCAAATTGTTTATAGTGAATTGCTGTCTAACACACCTGCTCTCCTGATGAAATGTGCTTCTCCCAGCATTTGGCTGTACAGTTTGACCAGCCTCACCCATTGTGAGGCCGTGACCGACAACATGGTCCACGATTGTAGCCCTAATTTCATCAGAAATCTGTACATCTTGGCCTCTTCTTCCTCTTCCCCTGTTTTGTCCCCTTCCTTCCTGCATCCTCACCCCTCTTCCACGATGCTGACCTTCCATTTCTGTGTCAGCATCGCCTAAATGGTTCACACTCTGTCATGCTTCATATAAACTTACCAGCTGAGGGTTCATGGGATTCAGCTGAGTGTGGACAAGTGGCTTTTCATTGGTTACATCTAATGCTTCACTCACTCCTCATCATCGGTGAAAGCTGAAGTTCACCTGAGGTTCACCTGAGAAAAATAGTTCTATCTGGGAGACATTTTCAGGAAAAAGTATACATAAAAAAGTAAATAAATAAATGCATAAAATTTGGATGACAGATGTTGACAGCCAGTTCAACATGGCTCAAGTAATGAAATGACGAGTTTTATGGGGAATGGCTTTTCAGCTATAACACTATAGCTATTTATGGCTATTCATAAGTATAGTTCATTTTGACTGACATGACATAAGTCAATGATAATTTTAGAAAACAGCACAAGTTTGTATTCTAGCATCCATCAGTCATCTTTGCCCACTTTTTCCTTTTCAGGTCATGGGGGTCACTGGTGCCCATATCCAGCAGAGGTGGGGGACACCTTGGACAGGCCTCCAGTCCATCGCTAGGCCACGTAGAAACAAACAAGACAAACAACCGTTCACTCTCTCACGCACACATAGAAACAATTTAGAGTTACCAATCAGTCTAAATGCATGTTTTCGATCTGTGGAGGAAACCGGAGTACCCGGAGAAACCCCACACATGCTCGGAGAGAACATGCAAACTCCACCCAGAAAGCCCCCCCGGCTAGGATTTGAGCAACTTTGTTGCTGAGCGGCAACAGCTCTACCAACTGAGCCACAAGAATTGTATTCAGTGTGTACTATATACAAGAAAGTTCATGCGCAATAATCCAGGTGTCATATCTGATAATTCTCAATCAGGTCATCTGGACAGTTTCTTTTGAGTAGAAACGTTTCTACTCAAAAGAAACTGTCCGGATGACCTGATTGAGAATTATCAGATGTACTGTATACAATTTTGTGACAGGTTAGTTGTAATAAATTGTCCAAAGATCCCTTTTAAAATAGGTTATTTGTATAATAATTTCAACACTTGTTCACTTTTTTCACCAGTTTATGAGTTTCTTTATGCCCGAATAATTCACAGGTTCAAGTTAAATTATACCAGAATTATAATAAATAAATAAATAAATAAATACTGTAAATAAACCGCTAAAAGTGTCAAGTGCTGTCTAGATTGAAAATGAGTGAAAAAGCTTCCAAAGTTTGAAAAGGCTTACTTATTATTTATAGACAGATGGACAGAAAAATGCTTTATTAATTCTAGAGGGAAATTCTAGACATCTAGTACCTGTTCCACGTTATGCAAGGTCAATAAAAGCTTATAAATAGAAATAAATACAAAGGAGAGATAAAAAAGTAAAATAAAAAGTATGAAAAATAATCATAAAGAATAAGAATATGGAAAATAAAATCATCATTCACTATTAAACATAAAGAGACTAAATAAAAAAGCCCTGAATCAAAAATCACAAACATTATTGCACCACCTGCTGGCCATAATATACTGCACTATCCACCTGCGGTGCATGACACACTGCCGTATAAGTCGCATCAGTCCAAATATGTCTAATAAAGTGGTAAAAAGCATAAATAAGTTGCTTCGCTGTATAAGTCACATCTATTATGCGTCACCGCTGACACGTCGTGTTTGTTACGTGTCACCATGTGTCTCATTAATAGCCACTTTCATCTATTAATGAGACACTTGGCTTGCCATATCACTCAAAGGCCCTCTAGTGGCTGAAAATGGTAGTGTTTAACATGTTCTATGTCAGAATGAATGAAATCGTCAGATCTCAGCCAAAAATTGGGTTTTAAATATGGGGAAAAAACATGAATAAGTCACTTTGCCGTATAAGTCACAGAGCTTGCACCTTTATGCAAAAAGGTGCGACTTGTACTGCAAAAAGTACGGTACATACTGAAAAAAAATTATAGAATTATTATTCATCGGCAAACATAGAGTAAAATAATGCTCAAAGCATCCCCACTCTTAATTTTACCTACAGGTTCATCTCTGATATGCGTGTCCAAATGGCCACGTATGTTCAACATTGGAACAAAAGGATGTTTGTTTGCGAAAGAAATAATGCACAGGGTTTCAGAGATAATCTGAACAAACAAGAACTTAAAAAGGAACTTCTTCAAACGTCTAAATGCTCAAGTGGAACAAGTTTACATGAGCTGAGGTAAAATGGGCACAACTTTTTGTTTATTTTCCAACAGAAAATTGTTAGTTTTTCTAATGGAACTGTTGAATCAAACTGGTTTATTAGAGGTTTTTGCTTTTTGAGGGTTTGCTTTTACAAACAGAGCTGATCTCAGAAAGAATGATACGGTGCGGCCACCATAGGTATGAGGTGGAATCTAAAAAAGCTAAGTCTGGTCCTCTGGACATTCAAAAAAACAAAACAAAACAAAGCAAAAAAAATTATAGAAACGTTTCGTCTTTCGTCCGAAAGACTTCCTCAGTCTGAGATGCTGTATTCAGCTCAGTCTTATAAATAGCAC
>JAVCKU010000065.1:13784870-13797503 GCA_032273985.1 Hypsolebias coamazonicus
CGACGTACGGCGGTATCGACCTACGAACGGTCCTTAGGTCCGGAACCCGTTCGTAAGTCGAGGACCACCTGTAGTTTGATGGCACTGTTACCTTGTCTGACACCCGGCTGAGGACTTTCTGCTCAAAGTTTACATGATCACTCCGTCCATACAGATACATGGGGATACTCCAATTTACTCCCTTTCCCTCTTAGTTTGAAAACATTCAGCTTAGTTTAACTGGCTTCTGTAAATTTTCATTTAAAGTAATTGTGTGCATAAATGATTGTCTTTATCATTCGTTTCTATGTTACCCTGTGATTTTTTTTCTATACTCCATTCCATATATGTACATATGTACTTTATGATGCCTGAAAATCAAACCGAACAGGGATCTTAATCATTGTTGATGTTTACAATATACAGGTATGTCAAAAATGCTTAACTCCAATGTTACCTCCAAACTGATAGCTCAACCTAAGTGCTTGCATTATTGATCCACTTGCAGCAACAAATATCAAACAGTTAAATAAATATCTTCTTGTTTAGAATGTGTGTAAAATTAAAAAAAAATGAGGTTTTGATCATGAAATAATGGAAACTGTAAGATGCTTGCAATGTTTTTACCAAATGACGGAACTTAATGATTTGAAAATAATATCTTGTTTAAATATGTATAATATGACATTTATTTCAAGGCATGTCCAGCTTAGAGTCAGTAAAAACTCTGTCAGTCCTCATGTGTATTCACATGAGCAGCATCATCTCATCCAGAGATTATCCACTTGCCTCACGTAAGGGTAATCCAAACCCTCTCTGATGACTGCACAGTAACAGAATGCACTAATTTCTCAAGAAACTCATTCAAGTGTGTTTTGGCTCTTGAATCTTCTAAAAAAGCGCAGCAATTTTGTGGAACGATTGCCCAAAGCATATCACTCAGAAGCTGATTAGTGCTTCAGAGCCTTTTTTGGTTTGATCACAACTATTGCCTGAAATAAGGAAGACAACTCAGGGAAAATAAACTCAAAACATACACAGAAAAGTCATAAAATAGTAAAGGGGTGCACAGAGAGAGCACATTTCCAATGTGGCCTATGTGCCACACTGATAAGAATGCTAATAATCCACCAAAGCCCTAGTAAACATATAAATAGTTAACTAAAACTATGTTAATCTACTTTAGCCCACCTTTTTCTGAGAAACAAAAACCACTCTGTTTCATGTAGAAAAAGAAAATGGATTTTGTCCTGTCAGATTCCCTGACTGTATGAACAACAGAAATCCAATTGCCAAAAGAAACAACAATAAAGTAGAAGCCACCACCTCTTTAATTTGGGTTTAAGGCATTTTTCAAACCAGCAAAGAGACCTGAAATGATTAGCTAAGAGAATTAAGCAATGTAGTCTACATTCTAATCTAAAAAACAAACAATAAAAAAAGCTAAAACCATCAAACTATATCTACAGACACAAGACCAGAAGGCAGAAGTTGAAGCCATGAAGCCCCCTAGTGGCTGACAACAGCACAACTTTTAAATCTTGCCCATCAATGTAAACAAAAGGGATATATTTTTCTCAGTAAAAGTAAAAATACACTGAAAATAAGTTTTTCATGCATTGAACTTTTTTGTTTTGTTAATTTGTTGATGCTGTATGATTCAAAATGTCATATTGCACTGTGATTGACAATGTGACAGTGTGTAAGTGAATTGGGAGCGTTGAAGGTGAAATTTTTACAGCCACACAATCCCAGTGCAGACTCTAGCTCTAAAAATACAACATGGCAGCGCCTGGAAAACAAACATTTTGGCTGCAGTATGAGGGCAGTGAAAATTAGTGTGGCTTCATCCATCTTTATTTATGACAGTGGTTAAAACTTAGCTCTCCCTGGTGGTGGCTAATAGGTTTATCTGACAAGGTTAAGTCAAGTCATCTGGACGGATTCTTCCTTGTTGAAACGTTTCATCTTTTATTCAGTGTTAGTTTGTTGCAGCACCGCAGCCACTGAACTGGTTGATGCACTGTGAGAAGGCACTATTTACAAGACTGAATTTGTTGCAGTGCCTCAGACTGAAGAAGTCTTTTGGATAAAAGACTAAACATTTCATCAAAGAAGAATCTGTGCAGAGGACTTGACTTAACATTGTTAGACATGGATAATAACATGCAACAGGACACTGTCTGGCACTGAGTGACCTGCTGTCAGTCTGTCACTTTACAACGATGTTAAACAATAAAGCTTTTGTACAATGTAACAGTCGGTCTCTGGCTAAATCATGTTTGCATTGACAAAACAAAACTACAGACAAAAAAGCAAGTGAAAGGCTGTTTGAAAGAGAATTTGCAGTGTATTGTTTGATAAAGTTTTGATTATGCTTCTTTATGTGGCCAGGCTCCATTACTTAATTAGGAGCATTAAGTGATCCCTCACATTCTCTCTTTCTCTGTTCAGATATCTCCAACTTTTACAGTGCATGTCATCAAACCCTACCATATACTTCATTTAAATGAGTTTAGCAGCGTTTTTCAAAACAACCAAGCCATCATTAAATCTGCTCGGCACATCCAGGGCAAAATTACCAGACCCTTTGAGTCAGATTGATTCTTATGAGTCTGAAAATGAAACAAAATCTGTGAGTTTTTAGAAGAAGTACTTCACAAAATGTGTTTTTTTTTTTAGCTTTGACTGATTTTACATCATGACACTTTCACACTAAATTCCCAGAATGGAACATTTTAATGTGCTCAGATGAATAAAATCAAAATCTACCCCCCTGTAACCCTTCCTATAATATACTGGGGCTATTTCTAGATGTGTTATTGTCACTCAAATGTAATCCTCTTCAGGTGCGATGACCTGTGGAGGAAATCTATCGGTCTGGGACTGAGGAGCGGATGGACAGATGGATGGATGCGCACAAGGAGCCATGAAAGAAGTTGCCTCGAAAATTGAATTTTTCTAGCATCTGCCTCTTAGGAAAGAGAGGCTAAAAACAACAGGAAAGAGAGAGAGAGAGATGAGGAGGTCAATTTGGGAATTGAGAAGAAAAGGAAATGAAGGTTATCTCTAGGGGCTCTGTCTCAGAAAGCACTGGATTGTGGAGTTGTTCTATTTTCCCCCTGCAAAAATTCAACACCCCATTACCTCTGGCCTTGGCCACAAAGGTGGATGGATGACTTCAGGTTGGTGGTGGTGGTGGTAGAAGAGGGGCAGAAGACGGAGAAAACACACATCCTCCTGAGGCGAGCAGCAACAGCCGGGGCAGGGACGTCAAGCTGAGGTCCTGCTCTGCCAGACGCAGACGTAGCTACTCAAGTGAGCAAGAAGAGGGCGAAGAAGATGGAGAGAGGAGGAAAAGGACTGGAATGAGATACACAACTCATGATAAACACATCCATCCTCATTATTGTAATAACCCACCTGCCACGCACCAGTGCAACCACTCTTCTCCCCCCGCCATCTTTGTCTTTCACCACTGATCGCTTCTTCTCCCTCACACACACACACACACACATGCATGAGTCATGGCACAAACAAGTTGAGTTCAAGTTTCATCTGGCTCCCTCCTCTTCCGTTATCCACTCAGACAAACCGTCTAATCTGCGACCTGCAGATCAGAAATCACTTCTGGGTTTAATTTGGTCAGCCAGGAGAAGTTCCAGCTCGGTACCTCTGCGAGATGACGTGTAAATGTTTCCTGTGGCTTCTGCGTTGTAAGCTCCTCACCTCTTCCTGCTCAGTTTGTGGGCCAAGAGAAAAGCTGAGGGAAGCACTGGTCAGATTAGTGCACCAGCCGTGGGGCTTAAGATGCTAAAACACACACAGACATGGACAGTTTCTTGTTATTCTAACATCCTCTGCTCCTCTCTGATGTTTTTTTTTTTTTTTATAGAGGTTCAGACAGTGGGCTCAACATTATTTCAGTTTGAATAGTGTTTTACACCCGGGTTTGACATCAGCGCCATGGTTTAGATACAGCTTCTGCTTCTTTAAAGCCTCTGCCCATTTGTCTTAGCTGTTCAGGACCAAAGCACGAGAAGCTGAAGAAGTTAACTGGAAATTAATCAAAGTTATGGATAGTTGTGCTACAGCTTTTATTACTTTCAGACATATCAGAAAATAACTGTCCTACCAGTAAACGAGAGGCTTAACTCAACACATGCAGCAGCACAATGAGGTCAAATTTCATTTCGGAGCATTTTAAATCACTTTGTTGGCTTTCTACTTTGCACTGATTCAAATCCCTGCTTAAAGAACACACATGAGGTTACATTACATCCCATCCTTTAAGGTTTTTGGCTGTCTGGTTGCTTTTACATCCCAGTGAGAACCTGCATAAAAGGAAACAGGTGAGATTATGTGTAGATCCAATCTTTTTACATAAATGTGTGGAAAAATCCAGCTAAATCAACATCTCTTGAAATAATAAGCACAGTAAAGATGGGCTTTGTACTGACTAATCAAAGCATTTTTAACTTAATAGGAGAGCCACCAACTGTGTTTTTACCTAAATATACTGTATTGTGATTTTTTTATCTTAATTATCAATATATTGTAAGTATATTGATAAATAAGATAAACTCCACTATATATTTAGGTAAAAACTGTGTTTTAAAAAACTGTAAAAACTGTGTTTTTACCTAAATATATTGTGAATTTTATCTTAGTTATCAGAAAATTGCAGAAATTTGAAAAAAAAAGGTGATTTTATTCCATAATATTGAACAAAATAAATAATTTCAAAACTCTGCTATACATTTAAGGTTTACTATTATAAATAATGATCTGCCTTTCACAAATATTTCATAGCACATGTTTTACATTTAAATAAACTTGCACATGAAAATATGCTCAAGAAGATTAAAATACTATATTCTGATATCGACAAATCTCAGCCCTCAGAGATTACTTGTATTTTTTTTTTTACTCTTATGAAGCAAAAGATCTCAGATAAGACAATTGCTCCCCTGCAACTGACTAAAAGATGAGCAAAGAAACAGGATGAGGAAAAAAAAATAGAACACGAGGTCAAATTAAAAATTAGAGAAAGTTTGGGATGGTGCTAAAGTAAATAAAAGAGTTTGAAATAATAATTTTGATGTTTGAGTTCCAGTATGAGCTGTCTCTTTGGTACCGGTCTCCCTTATCAGCAGCTTTTCTCCATTCACAATAAGATAATGGTGTTGTTGTGTTTGCCTTCACTCAGAGTCATACTGTGTATACACATAACTGATTAGGCAACGCGGTAAACCAACTGTTGACTCTTCCATAGACAGCTTAATAAAAAGTGCAACACAGAGCAGTTCAAATAGTTTCCCACAGAGAATAAGCAAACAATGTAAAGTGAAAAAGTTATTTTGCAGCATATGATTGATAAATAAAAGCTTGAGATTTAAAGTAGGAACATTTCTTGCATATGCAACAATTCAAGGTTGGTGCCATCTCTGCTGGAGAGGTGTTGGGGTGGCACGGGGGGACTGTCAGTCTAACAGCTGGTATAGGTCTAATCAGGTCTCACTCCGTATGTCGGGTTTAGAAATTGTACGTATGAAAGTGGCCCGCCCCAGCTGGAACAAGGTGTATAAGTGTGGGTGTGTGTGCGTGTGTGTGTGGTGATAACCTTTAGATGGCTGTCCACAGCTCAGACCAGCAGGGTGGCTGTCTGCCCTCTGGTCTGAGCTGACGCCAGGTGTTAGATATCACCTGCTGCATTGTGCACATGCTCACAAACTCCCACCAGCCTCAGAGGAGGGTTGAACCAAAAAGACGACTGGGAATGACCAAAGTTGATGTTCAGTTGCATTCACTTATAAAAGTTTTCTTTCTGTTCTTTTGTGATATGTACTTCTTGTTATGCACTTTTCTGTAAATAAAAAAAAACAAAACATTTTAAACAGTCTGAATATTTTTAAGAGGGGATCTTTAAAAGGTTATGAATAGTTAACATCTTACCTGTTGTAGATGGCTCTTTGGATTACCTCATTTTCAAAGATAGCGTTGAACTGATGAGTTAAGTCCAAGCAGAGTCATGACCTAAGTGGATTGCTGTTATCTTAAAGCAACACCAGTCTCAAATATTTCATGGTGGTTCAAGAGAACACTTTTGTGTTCTTTGACAGTATTGTCAACATTTTTACAATCATTAATGCTGAACTACGTAAAAATCAAATGGATGCACTGATTGGCAGTGCAGTAGGATGCATACTATAGTCAAGGTTCAAATTCATATAGTAATTCTCATTGAAAAAAATAAACAGTTTCATTTACAAAAAAATGTAAAATGATATGCTGAAATGGCAGTCGCAAACTTACAACAAAACTCAGGAGGGCTCCTTCTGTCCTTTTTGAGCTCTCAGCTCAGAACTCAAGGGCTCGAGGAGGACCGAGGCCACATCTAAAAATGTGCAGCGCTGAAATGAGGAACAGACTAAGACAGAATGTAAAGGGCATGATCTCAAACACCTGTCAGGGAGACGGAGACAAATGATAACAGGTGAGTGTGGGTGGGGCAGGAACAGGAACAAGAGGGCAGGAAGCCACACAGGAAAGAACACAGGGGAGCTGAAAACACTGAAACACAAGAAATAATTGAAAAAAAATTTTATAAAACTAACAAATCATCATAGGAAGCATTGGAAATGCTACAATTACCTGTTGCAGCTGTTGGATGTTGGATGCTGTCTATCACGGTGCACTAAGATCCATAACTGGCTGTAATTACCGTACCCACCACTGCACCCTGTACTCACTGGTTAACTGGACATCATTATCTTCACGCAGACTCTTCCACTGGTACATTTTCATCTTTAAATCACTTCTTGATCCTTCATACATTCATTCAACCTTTACTTACAAAGACGGTGTAGAACACGAAACAGAATACAAAAACAGCTGCTCTGATGATCTCAAAGCCCGAGAAGGAGCATAAGGATGAATCCTTATGATCGGATCTAAAGCAGTGATTAGTCTCTTTCGAATTATTTGTTGAAATATATTTGCAGAGCTCCAGTAGAGTGGTAGATGAGGGCACAGAATGTTTTGTAAATCACTTTGAGTTTCTTGATTAGATAGAAAGAGGCCATATGAGTACAGTCCATTCCTTTCATATAGAAAAATATCGGTAGCAATCACTTTAAACAGCCTTTAACAATTTTACACCTGCGACCTCTGAGGGAGAGTCAGACTACAGCCCGAGTAAAAGAGAGCAAAAAGATTTTATTCCTGCCTGGGTGAGGTCTAACAGAAGATTGTTTCTGAGCGGCTCCAATAAAACGACGAATGGAGAACTATTGATCCCACTGGTTGTTGAAAAATCTCTTCGTGCTGCTCGCACTCTCATCTTCTCCTCTGTGCCTTTTCTATCCCATTTCACCCTCATTGTCATCCTTGAGTGTGTAGATTTTTCACCATCCAACTGATAACAATAACTTTGTGAGCTCGCAGAGAGAAAACAATTTTATTTCAGCGTTTTTGTGTGGAAAAAAAAAAAAGTTCTTAAGGTTCTTCCACAATTGAGATGTATTATTTTGGGAGGGAAATCTATTTATACAGTTTTAAACAGTGATGAAAAAACATTATATATATATATATACGATTTGAAGCGCGACCATTGACGCGCCTCATCATTACCCATCCCAGTGTGTGTGTGTGTTTGTGAGCATGTGTGCGGTCTATAATAGAGAGTAATAGCTTTGCCTGTGCAGAAGTGGCCTAGCAGTCGCAGAATGATGACAGATGGAGCCTGTGGTCCCCTGATGTTGATGATGATGATGACACTAATGCATTCACACTTCGTTTCTCTCGCTCTAATCTCTGCATGAAAAAAAAAAACGAAGAAGGAGTCATGATGGGAGGTGTGTGTTTGTGTGAGACGGCTGTATCTCAAAGCTGGAAGGAGAAGACCTGTCAGGAAAACGAGCATGAGAGGTCAATGAGAATCAGACATTAGAATGTAAATACCCTCTGAATCACATTTTTTCCGCTTATTTTTTTAAACTTCCCATTTATCGTTCTTCACATTTCAGAGATCGGTTTCCTCATCGATGCTTCCTCTCCATTTCACACTTTTGTCTCAGTAGGAGGAGATTAGTGGTCATTAGCAAAGCACTTTATTATAGTAATTCTCATCCTGTTCCCATGTGAAGGACAGTTTAATAGAGTGTAAGCTGCTTTGCCTGTTCAGGGGTTACCACATTAACCGAGGCTCACAGCATTATGACCACCCCACAGAACCAAGGATGGAGGCAGACAAAGTCAAATGTAGATGCTCTCGGTCTCTGATTGTGCAATGAATATGCTATTATCAAGGTCACAAGTTTGAAATGCTTGGCTCATGACGTAAGTTTATGATAGATCTTAATGTAGGTTTCTTTTTTTTTCGATATTCCACAAATGTGGCTGCAGGCTCCAGAGCATAATATGACCTCTGCTGTGCTTAACAGTGTTCCTTGCACTGAACTTATTTGGGCACTGCTGAGTTCACAGTTACACTTGGAGAGTGTATTTCTGATTTTAGCCCACACTATATTAATACAGGTAGTCCTCGACTTATGACGTAGATCCGTTCCTACGTGGCGGCGTAAAACGATTTTCGACGTAAGTCGGAACGTACATAATTACCGTACCATATACATGTACTGTACCTGTTTTACCAAGCACTTAGCCTATCCTAACGCAGTACACTACATAATTATCAAAAAACACAAAATACTGTACAGTACGTTTAATAATGAAATAAATACTGTATTCTTCCGCCGCTAAGCCGCGGTTTTACGACGTAAAACCAATGTAAAACCGACATAAAACCGACGTAAAAGCGCGTAACTCAAAATAAGGAGATGCGCCGTAACCTCGAAACGTCATAACCCGAGACCGTCGTAACCCGAGGACTACCTTTACCTTTAAGTTGCAAAGGTTTATGATGCTCCTTTGTTGTCATGTTCGGTGGAAAACGTTTGACAAGAACCCTACATTAAATTCACATATGGCACACAATAATTTGTGTAGCGCTTGTTTCTTGATATTTATACCATGTTTCCTTTAGCACATTCTTTTGCTGTCTGAGCCAGAGCTGCATTTGAGCGTCAAAAGTCTTTTCGGAAGCACCCATGCTTCCGGCTGAGAGCTCTATCTCCCTGTGAGAGCTACAGAACCTCTCTGAACATGACAGATAAGGCCTGCTCATTGCTACAGCCTCTACCAGAAGCCAGCACACATACAGACGCCTGCACAACACCCACATGCATATTCAGGGCACATGGAAACGAGCTTGTGACACACACTGCTGGATGTGTATGAAGTGTAGACCGTGTAAACAGACGCTTAAACAGACACGCATATATGCAGCCACGAGTTGTGACACACAAAACCCGTAGCTACACAACCGTAATTTGAAGGGTTACACGCTGAGACATTTGCTCCTGTTGCAGTGTTCCAAAATGCAGGAGCACCGGTTTTTGAATAGATTTATCCCTCTGCAAAGTGGGACCCAAAAGGTGGGTGTGAGAGAAACCAGGGAAAAACAGATGGCAACCATGTGTGTTAATGTGTGTTTGTGTGAATGTGTCTTACTTTGAAATGGAAATGACATGAGGGGAAATGTTGCCAGGTGCACTGACAAAGTGCATGGCAGGGGAAGCATGCCCGATGCTACTCTGTGCAAACAAACACTTGCATGTTAAAACCTGGGTGCCTTTTAACCAAGAGTATCATAACATGCCAAAGGCAACATGGCATGCTGTTGTTTTTTAAGTTTGAGTGCTGAACATCATTTGAGAACCACTGTTTGCTTCAAATTAACGTCCCTTCCACCTTAAACGTTGCACCACCATATAAGTAGCATCAGTCCAATTATGTCTAATAAAGTGGAAACAAACATACATAAGTCGCTTCGCCTTATAAGTCGCATCTATTATGCGCCACGGCTGATGCGTCGCACTTGTTATGTATCACCGCTGACCACCCGGAAACGCGGGCTGGTGTTGTGTCAAAAAATCGATTGGCTGCCAAACGGCAGCTGTGGGAGGACTTTAACACGAATTAAAAAAGATTAACACTTGATAACAACTATTTGTTTGCTTGACATTATAGCAAAGGTGTGTCTCAGTTGAACTTTTCCTTAATAAATGCACTTTAATGGTCAAATAAGCTGCATTTCACCTGGGCAGCGCGGCAAAATGAAGCTCCGGGAGTTCCGGAGCGTGCCGAAGGTGGCTTTGTATGACAAGCCAGTTGCCTCATTAATAGCCACTTTTACCTCTTAATGAGACACTTGGCTTTTCATATTGCTCAAGGGCCCTCTAGTGGCTGAAAATGGTAGTGTTCAATATTTTCCATGTCAGAATGAATGAAATCGTCAGATCTCAACCAAAAACGTGGTTATAAATGTGGGAGAAAAACATAAATTAGTTGCTTTGGACTATAAGTCGCAGGAATTGCTAATTTTTGCTAAAAGATGTGACTTATAGTCCGAAAAGTACGGTAGGTTAAAGATTGCATTTACCGGTAATAGTTGACTGGCTTTTTGTTGGCCTTTTACTGTATTCTAACAAGGTTGAGTCAGGTCCTGGATGGGTTATTTCCTGAAACATTTCATCTTTTATCCAGAAAAAATGTATTTAGCCTGAGAAGCAGCAGCAAACTCAGTCTTGTAAACTGCACCCTTCATAGTGGATCAACCAGTTTGCTGGAGGAAGCCCAAACTAGTTGTTCACATGCAAAAGGAGAACCATCAGACGGCCAAGGGCTCTCTGTGATTGTCAGATTTATCTACTTGGATTATTGAGGAGGAATCGGGACATTTTTTGCATTATTTTTGTATTTTGTTCTGACAAGACATTGATTTGCAGATCTACACAAGCTAAAGAAGTTGGCATATTCAGCCCTGCTACAGGATGGATCACATTAGCAAACACTGTTCATCAGAGTGGGGAATAAAATATCCAGTTAAAGTTGTGTTTGGTAGAAGAAAGGAAACTCATCTTGCTGACAAATACTAAAATCAACAGAATCTTGGAAACCTCAAGTAACGAAAAGATAATTCAAAATTCATGACAATCACAATGATTTTATTGGATGAATAATAAAATGATGGCATTGACTGGTGGCATTTGGTTCCATCTTATAATTCTGAGATAGTATACTGATTGAAAACTAACCAGGGTGGATCAGATGGTTCTTCAAGTTAAATGGAAGTATTGGATTGAGCTATCGAAGCTTATGTTTCAATATTTATGGGCTATCTGGATCTGTTTCATGATTATATTCATAAGATTTCCTTTTCAACACTATTAAATGAAAAAAATTAAAAGAAAGTGACTGATTAAAAAAATGCTGTCATGATTTTGCTGCTTTAGTGAAAATGTTTTTGTTTATTTGTCATATGCAGGTTCACACAAGGTCAAGAATGCAATGAAATGTTCAGGATTAGAAGAACTGTTTGGACTCGCTAAAAAATACAACTAAAGCCTGCAATAAAACTACAAAATAAAGTACCAAAAGTGAAAAAGCAATATAATATTCATAAGGTCCAAAAGAAAGATGAAACATTATGAATCAATATCAAGTATACTAATCATAATAAAATTACCATTTAGTTGTGCTTTGTCTGAAAAATTTAAAACTCATGACAATAAGAGCAAAGTGTAGAAGGTAATTTGTCAAGTTTACTTCCAAAAGATGGCAAAGAGTTATAAAATTAGAGATCAACAATGACCAGGCAGCCTGCAGGTCTGGTGATCTATTGCCCCTTATCCACAGGGCTGGTTCTTGTAAGGTCTTGTATGGGTACCACATCTAGACTAGGCTGGTTCCACCACCTTGTCACGATTACAGCCATGGGCTATGAGCAGGAGCCCAGTGTGACCAGTCCTGCTTCGTATTCTTGATGACCAAGTGATGTGGCCGACTGACTGGATATGAAATCTGTTGGGTAAATATACTGCAACCTCAGATGAGCAACACATGACATAACAGAAAATGGGGAGCATTGTGTGGTTTCATCACATAAACCAGCCAGTAAGGAGCACAATCCAGTGCATCCCTTGTGCCAGTCCCAATCCCAGTAAATGGTGAGGGTGCATCTGGCATAAAGTACTTTTGCCAAAACTAATATGTAAGTTCATCTAAGTGACACCATATCGACTCAGTCAAGGCCGGGGTTAACTACAACCGCCACCGGTGCTGTTGACAAACAGGGAGGTGGCAGAAATTGTGCTGCTGTTAGTCAAAGACCATGGTGTCAGGAGACAGAGGGAGAAGAGGAAATGGATGCAGGTAGAGATACATGGAGGTAGTTGGAGTGAGGACAGAGGATGCAGAGGACAGAGTGAGATGGAGGAGGATGACTCGCCCCGAAGAGAGCAAAGCTGAAAGAAGAAGTGTGTTCTTATCACATGCCTGAAGACCCTGCAAAGAATATCCTCAATCTGGTTGATTGTTCACGGTTGTAGGATTCCTGGTTTCTTCCTGGTTTGCTTTCTCTCACCTCATCCACAGCTCTCACCTAATCACCCTGATGAAATCCACCTGCTGCTACCTGAGGAGGGCTGATCCTGGCTGCCTACTTAAGCTGCGGCCAGACACCTCTTCAGTGCTGGGACAACTTCTGTCAAAGGGTAAACTGGAAACCAGTCTCCTACCTGTACGTTCGCT
>JAVCKU010000065.1:14247241-14257518 GCA_032273985.1 Hypsolebias coamazonicus
TCGAAGTTTTAAACGGGATAAGTAGCAGAATGGTAGCTAAACGTTAAAAGTAGCCAAAGCCTGCACTATAAGCTTAAAATTAGTAAAAGGCTAAATAAGAGCTCAAGGTAGAAAAAGGCTAACTCAAATATTTAAATGGGAAGTAGCAGAATGGTAGCTAAAAGTATCAGAACAGTAGCTAAAGGTATCAAGAGACATTCTAAAAGGATCAAAGAAGTTAAAAAAGTAGCCAAAGCCTGAATGTAAATTTTAAATGAGCAAAAGGCTAAATAAAAGCTCAACGTAGCAAAAGGATAACTCAAAGTTTTAAATGGGATAAGAAGCAGAATGGTAGCTAAAAGTCAAAAATGGCCGAAGGATAGCTAAATGTAATGTTAGATGAAAGTGGAGTGAAACAGATTGAATGTTTAGAGGAAGCTGATAACAGATCTCACTGTATTTCTATGGAGAAAATATTTGTAAATAAAGTTAAAGTTTCTGAAAAGTATACAAACCAAAAGGCACAGCTTCCACCTCTTGAATGAGCCGAACGTGTTCATATAAGAACAGCTAAAATAACCCATGGCATGAAAAAGCAAGTTAGGGTGCAAAAACTCACAGAAAAATAATAAATAAAATTTTGAATGCTGAGTCAGCCTTTAATTGTTTTTGCCCCCCCCCCCCCCACACACACACACACACCTATCACCTCAACCTCACACACACACCTTGATGGTTCACAGTGGACTCACCCAGCTCCAGGTGGTGTCGGTGGAATCCTGCTGAGCAGCTTCATCCAGCTTCTCTTCATCCACAGCTGATATCATGATGCCATCATTTTTAGTCCAAGGCCTCCCAGCAGACGTGTAACATGCAGGAGCTCCGCAAGTCCAGTCTAGAAAGTGTGTCTTCACTCTCAGAGCTTCCACAAGTGTCTGACGGTCAAGTGCAAGTGAAAAGCGTCTTACTAAATTTACCTGGGCCCCCCCGTTAGAAACCTGAGCCCACCCTCAAATGGTCGTCATGCACGAGATCGTTTGACTCCTCCGGCATTTGATGGGATTCTTTGGTCAGAATATTTATTTAGGTGGATGTCTCCAGTCCCACATGATCAAACACCAGTTAGGCAACCAATCCTCACCTCCACCCACCCTTGATAGTCTTTTTCAGTGGGTAAATTTCCAAACACTTAACAGAAAGACAGTGAAACCCAGCACGTATACCCCCCCTCCCCCATTGATGACCACAGTACTGTTATCACATTTACAGATGAGAACATCTGCTGAGGTGGGGGGTGAAGTTTTGGTTTCACTCGTACACAGAGACCTTTCATACAGTAGCTGCTGATGATGTTCAAATAAACAAGTTAATAACTTGGTTACAGACTCAGTATCTTACCTGTTTTACAAAGTAGATAACTTAATATTGGGGAACTAGAGTTTAATTCTGACCAGACTGGCTGGTTTAGGTTGAATCACAACCAATTGTCATCTAAAACAATGCTAAACTTTTATAAAATTATAGGACTTATTGGCAGTCTTGAGCAGAAACAAACATAATCGAGAATCTGAAACCAATTAAGGTTTAATAAAACAGTCTTCATATCAATGCTGTGAAACTTTTGAGATTTTTAAAATTGGTTTTGAGTAGGAAACAGTCCGTTTTAGTCTTGGCCTTGTTCTCTTTTGCTCCAGGCTGTGACAGTTTTACAACATCTATGGCAGGTAAGATAATAACTGTTCATAAGACTTTAGCCAAATTTCACTTCAAAAGTCCTGAACTATCCCTTAGGCTTAAAGTCAGTGGTTCTCAAATTTTTCAGTGCTTATCTCCCTTTGGAGAAAGAAAGAAATCCCACCTCCCCACCCAACCCCATCCCAGTTCCGAAACACAACAAAAACTTTTATTTCTAAAAGCATATCCCAAGATTTGCGCAGTTCTTTTTAATTTCTCCTAATAGTTTATTGCATCAAAAAGCATCAACAAAGTTTATGTTACATTTTGTCAACGGTTGCAACCACATCACTTTAAAACATCAACTAAAATAAATAAATTAATACAAACATAATAAAAAAAAAAGCCCACACTCTTTGTTGCATCCTTAAACTACTTCTCCATAATTTTCTGCTTTTTCAAACACGTGTTGAAATAAAACTTGTGCAATTTTCTTTTTAGAACTACTGTATAACATTAAAGTTAAATTTGTGCATTTTGCAAAATAGTTTTTTTTTTTCTCCAAGGAGTAACTAGAGCGAGGATATACTGTTTTAAACTTTACTGCCATCTAGTGTCCAATAATGGTAATTACATGCAAATTAGAGTTAAATGCTGCTTTCGAGTTGCTTTTGATTTAAAGTTAGTAGCGTAGATTTCTTTAGGTTCATTCTGTCATGTATCTACATACTTTAAATATCTTTAAACTCTTGTTTTCCACACTTTAACACTATCCAACTTTTCTTTAATTGCTATAGTTTGCTACAACAACAGTCGTCTTCTCGTGTGACAGTGTGAATCACAAATTTTCCCGCAGCACCTGAAGTCACCACTCTGCTGCCTTCACGGCGTCCTCCGGTGGCATATTGATCCAGCTAACACATCGTTAGCTTTTGTGTCAGTATGTTGTCTGCGATGTCTCACGATTTGTCTGTTGTTTCTGGGTAAATATACCTGGCATTCGGTGGCTTTAATGTTCCGTGCAGGTCAGCTAAAAACCATCGGCAAAGCGGGAACTGGCTGGTAGGTGGTGTTAAATCACAGACGTGACATGTTGCTCACGTCTCATCACTACGGCTTTAAAAAAAAAAAAAAAAAAAAAAAAGCTATGCTAACAGGCTAGCGGCTGAGGGTTTTTGTGAACGTGTAAGCGGTTGTCACACTTAATTTATATCACCAACAGTTGTACATTTAACGTAGTTTTTAGCAGCACCTAAATAACTATTAAGAAGTCACGTTTGGCGTTTATTAAAGCGAACCGAGCTATTTAGCGAAATAACGTTAGCCGGCTTGGCTAACACGGCTAGCTGTCAGTTTCAAACCGCACAGACCTCCCTGTGCTTTCAGATCTTTAGTAACGTGAGTATTGAGAAGGTTAGCGGTGTTTTTCGTCTTACATTTTCTCGAGAAGATTAAAAATTGTATTATGTCAGCGTGATCGCTAATGCTGATAATGACAGCTGCCAGTAAAATCGTCGTCGTGAGTGCTTGACAGGAAGGTCTGGGTTCCTGGTTCTCTGTCGTTTGTTCCAGCTATGAGAGGCTGACATGTTGTTTACATGCACACAATCGTTGGTTCTGTTTATATTTTTCATAATGACGTGTTCAAGCGTGTGGAATTTCAGTTACAGAAGTATTTGTGTATACAGTAGTAATATAAAGTAGTAATCCCCCACTCTTTTTTTTGTCCCCTCTTCACAGGCACTTTCACCGGACTATGGACGAGCTGGTCCATGACCTGGTGTCAGCACTGGAGGAGAGCTCGGAGCAAGCTGCTCGCGGCGGCTTCGCCGATGGCGGCGACCATGCTCTGGCGGTGGGCTGCCTGCTGAAGAGGCAGGCTCGGAAACGGAGGGGGCGAAAACGACGCTCGGACAACCCCCATCCGCCGTGGGAGGCGGGTCACCTCAGCGAGGGGTCAGAGTCCAGCGTGGAGGAGCATAAGGTGAGGCCGGGTGAAGGGATGGCGGGCCAAAAGATATCATCGGATGTTGCTTTCACTAACGATGCAGTGCATGCTGTGTCGGGACTAGCATATGTTTATACTGGTCCAAGTATATCATGCTTTATTTTAGCAGCTGCATCATGGTCTGTTTTTCATCACTGGGACTTTTGTTGCAGGACTACCGTGCTGGCTCAGGAGGAGTCTCTGCTGCCAATAGCCACGCCCGGGACAACAGTGACTCCGATGACCAGCTTGGCCCCAAAAGACGGCCCCTTCATGCTGCTGACCTGAGCCGAAGCAAACGCCCATTTTGGCCAGACGACCTGGCAGTCCTGGGCTCGGCAGAGGGGACTCGCAGCCTCAGGCGGCGGCGTAAGGTCAAACGTATGGCTGTCGACCCACCTGCGGACCCAGAGCCCCACTCCTCCATCATGCTCGGGCCCCCGCCTGTCCCCAAAGCTCGTGTCAGTGGCAGGCCGCACAAATTGAGTGTCTGCGAGGGCAGGGGTGCCCTGGAGCTTTGTGGAGATGGCCTGATGGGGTCTGGGGGAGGGAAGAGTCAGGTGAAGAAGAGGAAGATGGGGACCCTCAGACTGGGAGTGGAAGCTGCAGATGAGGGGGTGGTGATTGAAAGTGAAGACCCAGTTTCTCCTCCTGTGGATGGGTTCAAAGACAAGATGGAGCTGGAGGAGCAAAAGGGCTCAGATGAGGACATGAGTGACAGGTGGTTAGTGTTGGACTTTTTATTATTTTTTTCCCGAGTGACGTTCAAGTTCTCTGCTTCTGTCTTGTTAACATTAGTGTGTTTTTGAGTCTTGAATATCAGCTAAGCTGTAGGACGTGTTATTAAAGAATAGAAGTTTCATATAATTGGAGCTTTTTGAGTTCAATTTTTGTCCTTTTCAAAATGGTTGCTTAGACAGATTTACAATTATGGGATCTCTATATTACTCCATTAAAAACTAAAGCAATTCAAAAAGAGGAAAGGCTTTTTTTTATGATGTTTTTCTAAATTTATTTGCAAATGGAACCAATTTACTTGGAGCAGAAAGCAAATATTTCAGCAAGCTCATATAAAATAAATTCCTGGCTGTCTGCATTTGTTTTTCCTTTTGTCTGTTTCATGTACCTGTAAATAACATAATAATAATTACTGTGACGAGGTATTAGTTTACGAACAAAACCATACCAGTGCCTGATCGATTTAGAAAATCCACAAAAAATATTTTACGCAACTTTTTTCTACAGGGAAGTCTTATCTGCTTTCTCAAAAATGGCTCAACAAATGTTTGATACTTTGTCTCCAGACTTCTTGTCACAAGTCTCAGAATAACTAGAATCACTGTCATGGTACATCTCTGAGAGGTTTAAGCTTTATCAAACCAACTCTGTTCAGATTGTTGTTAGTTCTTGAAAATCAAGCTTATTTACATTAAACAGTTAAGACTAGTGTGAGCTCATATATAGACATATATGTATATATATATATATATATATATATACACTGTTTTTAAAGATTAGGCACAGGTGTCTATATATGGTGGAACATTTTGGGGAGTTAAGGATTTTTACAGAATGGTTGGGATCTCTTAACAGTGAAAAACGATTTTAGAGAGATGTAAGTCAGAATAAAATATATGCTAATATTTAGCCTTATGTTGATTCATTTACTAGGTCTTTAGGTTTTAGCCAATTTTACGCATTGTATTTTAATTAAAGAACTTTGAAGCTGTTGATTCATTTAGATTTTCTTGTTTCCTTTTCAGCGAGACCAGCAGTGTGAGTAACAGCAGTGATGGGGGTCTCTATACCAATGATGAGGGGAGGCAAGGTTTGTACTCAGAATAATAGGATCAATAAGATCAATCAGACTCGTAGTGGACCAAAATGCACACAGGAGTGAGGATGTAATGATTTTAAACAGTTCGTGTAAAGCTTTCTGCCAAAAATTAGCTTTCATAAAAAAAGTATTGTCAAGATTTCAGTGTTTTCCCTATGATGTCTCATTTTCTGTCTTTTGTCCCAGGTGATGACGAGCAGAGCGACTGGTTCTGCGAGGCCGACCCGGGGACTAGCTATGGGCCCGGTGGGGCCTGTGGGATCGCAGGAGTGGTTCCCTGGTGGGAAAGGGAAACGGCATCAGAAGAGCTGGACCTCGCCGACCCCGTCTTCAACAGTATTCTCACGGGATCTTTTCCACTCTTGAGCCCTGGAGCACAGAGAGGTAAGCTGTGATTAAAACAAAAATGTAGCTCTTTGCATCAAAATGGCTTTTTAGTGTGACTCAAGTAAGAGCTAACTTTATACTACTTTGTAATAATGTTGCAATCTCACTTTTGGCCAGTAGGGGGCAGTCACTTCACACAAACACTAAAACTAAAACACCTGTACAGCAACATAAAGCTGTTTTTTCTTAATTCCGTAATCCAGAATGAACCCCTTATTGCATTTAAATGTTACAAACAAATGAGTTAATTTCAGAAATTATGTTTTGACTTGATTTGTTAGTAAAGCTGTGATGGTTGTCAGGGTTTCAGGCCAGGTTGAGTCGTCTTCATGGGACCCAGCAGGGATCTGAAGCGGGGCTGCATGGAAGCTCCGGTCCAGGCTTCAGTGAAAGGCTGGGCAGACAAACCCAGGACTCCCATGAGTGCGTTTTCCTGTGTACATTTTATTTACTGTTTCACTTTGCTCATATATTTTCTTTGTGATCTGCTTGTGCATGTACAACACATTTTCTACAGCTGCTTTAATCATTCTGTCGTATCTTTGCCAGGCCCTGGTTTAGCTCAGGCTCGAGGAGAGAACACGGACAGGTGAGTCTTGTCTCAAACACGTTCAAATACATAAATCAAACTTCCATTTAATGCAAGAATTAACTGTGTTGCTTGTTGTTTTGTTGCTCGTGATACTTCCTAAGTGCTTCAAACAATGCGTTTTCTGTTCTCTCCTCTTTGCCGCTTCAGTTGCACTGGGACCCACGTGCAGACAGAGGGCATCGGAGGACCTGTTCAGTAAAAACAGCAAGCAGGTCAGAAGTTTACCTTACAGAACAGCTAATCTAACCAGGGGCTCAACGTATTTAGGAATTTTTAAATTTTGCTCCTATTTCAGGAAGATTTCAGGATATTATGTGTTATCCACCTTTTTGTGTTGCTAGACATCAACAAATTGTCACCTGTCTGTTTTTGCAGACAAACCAGCGGGCACCTTGGTTCTTTGTGCACAGGGGACATCAAGCGGAGGCGAAAAGCAGCTCCCCTTGGTACCACTGCCCCCTCAGGTACTGGATGTAGAGCTGTCATTTGTAGCACACGCACGGCCCGACCCGAAATTCGGGCCAGGTTGGTCTCAGACTTTTGATGTGGTTTTACGAATCATACAGCACAAAGAAAACTAAATAAGAACGCACAATATAAAATCGTGTTAATCTACTTGTTGAAGCGGAGGCAGGTCCGACCGGCCGGTTGAAAGAGGTAAAAAAAAAAGTCCAGTTAAGCTTCAGATGGATCAGCTGATCACCGGCTGTGTGCGTCTCCACACCTGCTGTCATCTGCAGTGAAGGAAGCAGCAGGAGCTACAAAAGCCAAAGCGAGCAGCACATTCTATTAAAATAGCCTTGTTCTATATTTCACCAAATCATTTTGCTCTAAAAATATTTTTGCTCATCTGTATAATAGCCCATCTTTAGAGTTTATTTTTTTAGGCTATTTGTTTTGTATATTAATATCCATTTGATGAAAGAACAAATCTTATATCTTCCTTTCTTTGAAATATGTGTAGGATGTGAGGGACAGGTTAGCTGTAACATCCCCAATTAATTATTCAGTGACTAGTTCAAGTCCAAAGAATATTAATTGTTTATTTAACACGGATTCTTCTTCTGTTTTGGATTAATCAAATTCTACTGTGACCAAGATGAATACATTGCAAAATGAGACGTTATTAAATTTGACCCATCAAAAAACGAGGTCATTTATTTAACAGAATCAAATTATAACATCATAACATTTACACACAATTGGCTGATTCATTTCTTACGGCATAAAACATATCGGATATTCTTAATTAAGACAACAGATTGTAGTTATAAGGTAGTAAAATAACTTATCTGAAGGCACTTTTAACTTAGTAGTTACTGTGTAGAGGTTTAAAGAAGAGATTTTAAGAAAACTTAAGGGAAGGACATAAGAAAAGGAGAAGATTCATCTTGGATATGTCAACCAGAAAAATGAGCACGCTCTCCATAGCGACTTCCGGCTAAACCCCAGGTTAAGCTCTTGATAAACATCGGCGACTCTTTACCTTTGGGAAGACTTCCGTCTAGACTCCGGTAAGGTGCTGGCACTCCAACCTGTAGACATAACAGGGTCGTTGGTCCAGCTGACATCCAAGCTGGGTTCGTGCGTGTTTATTCCTCACGCTACCCAGAGGTCCGCTTTGGTCGAGAGAAGTAGCGACTAGTTCCAGTTGAATTCCAAAATAAAATTACTCATCTGAAGGAGTTTCATTAAAAGGCTTGGAGCTTTAAGCTCGGGTGGGTTCATCAGCAGGCATGCCGAAACCCCAAGCTGATGACGTGGTCTTTGACGCTTGACCAACGTCCACAGCTTAGAAAGAGTTTCAACTCCACTTCATTGACAGGAGGAAAACTCACACTAGAGGAAGACTCCACAAGACTGGGAGATTCCAGTAAATTTAAACTTTTAATGAAAGCCCACCTCCCGTTACTCGGGCTTCACAGATTGGTTGTTCAACCAGGGAGTGGGAGGAGTTAGTGTGAGCAGATGAGGTTACTGAAAGTCAGAGGAGTGAAGGTTTTTCATAAATTGTTTAGAGAAATGTTTTGAAAGGAGACAGAACAGAGACACCAGCATTTTGGTTCACTGATTAAACTGTCTAAAACACTTTAAAACAAAGTCTGAAAGACCATCTTGCCACGTTCTTCAACTTTGACAAACTAACGACTATATACTTCACACACTCTCAAATGAAAGAATCAAAAATTACTTTGAGTAAAACATTTAACTTGTATGATTTCTAATGAGGTTTAAAAACCATTGATACTGTTTTTACAGTTGATGTAAATGATTACTTCAACATTAAAATGATATGAAATAAAACATCATTCAATTGAGAAAAGATACACAAATTAAATTGTTGTTTCTTTTTTCTTAATTATTCAAAGTGTCATAAAGTGTCCTCATAATGACTTTGATTAGAGTCTTTGATTATCAAGATTAAAAATAATAATGATAATAAAAATAAAAGAAGATTGTTCTTCTGATTATTTGACTTAGAACAAAATTAAAAAGTCTCTTGATGAGATAATTTGTGTCTTGGATTCAAATTAATGGAGTAACAGAATCTGTCTTTTCAGAAGGTCTTCAGGGACAAGATTGATGGAGGAGGTTGGATCACTTCAGATGGATGGAACGTACTACAGAGTAATGCCATCCATCCAATATCTTTACCTTCTTCTTCCTTTTCGGGTCACTCACTGGTGCCCATATCCAGCCATCACTGCCACTTCCTTAGATAGAGAACTTTACTAAAAGACTTTTCCATGTACTATGTGAATGCTTCTGTATCATGCCCTGAGACAACTTTGTTGTGAATTGGCGCTATATAAATAAACTGAATTAAAATGAATCACTGTGCGAGAGGCGGGGGCACCCTGGACAGGTCTCCGTGCCACAGATCATGAACAATGAGATGATTTACTGACTGACAGAATACCAGACCAGTTGAGGAAACGGTTAATGTTGCACACAGTTGTTTGTCCCTGAAAAGCATTTTAATAAGGAACCTTTGTGTTTCCTAACAGAAAGCTGTAAAGACATCCTCAGCAGCTCTGGGAACTTTTCTCCACCGGAGGTCACCACCCTGACCTGATGATGAAGATTTGCTTTGAGCAGGTGGAAAGATATGAAGTCTGCTGCGGCGTTTGCCAACAAACTGCAGACTTCTTGTAATTCAGGATTAATTATTTTACTTCATGTTTTGTTTAATCTGTGGAACATGATGTTCTACAGTAGAGATGTACACTTTTCCATATGGCACATGTGTTTCATACATTTAGCATGTATGCATGATCCAGCGTTGTACAATGTTCTAGTAAAGCTCTGGTGGAAACTCAAATGTTTGTCATTCAATGGACACAAAAGACATTTTTCTCAGTTACCATTTCGTTGTGTACATTGAGCTTCAGCATAACGACAATTTTTCTGTCAAGGTTGGAAGAAGTTTTTGTAATTTCTTGCTACTGTCACTATTTTGCGTTAAATGTGTTTTATGTGTCCGAGTTGCAAATTGTTGTAAAGCCAGTATATCTTAATCGTTGCACAAACATAAACATTAATGCTCAGATATCTGACAATAACTGAACATTAAAAACTGCCATTTAAAAATGCACCCAGTCAGAAAAAACTTTGATTATGTTGATGAATATTTTAGAAGCAGGCAGATTTGAAAATGTAATTTCACACATTTTTTTTGATTTTAAAAGGATCAGAGTGGGGGCTGTGGTAGCTCGGTGGTCAGTGCTGTGGTCTACAGGTTTGAGCCCAGGTTGCACCAGGAAGAGCGTCCAGCATTAAAAAAACAAAACAAAAAAAAAAAAAAAAAAAAAAAAAAAAAA
>JAVCKU010000065.1:14270913-14281345 GCA_032273985.1 Hypsolebias coamazonicus
CCCCCCCCCCCCCCCCATGCTGTCCCATTAGTTTCTGTCTCGTTTCAAACACAAAACGCAACATGTGAAGTCTTCAGTCACGGCCAGATAAAGTAACTCGCTGCCAGTTAGACATGACTAATGGTCACTGGGGAGTCGCAGAGCACGGAGCTCTTTGTTTTGGATTTCTGTGAGAGTGCAAGAAAGATGGTTGAACGAACTATTAAGCTTTGAGTTCTGGGGGAAAAACAGAGGGGAAAAAAAAGAGAGGAAACACAAAAATTGATCTTTTATCTTCCCAGGACTTTGAAGGATTAGACGATGCGGGCCGAAGAAACAGGGTCATCTGATGACTTTCTTGAAAATAGGTGTGTGACTCAGGAGTGAAGTGTTTTTATTGAAGACCCACTCCAAGTAGAGGCAGGAGCTGATATTTTACCAGTCTGTTCAAATGGGACCTTTTATTAATTCTGAACACATTTCTTTGGTTTACAGTTGTTAATTATCGAAGCATTACTCATCATTATCCTTTATCCAAGAACAAAATACACAGCTTTTTGTCCTGAGCACCGATATTTTAAATCACTAAACCGAGGGAGAAAAAAAATAAAACGTTCACTTTTTACTTTACAAACATATGCACACAAACCAGACTATGATAAGTGGAGAAACTGTAGTGGGACTCCTCAAACTGCCCGTCTCCTCTCACTGCTAAAAATGTAAGCTGAATCAATCCAAGTGCGTGCATGCGTGCATGGAGCAGAGATGAAAGAAGCTGCAGACTATCCAAGCGTCAATCAGCTGTGAATTCAAGTTGCCACGGTGATGTTAGGCGAAACATTTCATCAGACTCAAAAAATGTACCATTACTTTGTCTCAAAGTGGTTCTGTTTGCAGATTAAATAATCTTAAAATGACAATTCTCCAACCATGACTGCCAAAAGGCATTACCACACACAAGTGTCATTATTGGTTCTGCTGAAAAAACATGAACAAAATAGTTGGAAATGTTCTGTTTTCTTTGAAAATATGGCCTTTATTTTCTTTTGGCTGAGTGTTTTTCTGTCATCAGGAGGCTTTTGGTGCAAAAAAGTGACACTCTGGTGTTAAGAGTGTTACATTGCATGAAAGAAGAACATTTTCATCTGTTTTAATGAAAAACAAAGACTGCAGAGATTAAACTATGGGCAAGTTCGTCCATTATCTTTGAGACAGTTTTGTACGGTCCATAAGGGAAGTCAGGTCTTATTTTCCTGTTTGTCATCATCTGCTTCATGACTCTCATTTAGAAATGGAAGTACAAGTAATGACTGTGGAATCTGATTTTCTTGAGTTTCACTAAAGGAAGCACGGCCAAAGAATGGATGAATCACTTAAAGAGGAAAAGTAATGACAAGACAGGAGACAGAAGAGTGAGGGCAACAGGAAAAGTTTGAACAAAATGATGAGGTGAATCATAAGGAGAGAGGGAATTTTTTTTTAGCTGTGCTCCTCAAGAAGATTTAGTTTTAACCAAAATAAATATACTGTATATGCACATACCTTCTTAGTGACAGAAACGCAGCAGGGTGGCGTTAAATAAAAGCAACAGAGCAACAATTTTCATGACAAATCTCATCCAGTGTCTCAGAGAAGCTCAGACTCAGCAGGTAAATAATAAAATGCTTAGCAACAGAAAACTAAAAATCTATCACTGCTGACAGAAACTTCTACATTTTTCACATTTTTTTTTACTTTTTTTAAAAGACCAAAGCAGTTTCACTTCAGTTTGTGGCAAATGCAGCTCATCTGTGGTTCAGACAGACAAATGATGACGACTTGCTGCACCATGAGCTGGAAAATAATTAATTACCGGTACATCGTCATCAAAAATAGTAAAAAACTCTTTTGTAAATGCAACCAGGAACATTGTGCAGATATTTCCTGGATTAAATGTTGAAGGTTGATAAAACTAATTATTTGAGGTGTGATAAATTCAGCTTTAAATATTTACATCTTAAACAAGCAGGAGAGGAATAAACTAAACTTTTCTATTAACGTCTTATTTCATTCATCTGTGGCTTTACACCATTTGTAACCATTTACAGCAAAACAAACGCTAAAAAAACTGCAGATCCAAATTTTTAATAGCTGAAAATTAAAGGCCTCAATTATCATAAACCATTAAAGGTTTTTAATTCAAATTTTAAAGACAGCTGAGTGGCAGGTGCGTTTTGACCTGTTACCGTTTGTGCTGCACTTCCAGGTTTATTCTCACTCATTCTGAAAGCTGCCTTTTTCAAATAATTGTATTGATTTGAGCTTCCTGGAGTTGAAACTGCTCAATTTTTTAAAAGTGTGATAATGGACTTGTCCACTTGGTGCCTTTTATAAGCTCTTGAAAAGTGCACACAAAAAGAAATTCACAGTTTTGTGTTGTTGTCAGTCATCGCAGAAGGAGGTGGCTACAAATGAAAAATACACACAAGTCTAACAAGACTGGATCTGAGAGGCGTCTGTGCAGCTGGAGTTGTGCAGTAACACCACAGTGTTTTGTTAGGACTGTTCTGGCTGGGTCACTGTGATCCACGACTCTGACATCTGGATAAAATGTGCTGGATCAGAAACATAAGCATGAAAAACAGATGTCAGAAGGAGCTGTGTTACCTGTTTGATAGCCGTAATAATAAAAGAGCCAAAGTAAATGATATGGAGATGAAAAGAAAATGGGAGGAAAAATGCTAAAAATAAATAAATTGGTATAAACATAAATGTCTTGAGTGATATGTTGATGCTCAAAACTTTGTGATGGGAATTAATCTCAGCTACTGCCAAACAAAATCTTTGCTAAATATTTGTAAAACTGACTCATTTGTAGTCGTTTTTGTGTTCGCTGAAGTCCGTATCAGACTGGGCCGTGACAGTTTCCTCCCATGAGTCTCAGAGGTTCGCAGCCTTGTTGCTTCAGTTTAGACGTGTTCGGGGAAAAAAAAAAATGCAAAAATGTTTTTTTCTCAAAACAGTTGCAGATTTGTTGCAGGCACCTGGACCCCGTCTTAATTTATGTAATTCAGGAGCACTACAGCTGTATTTTTACACCTGCATAGCAGGCTTGACTGTTCAGGTTTAAAACCCACACCAATGATAAACATTAATTTTGAGCTTATTTGAACCACTTTGGCCATGATTGCCTCAGACGAGTCGATGTGGGAGAGGGCGGACTCCACAAACCATCTTATCACATCAGACTTGTTGGCCCACTATGTGAGTGTGCTGCTTGTGGGACTGAGTTTGTTGTGGATCCTCGGACTGATGAAGCCGTTTGGATGAAAGATGAAACGTTTCAACAAAACGAAACCGTCCAGAGGACCTGACAACTTTACTGGATAAATATAAACAGTTCTCTTTTGTAAATGAGTCCTCGAGGCTCAATGAGACTAACCTGTATAAATAAAGTTTGATTTTTTTTTATCTAGTCCAAATATGCATATCTTCATTTCAAATCTGTGCTCAAGCAAATACCACAGCCCCAAATCACACAATATGATTCAGCCTTAAATCATGGTACGATTCAGCCTTAAATCGGGGTATGATTCAGCCTTAAATCAGAGTACAATTCAGCCTTAAATCATGGCACGATTCAGCCTTAGATCAGGGTACGATTCAGCCTTAAATCAGGGTATGATTCAGCTTTAAATCAGGGTAAGATTCAGCCTTAAATCATGGTAAGATTCAGCCTTAAATCATGGTAAGATTCAGCCTTAAAGTAGGGTACGATTCAACCTTAAATCAGGGTACGGTTCAGCCTTAAATCATGGTACGATCTGTCTTAAATCAATGTACAATCAACCTTAAATCAATGTAAGATCAACCTTAAATCAGTGTACGATCATGAGCCTTAAATCACAATACGATCAGCTTCAAATCACAAGAGGATTCAGCCTTAAATCAAAATACAAGTCAGCCTTATATCACAATACGATTCAGCCTTGAATCACAATACGATTCAGCCTTAAATCACAATACGATTCAGCCTTAAATCAGGGAACGATTCAGCCTTAAATCACAATACAATCAGCCTTAAATCCCAATATGATTCAGCCTTAAATCACAGTACAATTCAGCCTTAAATCACGGTACAATCAACCTTAAATCACGGTACAATCAACCTTAAATCACAATACAATTCAGCCGTAAATCATGATACAATTCAGCCTTGAATCACAATATGATGGAGCCTTAAATCACGATACAATTCAGCCTTAAATCACAATACAATTCAGTCTTAAATCACAATCAGATTCAGCCTTAAATCAGGGTACAATTCAGCCCTAAATCACAATACAATTTAGTATTCAATCACAATACAATTCAGCCTTGAATCACTGTACAATCAGCCCTAAATTACAATACAATTCAGCCTTGAATCACAGTATGATTCAGCCTTAAATCACAGTATGATTCAGCCTTAAATCACGGTATGATTAACCTTAAATCAGGGTACGATTCAGCCTTAAATCATGGCACGATTCAGCCTTAAATCAGGGTACGATTCAGCCTTAAATCAGGGTACAATTCAGCATTAAATCATGGTATGATTCAGCCTTAAATCATAGCAGAAGGATGTAGCTACGTGTACGCGCATCCGCAGACTGCACAGGTCTGCTTATGTGCATGCACGTTGCCGGCATACCGAAAATATTTAAATAAAGCTGATTTGAACATTTTTAAAAGGTAAAGTTCAGCTCAGAAAAACTTTTGCTATGTCAGCCAACAAATACTGTATATATTTTTAGGTATTTATTTTGCTAAATTTTAAAGAGATGCAAGGTTTCATTTCGATGCACGCACACGTTGCCGTCAACGCGATACTAATTATATCAAGCTGATTTGAACATACGTGCATTTATTAAGGAAAGGTTAAGCTCAGATACACTTTTACTAAGTTCAGCTTCCCAAACTGAAGACAAATTGCTCAAAATCTTCACTTAAATTGCTAAATTTGTTGGTTCCTATATTCTCCACCATTGAATTGTACAGGGGGCGTTCCAGCTGACATTCATCTTCATACGTCACAGACGTCGTACGTTGAAGTAGCCGGATTTCCAGTGACTAGACACAGCGCCAAATTTAAAATAACTTTGAATGAAATTTTCATATATTTATCATTTTGTTTGCAAAAACGAACATAGCTGAATGATACAAGATATATCTGTTGTGCCATTTTATCCAAAGTTCAAACATCATGTCAGTGGACCTTTAAACTGATAAAGAATGGAAATAATTTACATGGAGTCAATCAAAACATGTCTAAGAAAGAACATCTACTTGTGACTGCAGACTGCAAGGATCAAGATGCTGTTTGTTTTTCTTGGAGGTATCGATCGTTTGGTGCCTGTGTTTGATAGTTTCTTATCACGCCACTTTTATTTTTGTTTTTGTGGCTGTGTAGAGGGGTCAGTAGCGCGTGGCTGTGGTTTGTTCAGTGGGTGGTTAAAAGCAACCAGCCTTTTTGCCTACCAAATGACTGATGATGGGAACACTGATTTACATGGCAGGAAAAGGATTGGACAACCATTTCACTACACCAGGAGGAGAGTGTGAGAAATGCACAGCTGCATGGACATATATTAATCTATTGTGTATGTTTGACAGAAGGAAAACTACAAAGTTCCTTTTAAATTTTGTCTGGCAACACACGGTTGTGCCCAAGCATGTGCCACGGTGTTTTTGAAGGCACATGCTTTTAAATGTGTTTGTGCTGGGAGCTGGTGCACAGGAATCTGTATTTGAAGAAGTAGTAGAGGTTGTAAGCTTCTTATTTTTACATCCATGGACAAAAGTCAGATGCTGTGATCGGAACCTGTGTGCATTGTAAGCACAGATCGCATGGCGACATGCCATGTGACCCAATACACTTCAGTTGGTTTCAGATATTTTTTCTCCTCTCAGTGGTGACAGAAAGTCTACTGTGGTCACTTCTTTATCTATCATTAGAGCCATGACACATTTAATACTCACATTTCATCTAATATGATGTAGACCTTTTTAAAATTGTTGAAACAGCATTGTTTTTTCACTTTTATTTATTTATAATAACGAGAAAAGCATGTTTTTAAAAGCACATTTGACTAAATCTGACTAAAGCATCATTTATTTTTTGTTGCTGATTACTATTTATTTTTAAAAGTAGTCCAGTAAAAATAGAAAACAGTTAACTGTTGCAATAGCAAGCCTTTCACTGTTGTAAATTGTGCAGCCTTTAACAGTTCAAGAGCACAAAGTAACTGAACGAGAAAAATGCAAAAAGCAAAGAAAAAACACATCCACGCACAAAAACGACAACAAAAACAAGAGAAACCTACGACCATTATCACTGGTTTGACTATTTCCCTACGTTTGCTTAAGCAATCACCTCCTTTGAAAACCAAGTAGAGTAAAAGATGGCAACTTTGCATATGTGGTAGATCCCAAACGGCTGGTCCCGACAGACTGGGATGAGTGGTTTGATGGACGAGTGGAAGGCTGTGGAGACGGAGGTAGCTGAAGCACTTAGAATTGTGGAAGTTAAAGGGGAAATTTATTTAGCTATATATCAGTCTTTATTTTGTTCTGTTAGACCTTGACAATATTTATAAGAAATTTAAACTAATGAGATGTATTTTGTTAAGCTGTCTATAACATGACCACATGTGTTGTCTAACCAGAATAAAATAATTGAAGGCAGAATTTAGAGTCTGTTATATGTATCATGATATTAATAATTAAATCTAAACGACTAAATAAATGAATATATTAAATATATTTCTTGTGTCCTCCAGGCATCCAGGCAGGATGTCAGTGAGGGGCCTGGACCCCACCTGTCCCTCTTCTATAAAGCGGGAACCTTCCAGCCCCAGCTCTCAGGGTGACGTCAGCCCCGCACATCCCAGTCCAGGAAGCTCTTCATCAGACACAAACTCCAGCTACGGCCCCCTCACCAAAGGCCTCAATCCCAGCATTGGGCTGGACTCGCCAGGCCTTTATGGTCACACAGCAGGCTTGGCCAATAATGAAGGAACAAACAGGTTTGTTTATAAACTGCATTTTCCTCCCATTTGTCTGTTTTATCATATATTTTTTACAATGTAAATCCTGTCTAAACACCTTCCTCCTCACCTCATCCCTTCTGTCCAGGAGGTTTGGGGAGGATGAAGGCCAAGTGAAGTGTGAATTCATGCTGGGTTCGGTAGCAAAGCGGCTGTGTTTGGTGTGTGGTGACGTGGCCTCAGGCTACCACTATGGTGTGGCCTCGTGTGAAGCTTGCAAAGCCTTCTTTAAGAGGACTATCCAGGGTAAGAGAGACAAAAAAAAAAAACACATGTTCCAGCTCAGGAAGATGCTCTGTTTTATAGTTTAGTGTGCATGAATGGTAGTGCCTTCTTGCATCATATGAACCAGTTTAACAAGCGGCTCGGTGCAGATGGAGTTGTACCCCAAGCTTTTGTTTTGATATAAACAAGCCCTGATCAGTTAATTCATAGCTTCCGCCTTCAGCCCTACAAACTGCAGAGAGGCTTTAAATAAAGATCTGTTTGCAAACAGCTGATGTGTGGTTAAACTTACAGTGCATTGTATATACAGTCAACATGTTGGAGTTTTGGTTTCGAAACAGTAGATAGCTGTGCTGCAAGATGCTAAATGTTAATGCTTTGACTTTTGCCCTCAGAGCTGTGAGCCAGCAGAACACGATGTGCGTGTTTTAAAGGGTTTGTCTTGCTCTGTGTCGGCTTTCAGCCCAGGTCAACTTCCGTCTTGTTAAAGGCTCAAAATGTTGGCCGCTGTAAATGAGTTCAAAGGGCGGTCTTGAGCAGCTTTCAGGTGGGACAAGAAGATCTGATGTCTGGCTCATCAGATACTTCCTGTTTATGATTGGGGGTGGCAGCATGGTGCACCGTTACCTGGCTCAACGCCATCAGGCTTAACTTTTGGCTAGCTGAATTAATGAACATAAAGCTAATTATTAAGTTCTTGTCAAAAATAAAATGTCAAATATTTTTAAATATTCCTAATAGATGTCAGCTTCAAATTGAGAATGAAAATTGGGCCAAAAATAAAGTTTAGTAATAGATTTTAGAAAGGCAGACAATTGACTAAATGTACCGTAATTTAATTGATTGAAATATTAGTATAAATATAAATTAAGGAGAGCCTAAAGTCAGTATTTTTGTACAATATTCTAAAAAAAAAAAAAAAAAAAACTGAGCTTCAAAATAACTTTAATTTCCCTGCTATAAAACAAATGTCTGATATTAAGTTGGAATGTTATAGTGCAAAACTGTATTTTCATCTCAAATTTTTCATGTGTCTCCCAAACAGTCATGAAGATGTTTTTGTTCCTTAAACTCTTTCTTTATTTCCTTCTCCAGGCAACATTGAATACAGCTGTCCAGCATCCAATGAATGTGAAATCACCAAGAGGAGAAGAAAATCCTGTCAGGCCTGTCGATTTGTGAAATGTCTCACAGTGGGCATGCTAAGAGAAGGTTAGATATTTGTTTAAAATTATCTTTGGTAACTTAGTTTGAGTTGCCTTTTCTCAGATCAATCAGGTGTTAAACCTGACAGTTTTATTCCTTCACTGATATGAAGACTAAAGCTTAAGCCAAGCCTGCCTGCAGGTTGTCATGGAAACGATACCCTGATAACCAGTTATTTTCTTAATCTCACACAGTAAACCTACGACTGCTTATTTTCTAGTCGCATTAAGTCATGTGAAACTCAAATCCTTTATTTTTATTGTGTGTGCTTACATGTAGTAAATAATACCAAACAATGCACAACAGATCTGCTAACTGTTCAGCTGTGTCGGTCTTTGCCCCACGAGTGATCCTCCAAAATAGTTTCTGGACATCTGCCAGTTTGTGGAGGCATGCTAGCAACACAGCAGCAGTGAGATAATAAGCAACAAGCTGTAAGCTTTAAAAAAAAAAAAAAAAAACTAGAAATGTTGTTATTGCTATTGCAGGAAAAGTAGTCTTCACAACCTTACTGGTTTGAGACAAGTTTGGCCAATATCACTTCACAGTTGAATCTCCTCAGTTAAACTGATGTAAAATCAACTCTGAGAGCACTTTTTTTAGACCTTTATGTGCTTCTTCTTGGATCTTAAAAACTTCATCACTTAATGTCAAACATTTGAAATGGCATTGTGGTCATGCCACAGATACACAGTGACTGTGGTCAGGTGTTATCTTTAAGTCTGGCTGTGTGCCTGCCGCATGGTGACATATTGTCCAGATTTAGAAGTGACTCAAAAAGGAAAACATTAGCAGCCTCCTACTGTACCGTCCACTTGTTTCCTGCTGTGAACAGCCAAGGAGAGATGATAAAGAGAGGAAGAGCAGATTAAACTTCAGAGAATAATTTTATCCTTATTATACATAATTTAATTTATGAAACCCTTAACATAACTTCAAGACAGATTAAAAAGTTTAATAAGATAAAGTACCTTCTTTATGCTATTTTATTTACAAAAATAATATGTTGCTTTTATTGCTTATATAGCATAAATTAAGTGCATTATTACAAATTTCCTGCATTTCGTTTGAACAGGACAACTGGTCATTTAAAGACAAATATTTGTTTTTATTCAGCGGACTCCAGTCTATTAAAAAGAAAAAAGTAAAACCTTAAAACCTTCACAAGAACGTTCCACTCCTGTTGGTGTAGCTTGTATGATGAAAACAAAACAAACAGTAGAGTTTGGAAGCAAATTTCACAGATGCACACAATAACTGAACAATTTATTCTATAACTCATTAATTGTCTTTGTCAAAGTGGTGCATTTAGCTGCAGTGTTGACAACTTGGCAGGAAATACTAATTGATAAAATTGACATAACAAATAACTTTTGATAAATGTTCAAAGTGACATTTTTATTCAAAAGCGAATGCTGTTTTTTTGTTTGGTTTTTTAATTAAATTTGGGAACAAAACCTTAGAGATTGATTGATTTTAATTAATTTTGCCAGAAAATGTCAGTGTTAAAGCCTTGTAGTTTTTTTTTTTTTTCCTAAAGTGCATGCTAAGTGGAGTATTTAGATTATGAGTCAAACTACTGGTTATCTACAACAGAGTTTTAGGGTCACACTAAGAAACAAAAAGCCATAAGATTACGAGAATAAAGTCATAGTATTATGAGAATAAAGTCAAATAAAATCTTAATTTACGAGAATAGTCATACAAGACTTTTATTTTTTATTTTTTTTATTTTTTATTTTTTTTACAGCTCTCGTGTATTATTTTTCCCCACGAGTCGGATCCACATTGCGACTGTCAGTCAGTCCAGTAGACATGTCAGTAAATGACCAATCCGAAGCTAAATGAGTTGTAATATTATCCGAACTCTGACACGAAAAAGCAGGTTTACTGCATTTTAACTGTGGTCAAATGAAGAATGTTGAGCATCTTGTTAAGTTATACTTTGTATTGGT
>JAVCKU010000065.1:14320246-14330392 GCA_032273985.1 Hypsolebias coamazonicus
ATTATACCTGAGGGCAACATCCAGGCTTGTGTTGGTTCTATTACTGCCTGTTGGCAGGAAGTTGCAGACTTTACCCACAAATCATCAACATTTGAGCATTCACCTGACAGGTGTGAACAAAAGCCACTCAAGTCTGCAATGAACCCCCCACCCTAGGAAATAGCAATACATTACTTTGTTAGATTATGAATATTACAATCTCACTAAGCAGCAGCAGTAATAGCAGATGAATTCTCGTATTTTACATTTAAAACAAATTAATTAAAATCTAATCCAGTTTTTAATTTGTTTTGTTGGAGTCTTTTTGTTTTAGTGCCGTTTCTGCTCTTACTTGTTCGTACAGTAATATGACAAGGGGCTGTGTATGCAGGGGGCTGTCTGTGGTACCTCGTGCTCAGCGAGTTTGAGGGCGGGCAGGTGCAGGGAGCGAGTGTAAGAAGTCTTCCAGTCCACGGGCATCACGTTGCCGTAGTTGTTAGTCAGAGCGTTCCACACCCTGGAGGAACGCATGAAGAAAACAGAACAAAATCATGAGTAAAAACAAAAGTTTTCATCTGCTGATCATCTGACAAACCATGTTTCCTTCTCTTTCCACCATGACACAACATTACGTGGCGACGATGTTCTCTGCTCTCTCTGACCGCCCCCTCACCGCGTTCCTGCCGCTAACAAACGCGTTTCTTTAGACATCAGCAGGAAGACGTACGTTGCAGCTCGAACATTCTGACTGCTCTCTGTACACCGTGTGTTCTGACCACTCGAGCTGTTTGTGTGTTTGCTGATTATGTTAGCTGATTTAAACCCCCTTTTGAATGTTATACTAACAGACTGTCGCATGTTTACAACGTTCTGCTGTGCGCAACTTGGCAGACAAACACATGGGACCCAGATGGTGGTGCAGAGTCTGATAAACACAACAATTTCCCTCAGAAACTTGTTTTTTATTTTCCAAAACATACGTTGGTAACAGATTTAAAAGACTCGAAACAATGTGGACAATTAGACATTTTAGATTTCTCTATGAAACGGTTAAGGATGTAAAGTCAAATGGGTGTTTTGGAGACCTTGCCTACGGGTGCTCGAGAAAGGGTGCTGAGATCCCATGTGTCACAGTGTCTCTACATTTTCCTCTCTCCCACACACACAGACCAGTGTTTATATAACATGCATGTTCCCTGAAGTGTTCACGCGCTGCTCTGTGAGTTGTTGGGTTGGTTTAAATAGGGCAAAGCCTGGCATGAAAACATTTCTTCTGCTCTGAGCACCAGCAGTGTCTCGGCCACGTGAACGCCAGCCAAAACGTGCCATCAGCGTTAGTGTCAAAAAGCGTGTTTGCGTTTAAAAACAGGACTAGTCTCTGAGACAGCCATCCCATTTTCTACTTCAACGCGGAATATATTTATGCAGACATGCGTAACACCCCATGACTCAGCTTTAACATAAGCATTTGACTTCTTTTTATCTCCTCTAGCTAAATTGCACAAACATGAACTTCATCCTTGTCACTCTTCACTTTATCTCGGTCTTGATGTTGCAAAAAGGGAACTTGTTAGGCAGCAGGGCACGTTCTGCTCAAGTGCAGCCATCCAGAAATGACTGAGCTTCAGCAGGCTGCTGCCCTAATATTTCCTTTGTTTCATGCAGTTTCTCTCCACAACGTTTAGATTTTTCTGTGTGACCAGTCTCACCAAATTACATTTCTCTCAATCTTTAACCGAGAACAATTCCCTCAACTTCTTTTCACTAAAACCAGGATAATGTATGCAGCTAATGCATGTAGCACTTGTCGTGCCATATTGAAGTAACAACTAAGACGGGCTTCAATGAGTTCATCGACCAAGATATAATCAGTTACCTTCTCTGTTAATCAAACACTTGTTCTGCACATTTTTTTCATAAAACACTTTCTGTCCATTTCATTGTACAACACAAACTGGAATGTTGTGCAAAATGTAAATAAAAATAAAATGCAATGTTTTGCAAACCTTATAACCACAATTTTATTCACAATGGAACATAGTAAACAAAGTTTAAACTAACAAATTGTACCATAAACAAAAATGTTCATTTTAAATGTTATGGCAGCAACACATCTAAAAAAATAAAATAAAATAAAAGTAAAAAAAATAAAAAACCTCCGCCTATCTTTGCATCAGAAAGCTTCAGCTTCACCTGCCCTGTTGTTAAATAACCACATTAGTTGCAAAATGCTCCTCAATCTTTTAGAAGTAAAGATGGGCAGAGGTTCATCAGTTTCTGAAAAACTGCCCATTAAGTGATATTGCTGTATGCCATTAAAAAAATCCTAAACAAAACATTAGAAAGAATTTGAATGGCCCATCTCCACACTGACTCTTCCCATGTTTACTAAGTTCCACTGTGAATAAAATTATGAATTTATGAAATGTACAAATCAATGCCTTGTTGTTGCTTTTCTTGCATTTTACTCAACATCCAAGCTTTCGCTAAAAGGTTTTAATTTCTAAAAGGTATAACCTAACAACCATTTATTTAATTTTTTTTATATTTTATTTATTACTCTTTATTTAACCAGGCAAATCCTGGCAAAAGTTTGGAGGTGGACATTGTTAGCAGCATAAAATATCAAATCAGAATCTTTGAAAAGTGGCTCATCTTTGCCAATACATCATGGAAATGTTTTGTGAAGGACGCTAGTAAGTCAATCACTGGGTAATAATTTAACCCAAAAAAAGTTTAATATGGAAGCAAAACAAACAAACAAAAAAGGATATTTATATGGAAGTAATGCCAATTTTAGATTATCAATATAAAAATAAAACTGTTGGCTCCATAATATGTGCCATTCAAGAACTTTTGGAAAGTGAATTGAGAATTATTTTTAAAATGTCTAAGGAGATTAAATAATTCAGATAATGTGCTCACTTACAGTACTTGTGGTGTTTATCTTTTCCTTCACAAAGCATTGGAAATTTTACACTCGGCACTATTTTAAGTCAACAAGCAGGCTTTGTTCGCAACAAGAAATCATGACTGTCAGTATAACATAACCTGATAAAATTTATGTTTGTCAGCACACTTAATTCATTTCACAGCTACGGGTCTTTACAACCAAATAAAAACTAAATACAATCACATCTGAAGTTTAAGCAGGATTGTCATTTTTTTATGTAACCTGTGACAATAATTTGACCATTATTACAAATAATCATACTGTAATAAGGAGCTACAAATATAATTTGCATCTTTGTTTTAAGTGCAAATTAAAGAGTAAAATATGTTATCATCTAAAACTAGCATCCTAGATTGCCAAGTTCATACTGAAACCATTGTTCCTCTGGTCTTCTGATGAAGTTGTTAAGTGGTGTGATCAACTTGCACACATCATGAGGTCAGATCAAACTCATATTAGATGTAAAGGGCAAGAGAAGGGTGCTTCATGCGGGAGGCAATGCTGTGAAAGTGACATTTCTGTCTGTGCTATGGAGTGAATGTGAATGTATAGCTCTGACATTTAGCCAACAAATGCTGAGGACCTCCGACTGAGAAAACAACAGCAAGAAAATATGCAGACAGATCAACCTTTATGAAATATGTGGCTGACATATGGCACACTTACTCTTTGACATGTTCTCTCAAATTTAAGTCAATAATAATGATAAAACAACGTTTCTTAAGGGGTTGTAATGTAGTAATAGTTGGTCTAGACGCACAGACTGTACTCTTCAAATTAGTAAAGCAAAATATATGGTTAAATTAGATGTAAATACAAATTAAATTTGTAAGCACAACTGTAATTTGTCCACATTTAATCATATTATGTTATAATATAGTCATAACTGTTGGACTCTGAAGGCAGCTGAGATTCCCTCACACTGACTATGAGGTTAGCTTCTGAGGCTAAAGGCTAGCTAGCCGACAGATTTAAAGTTCATTTAAACGAAACTCGCGTAACATTCAAACTCACTCGTCGTCTTTTAAGAAGTTATCCTCCGTGATGGGTTTAACGGGAGCTATGTTTTCTGTCGTAGTGTTGTAGTTTCGGAAACACACTGTCAGCTTTTCGTCGAAGTCGTGGACCAGGTCCTCCATCGACTTGAAGCTGCAGATCTCCCCCGAGAAACTGTTGTCCAGGTCGGACAAGTCGTCTAGGCCCGACGGATCGCTTACATTCGAATTCAGCTGGTCCAGCTGTTCGGCTGACTCCGAGGACGGCTTGAATTCGTTAAAATCCTGCCAGTCTTCATCGAAGTGGGCTAACGGCGCCGCCATGACTGCCTTTGGAGCCTGCTTCGGCTGCCAGTCAGTGCCCCCGCTGCCGTGCTCTGTTTGCGGTTTGAGAAACTGCAAGACACAGGAGCCAGCGTGGGAGGGGCATGATTACGTCACTGCAAGTGCCCCTCTGTCAGAAATTAGCAAAACAAATCCGTGCAGAGGCGTTGCTAGGTTTTAAAAATGGTGGGGCCTCAACTCCCGTAATATTTACAAGACAGAATATATTATCAGCATTATTTTCAACATGAGTTTCCCAATGGCTAGCTTTGCCAATACTGTACTGAAAACAAAATTACAATCTCCCTTTAAAATTTCATATAATTTTAATGACAAAATTATTTTAACAAAACAAAATAAATACATTTGTACGCATCCTTTATGATAGTCTATTGTTGTCGTTGTTTGTCCACTGTTGACATCACTCTTTGCTAAAGTTCAGGTCTCTCTTGTAAATGAGTCCCCGAGGCTCAATGGGACTAACCTGTATAAATAAAGGTTAAATGACTGAGTAAGTAGCAGTTGAAAATAATTCAAAAGAAATTGACATTAATAAACCAGCTGTGACAAATAGGAGGGTAAAATTTATTCTGATCTCTCAAAATTAAACTAATGTCTCAGTGGTTGATGTTATGTAGACGCGTTATTGCATGTACCCGTTAGGAAATTTGTTTAGCACTCAGAAATTCTTATCTGAATAAGTTAATGAAAAAGTGAAACCCAATTTATAGTTAACCAGATATTTGAGTATAATAGCAAGTGTGCGAACATCTTATATTGTAATTTATGCTCTAATACTCTTTTTTATTTTGTGACACAATTTTGTGACTGCAACAAAAAAGTGTCACAAATGACTGTGACTTTACTAATAACTCCAATAAACAAAGAAATCATAATGAAGATATGAGCCACCATATATTTTTTTATTTAGTTTTTATTCGCTCTATCAGGGTCTTGAACCTGACTTTCTGTCATGAAAAGCTACTTTGACATCCACACTATTTTCTTGTATTTTTTTCCCTCTGATATATCTAACAGTTGTTAGAACATACCACTTTGAATTAGTCTATCAGTCTTTCAGAACACAAATAATATAAAAAGTTATAATTGTTTTAATCCAAATAATTATCAGTAAAGTTTGTCACCTATAGCTTTTATAGGTTAAAGTTGAATAAATGCAACCTTTGAATTTTTATTTCAACTCATTAAAAACAATTCCACTTTAACACATTAATTAAACTTGTTTTTTAATTTTTTGCAAAAGTGTTTGTTGGTGTTTATTTATTATTGGTGTTAGTGTTTATTTATCTAAGGTCCAATCTTGAATAGGTTTATTCCACACTGTATGTTTTTCAGAGATTAATGTTTTAGTTATTAAAAAAAAAGGTGAATAATACGCCTCTGCACGTTTTTGTTCATTTGTCAGAGTTGTCTCACCATCCTAATCTAAATTTTGAGGTCATCGTTATAAACAAGTTTCTTTAAAAGGATGTTCACCACCAGACAGATGCCATAGTTATTTGTAGATTAAAAGTAGTTTTTATAAATATGTAAACATCCATCCATCATCTTCCGCTTGTTCTGAAATTGGGTTGTGGGGGTAGCAGCTTGAGCACGGAGGCCCAGACATCTTTCCACAGCCACCTCTTCCAGTTCTTCTGGGAGGATTCCAAGGCAGTCTCAGACCAAACGAGAGACATAGTCTCTCTAGCGTGTCCTGGGTCTTCCCCAAACTCTCCTTCCAAGTGAACATGCCTGAAGCACCTCCCTAGGGAGGTGTCCAGGGAGGAGCATCCTTACCAGATGCCCAAACCACCTCACCTGGTCCCTCTCGATGTGGAGGAGCAGTGGTTCTACTCTGAATGTCCCGGATAACCGAACTTCTCACCCTATCTCTAAGGGAGAGTCCAGCTACCCTGTGGAGGAAACTCATTTCAACTGCCTGTATCCACAGTCTCATTCTTTCGGTCACTACCCAGAGTTCATGACCATAGGTGAGGGTAGGAACGTAGACTGACAGATAAACAGGGAGCTTTGCCTTACAGCTCAGCTCCCTCTTCACCACAACGGTACAGCACGGTACAGAGTCCACAATACTGCAGACACTGCACCAATCCGTCTGTCAATCTCATGCTCCATTCTTCCCTCACTCATGAACAAAACCCTGAGATACTTGAACTCCTCCACTTGAGGCAGAACCTCACCCTCCACCTGAAGAGAACAAGCCACCCTTTTTAGCATCTTTGCTTTGGCCTTATAATCTGCATGTTTTGCTCGTGGTCTGTGTCTTGTCTTGGAAAAGTAGACATTTTATTATGAAAGGAAAGTTCTGGAACATGATCCGAGTGTGGTTGAAATGCAACAAAACAAAATGATTTCTTGCATTTTGTTCTTTGATGTTTCCCAAGGAATGGATCTTCTTGTTGCATCGAAGTACAGACATTTTATTTACTCTTTTAAAAGCCAAATTCCAGCAAAGGTCCACAACATGTGCACGGTGACTGATCAGCAAAATATGCCCAAGATGGATCACATCTGCCCTTAAACGCTGTCTTAACACAGCTCCCAGAAATTCCACGACTCTGTGTGTTCAGTTGTTGTGTAAACCGCTGTGACAAACACGGCTCTGCACCACAACTGGGACCAAATGAGACTTGACCAAACATTAAAGTGATGCTCTCTGAAAGTATCAAAGTCATTCTCTTGGACTGAGCTGTCCTGCATCACCACCAGCACAACCCAAGTGCTGCCGTTCAGAGTAAATGAAGGATCATTTCAACGAGCTCTGTGAAGTGTGAACTTTGGCCTGGCTGCACCTCACTTCAAGACTTGCTGTCATTTCATGTGCTCAACGAGTCCTCCTGACTTGTTTTCACGCATGCATCAGGTTGTGCGGATCTTTGTCCTGGTCCAGATGTTTCTGTGCTTTTCTGCAGTTTGTGCCTCCCCTTGATTTTTTTTCCAGATAAATAGTCATTTCTGAGATCTCATCACAGGTTTAGATGAGTCCTAACCCTCCTGACTCAGTCTTCTGTCCTTTTCTTCTGAATGTGCTGAAACACGAAAACAGAAGTTTACCTCCAAACTGCCACGTCAACAACTGCTAGCACATCCTAATGTCCTCCAGCTATCTTTGTTGAGCAGGAAATAAATCCATGACTGCAGGTGCACTGCACAGTCCTTCATCTCTGATCCACGTTCAGGACTGCCGTCTTACTTTCACACGTAGCCACTTAAAGACTGAGGACCATAGAAAGAACGATTTTACAAACGAGGGACATGGAGGGGGCAGTCTGTGATTAATGCACGCTGGACACCCCTGCGTAGCTTACAAGGAGTCCAGAGTTGAACGGTGGGTTAAGTCCAGCGCCTCTGGGAGTTTACTCAAACTAGAAGGATGAAGGGTTTTGACGATTTAAGGTACCCACAGCTGGAGAGAAATTCCAGCAGGATTATTTTATTAAAAGCAGTGAGTGTCCAGGGAGATAAACGTCCTTTTGCAGGGTCATGATTCAAAAAGACACCACTGCAGATGTGTATGAGCAGCAGCCCTCACCTAGTCCTCAGTTACTCATTTTACCTGCAACATAAAACCATACACTGCTGACTTATTGTAAACTGCGAAAGACTAAAGGAAACAATAATGTGTGTGTGTGTGTGTGTGTGTGTGTGTGTGTTTGTGTGTGTGTGTGTGTGTCTGCACGCACGCGCATGCATTTGTTGGTAGCATTAAAAAAATCTTATAAAACACAGAACCTGTTTATTAATAATAGCCTTTTTCCCAAGACTGAGAACAAGTTTTTACTCCCAGAAAGTAATTTAATTCACTTTATTTATACAATGTCAACCCACAGTGTGGCCTCAGAAACATTCTGATCAAATTCCAATAATAATAATCAATTATAAATCATAAAGAATATAATAAAAGTTATCTATGCAAGAAAACCCACAGATTGCTTTGAACCTTCACTTCGTCACAGTCTCCCATTCTGAAAAAGCACACTGGTGACACTGGAAAGGAAAAACACCTTTAAACAGAAGAAACCCTCCAGCAGAACCGAGCTCTGGATGGACACCATCTGTCTGGACTGGCTGGACTCGAGGACATTCTGTGATCACTGGATCTACATGTCCACATCTACAGGTCTCTCTTGAAAGTGAGTCCTTGTGACTCGATGAGAATAACCTGGATAAATAAAGGTTGAATGAAAAATGGGCAACGGAAACAATTTTTAGAATCATCTAATTCAACATGGCCGTTCCAGCTAAGGGCCGAGATGGTGTAGACGTGGGGCAGCCGACCTGGGATCAAAAAGTCATGGTTCAACTCCTGCCATGCCGACATGTCGTAGTGTCCTTGAGCAGGACACCCAATCCCTAACTGCTCCCCGGTGCTTACGTAGCTGCCCACTCTCCACCTGGGTGTATCTGAGGTGTGATGGTGAAATGCAGAGAACTCATTTCACGTTTGCACAGAAACATACGAAGACACAGAGCACTGATCTTATCGAAACACAAGCAGGAACTGGCTCTAACTCAGCCAGAGTTTACAGATGTTGAGCTGGAATTTGGTGTGATGGCAGCCCCAGTGACGTCGCATGACCTACAGTGAAGAGGTCTCTGAACAAAACTCTGATTAACTTTTGGAGCCATTTTGGATCAAGATGGCTGCCACAGCTAATTTCGAATGGATATAACTCAGAGGTTTTTAGAGCTATTCAGCTGAAATTTGATGTATTGATAGCCGAGAACAATCCCTAATCGAGTCTGATTGCAAATCAAAAATCCAAGATGGCTGCCTGAGCAAAAAAGGGAAAATACTATAACTCAGCCATTTTTACAGAAATTAAGCTGAAATGTGTCTAGTGGTAGCTGAGAGCAACGCTCATTACAGTACTGTCACATCAAAAATTTAAAATGGCCTCAACATGTCACTTCCCATCAAAGTTTCTCCAGGAACTTTGTAGTTTATAAAATATAATTGTATACAAGTTTGCTGCTGAGATGTCAAATTGCTGCGTTGAAACAAACTTCTATTATCCTTCTACATCCTTCTTCCCATCCAGTCTTGAGTGTAAATGTAAATTATTTTTCAAGCCAGATGTGGCTGTCAGAGATTTCGGTCTCTTGTACATAAAGCATGTGTTTTGTATCATGAAGCTGGATACTGCATCCAAACAGATGTGTCTTCAGATGGTTTCCGGTGTGAGAAAGTGGTCAGCTGGTGTTGACTGAATGCTGACACTCAGTCCATCAGTGACCAGGAATCCTGGACACCCTGAGATGAGTGATTGTTTGTGGTGTGAAGGTTGGAGAGTTTGGATTTTGAGTAAAAACTCATCCAAACCAGAAATATTCCAGCTGTGACCGACAATCTGAGTGAGCCGTGAGTCTGAGCAGGAAAACATCTGACGCTGACAGGAGACGTCTCTGATGTTTGTTGTATATTACACCGTATTAGTCTTGATTAAACGCCTTTTATGTTTGGGGTTCTTTGAATGTGGAAGATTGCCGACATAAAGATGACTTTTATAAAAAAAAAACTTTTTTATGCTTCTTTGAAGGATTACAAAGTTTCCTACAAATGCCTTTCACTATAGATTTTTCTCCCACACAAAATCAGGGAAACTCTTCATTTCATCAAAAGGATTTGACACAAATATTTTCACAGCCGTTCTTAGCGATGAAATATTTACTTTTAATAAATACTCATGAATCTTTATCCTTACATGACCACTTTGGTCTTTGGCTACAGCTGACTCAAAGACACATGGATACAAACTGGTGTCTGAACCAAGTTCCATCCATCATCCATCCATCATCCATCCATTCATCCATCCATTCATTCATTCATTCATTCATTCATTCATTCATTCATTCATTCATTCATTCATT
>JAVCKU010000065.1:14396010-14413092 GCA_032273985.1 Hypsolebias coamazonicus
TCAACGGTGACGCGTAACATGGGCGACGCGTCAGTGGTGACGTATAATAGATGCGACTTATAAAGCGATGCAACATATTTATGGATTTTTCCAAATTATTGGACATAATTGGACAATGCGACTTATCGAGCAGAGCGACTTATAATCCGGCAAATACGGTAGTTGACTGGATAATGGCAGAAAAGTCAGACTCAAATGGGCCTGTCGTTATAAACAATAAATTGATTAATCGCATGATAAATGAAAATGATGACCTCATTTTCATTTATCAGCTTTATAATTTGTGTCTCTCTACTGGACACTGGATGACAAGGCTCAACTATGGTGTTCTTCACTGACCCCTCCTTTTCTCTCAAACCACACCGAGCATCCGTCATTTCGAGAACCGAAAAACAGAAACGAGAGACAGCCCATATCACGTCAAGGGTCCTCCCTCCCATTTTTCTTAGAGACATGCTACTCGCTCCCTCACTATCCATCCTTTGGCTCAAACAGTCATACTGCCATCAGTGGTCAAAAAAGGTACTATCATACACACAAAAATTTACCAACATTTCTTTTTAAATTTGACAATAATTACTAATTATTGTCAAATTTCAAACAATATTATAGTTTATCTCTGTGTCACACAATAAACTGCCCAGCAACGCCCATAGCCTTTTAAAAAGGAATGAGCACTGTTTTTATGACATTGGAGGGGTTTCATCCGTGGTCCCACAGCTGACAGCTGCGCCGACAGCACAAAGATGTTTTTCAGGCGAACGTCTGAAGCACATGAAGTCTGGTCACAGCCACAGCAATTGGCTTGAAAATGCCTCTGCGGGTTGTAATCCTTCGCCATGGCGCTGCACTCGTTTGATACGTCGGCTTGCCTTCAGCAGTTTCACTAAAAACATTTATCTGTACGCTCTGTTGAATTTACTATATTCGATGCCACCACCTTTTTTTTTTTTTTCAGCTTTGTGAGTAACGTGTTGCTGTGTTTTCTAACTATTCTCGTTAGCAAGCACTACAAGCTACAAACCCATCACCAGTCTGGAGGGGCTGTGGACGTCAGGAATACTAAATTCTGACTGGCTGCTCCAACTGACTGCCTGGGATCATCCATCCATCCATCCATTATCTTTTACCCGCTTCTTCCATTTTGGGTCACGGGGGTCACCAGTGCCCATGTCCAGCAATCACTGCGAGGGGCGGGGTACACCCTGGACAGGTCGCAAGTCCATCTCAGGGCCACTGAGACAAACACCTTTACCTGGGTTATAAACCTATTAGTTGTTCAGTCAAGGTATACCTTGAAAGCGGTGAACTCTTGAGCACCAGTCATTTTTTCTCAATCACGTAACTGTTCCTATGTGATTTATTTATTTATTTTTTTTTTGGAGTTGCAATTGTCTTCTTCAGCCTGGATGGTTCAGTTTGCTCAGTCATTCTTGTGTCCGTAGTTTTGTTTGTGTGAACATGATACGGAACATCATGTTTACGTTTAACATGCAGGACCATCATTTCTATTTGAACTAAATTTGTGCTCTTTGTACAAAAGAAGTCTTCCTGTAAAACAAGTAATTTCCCACATCTCAGCTTTAATTTACAAAATCTGGCATTTTCCGATTGCATATGGAACAGAACTAATCAAATTAAGCCACTAGTTGAGATGAGCTGCACACCAACCAGCCACAACAGTAAAACCAACTGCCTAGAATTGCAGAGGTCTCTATGCCTCTTAAATTATTTTAAATAAACAATAAAAACATTTGAACTTTAGAAAATGATGATGAAAGATGCCATTTAGATAAACCAAAATAAAGTATTTTGATACTCTTGAGCAATGTGCAAGAAAAAGATACGTGCAGAAAATCGCTGCTGTCGGGACTGACTCGTATGAGGAAGAGAAAGAACGTCAAGACAGTGCAAACGGGTTGCCTCCAATCTTTTATTATGATATAGTTGATTTGTTTATTGAACATGATGAGGGCCTATACAAGGGAGTTATGGCCTGAAATCCATGGACACATACAATGTTTTAACTGTTTTAAATCAATCTTTTTGGAGGCAGCTGCATACACTACTGCTTCCCAGCCTTTTTTCTTGCAAAAGCAAGATCCCTCACCAATAAGATGGACGAACTGCGACTACAGCTAGCAATAAACAATAATATAAATTTCTGCATTCTGGTGATGACGGAAACCTGGCTCCATCCACTAATTGCGGCCTCTGCTAGCAAGCTACAATGTGCAGGGGCATGACAAGACAATGTACTCCAGTATGAACAGGGGAGGAAGGCTCTGTGCCTTTGTGAACAACTGATGTACTGATGCAGTGACTATTCATAGACACTACTCTCCAGAACTGGAATTTGTGACCATTGGATGCCAGCCCATCTACCATCTCAGAGAGTACACTGTGATCATGCCAACTGCTGTTTACATCCTACCAGATCCTAATACCAGCTCTGCAGTCAGATATTTACATGATGACATTGATGACATTGGCAACCAGCAGATCAAGTATTCTGAGGCCGTACATATTAGAGTAGTGGACTTTAACATGTAGACTTAAAGCCAGTGCTCCCCAAATTCCATCCATCCATTGTCTTTACCCGCTTCTTCCTTTTTGTGTTGCTGGTGCCCATGTCCAGCAATCACTGTGCGAGAGGCGAAGTACACCCTGGACAGGTCAAAAGTCCATCACAGGGCCACATAGAGACAAACGAGTCAAATAACCATTCACTCTGTCACTCACACCTAGGGACAATTTAGAGTTACCAATTAGACTAACATGCATGTTTTTGTTCTATGGGAGGAAACCGGAGTACCCAGAGAAAACCCACACATGCATGGTGAGAACATTCAAACTCTATCCAGAAAGGCCCCTGGACTGGGATTTTAACCAGGGTAACCTGCTCGCTGAGAGGCAACAGATATACCAGTTGTGCCACTGTGCTTCCTCCCCAAATTCCATCAGCATGTAAAGTGCTCTATTAGGGGTGCCAACACACTGGACAAGGCCTATTCAAACATCAAGTGGGGCTACAGAGCCAAAACACTACCACACCTGGGCCAGTCTGACCAAACGCCTCTCGCTTAATTCCTGCATATACCTCTCTCAGGAAACCTGCCCCCACCATTACAAGCACATTGAAACCTGTCCTTATGGGGTGTCTCAGCAGTTGCAGCAATGCATTAAAAGGACAAACTGGAATATCTTTGAACATCCGGATCTAGAGGTGTTCAAAGACATTGTCACAATGGACAAATCCATCCGGGTATACCCCAACCAGAAGCTTTAGATGTCCCAAGAGGTTAAACAGCCCCTCAAGAAAAGAAACAACACTTACAGGTAAGTATCCCCATGCATGCTCAATAATCCAGGTAGAAAATTCTAAAAAAAGTTAAGTCTGGTCCTCTGGACATTTTTTGTTTGTTTGTTTGTTTATATGTTTTTTGAATGTCCAGAGGACCAGACTTAACTTTTTTAGACTTACAGGTAAGGTGACAGAGTACACCACTGTGAAGGCTGAGCCGGCCTGAAGAGGGATCAGGAGGGCCAAGTCGGACTAAAAGGGGAAGACTTAGGACTACTTGAACTGCAACAGGCAGGTGTGGCAGGGAATACAGCATTTCACAAACTTCAAGAACAATCTGTGAGTGACTGATGGTGACACCCTGCTGACAAATCTCTTCTTTACCTGCTTTGAGGTGAAGTCACCTGAAGCAGCCATACTGGATCCAACAGTTCACAGAAGGCCTCGTTCACTGTTAAAGAACATGAGGTGAAGCACGTACTATGGGCTGTCAAACCGAGGAAGTCTGCTGGACCAGACAATGTCGCTAGACGTCTTCTGAGAGATTGTACACACTAATTATCTGTACTCACTCCAGTGGTGATGAAGTGTTTGAAAAGCTGGTCAGGAGTTTCATCACTCCCACAAACCCTTGACTCCCACCAATTTGCCTACAAAGCTAATTGATCAACTGAGGGTGCCATAGGCACAGCCCTCCATGTTTCTATGTCCCACCTGAAGAAAAAGAGTTGTATGCAGATGCTTTTCATAGACTATAGCTTTGCTTTCAGCACTATCCTCCCCAACAAATTGGTGGACAAACTGAGGGAACTGGGATTTCCACACTCCACCTTGTATGTGGGTAAATAGTTTCCTGTCTGACCATAGTAGAGAGTTTGAATAGGCTATCACACATCCATGGCCCTTATCCTCAGCCCTGGAGCCCATCACATTGGTGGGGTTCATCAATGGATGGGATGAGTCTCCCAACTAGGATGAGATGTAACAACTGACTGCTTGGTGCAGGAGAACACTATACTCCTCAAAGATTAAGGAGCTGATCATCAACTTCAGGAAAAAGAAAATGGTGGTCCCGTCCCTGATTATAGGTTGTAGAGGGAGTACCTGACTACCGTTTCCTGGGATATACATATTTAGAGGCATTTGACCTGGAGTGTGAACACCACGGAGTTGCTGATAAAGGCCCAGCAGAGAATGTACTTCCTGAGAGTGAACAACATCACTCAGGCAGCTGGTGTCTTTCTATTAATGTTCCATAGAGAGCATTTTAACATACTGCATCACTGTGTGGTATCTTAGCTGCACAGTGACTCTTGATAACTCTCTGGAGCACTTTCTTAACACAGTACAGAAGATCGTGGACTGCCCTCTTCTCACACTGGAATATCTACACAATTCTTGTTGCATAGAGAAAGCCCAAAATGTCTTAAAGGACTCGTCTCACCCAGGACATGCTCTGTTTGAACGGTTACCATCGAGAAAAAGGTACAGATCAATCAAGACATGAACAGATTTCTTAAATAGTTTTTATTCATCAGCTGTTACTAAACTTAATGAGAGTTGTATTAAAACTGAATAAGTGCAATAAGTAAGAACAGGTGTAATATTAATCTGCTTGTGTTGCACATTTAGGATGTACAACACAGTACTTTATTTTTTCCCGAGGAAGAAATGTGGCCGGAAATAAATCCTGAATGATCGCGATCAGCGATCACTTAAACATTTGATGAAATCAAATCGAAGAAAAACAACCGTAGCTCTCAGGGCTGTTTAATAGTGAAAGTAAGAGCATTTCCACAAGCACAATGCATAAGAATCTCAAGGGATTGGGAACTGAACAGCTGTGTAGCCTTAAGAAAACAATTAATCAGTGAAACTAATTGGGGAAAAAAGGCTTCAATTTGCTAGGGAGCATGAAGATTGGACTCTGGAGCAATGGAAGGATGTCATGTGGTCGGATGAGTCCAGACTTACCCTGCTCCAAAATGATGGGTACATCAGGGTAAGAAGAGAGGCAGGTGAAATGATGCACCCATCATGCCTAGTGCCTAATGTACAAGCCTGTGTGGGTAGTGCTATGATCTGGGGTTGCTGCAGTTGGTCAGGTGTAGGTTCAGCAACAGTATGTGCTCAGAGAATGAGGTCAGCTGACTACCTGAATATACTGAATGACCAGGTCCATCAATGGATTTTTTTTTCTTCCCTGGTGGCACGGGCATGTTCCAAGATGACGATGGCAGGATTCATCAGGCTCAAATTGTGAAAGAGTGGTTCTGGGAGCATGAGACATCATTTTCACACATGGATTGGCCACCACAGAGTCCAGACCTTAACCCCATTGAGAATATTTGAGATGTGTTGAAGAAAGCTTTGCGCAGTGGCCAGAATCTGCCCTCAACAATGCAAGATCTTGGTGAAAAATGAATGCAACTCTTGATGGAAATGGATCTTGTGACATTGCAGAAGCGTATCGAAACAATGCCACAGCAAATGCGTGCCGTAATTACAGCTAAAGGCGGTCCAATGAAATTTTAGTGTATGACCTTTTTTTTGGTGGCAACTTTTTTTTGGTGCCGGGCAGTGTATATTCCCACATGGAGGGTTGTATTTTCACTTCAAGCTCTGATTCTCAACCAGAGTCCTGGGAACTTGAGGGTTTTGCTAAGTATAGCTGTACCGACTTTCCTCTTCCGAACAGAGGTTGGAGATTTGTTGGAGCCACTCTTCCAGTTTGGAAGTCACAGCACCGAGTGTTTCAATGACCACATGGACAGTCCCTCAAAGTCAAAGTTTAACACCAAGCACACTTTTTTTATTTATTTATTTTTTTTTAAGGATAGAAAAAAAGGAAAGACAGAAAGAAAGACCACAAAACGTAAAAAATATATATATACATGAATAGAGCACAAGGCAAAAAAAAAATAAAAAATCATAATAATGGTGTGAAGAGGATGGCTGTAAGGTGAGAAGGGAGGCCATCGAAAAAGGAATAAAAAAAACAAAAAAAAAACACCAAGCACACTTTTTATACCTGTATATATCTAACTTGAACTGTGTGCTCAAGAATGTTGCATTTCCAAAATGCAAAAAATTCCACTTGCTCCACAGGTGCTTACACAGCTGCCCACTGCTCCACCTAGGTGTATTCCAGGTGTGATGGGTTAAATGATGGGTTTGAACCCGATCGCCGGTTCAAACCCCAGTACCGACAACATCAAAAAAATGTGGATGGATAAAGGTGAAACACCCACACCTGCCTCCACCCTCATTCGCCCCACCCTGGGCCCCTGAGCAAGGCCCTTAACCCCCACCATCTGCTCCCTAACAGGTCTCTCTTGAAAATGAGTTCTCGTGGCTCAGTGAGACAACCTGGATAAATAAAGGTTAAATGAAAAAAATGAAAAAAAAATGCAGAGAACTAATTTCGCCATTGTAAGGGGATGCAATGATGACGGCGCATAGCACTTTACTTTACTTTGCAGGTGTAGATAGATGAGGTAGGATGCAATTTACTATGCGGTGGTCGTTGGGCGGTGTTGCAGTGGGTATTTAAATACAGTACTTGTTTTCATCACCACTATAAAGCAGAAAGTACACTCAAAATCCATAAAAAGCTAACTTCAGAGTGTCATTTAAATAACTTAAGTTTAGCCAATTCCATTCTGTAAAACATTCAGAAAATAGTAAGAACCAAACAAAAAAAAAAAGTTTAAGAGCTATTCGTCAAACTTGGCATCTATAAAGCCTATTTTCAGATGGTGGTTCTTTAAGGTATGGAATGTAAAGAACAAAATACTTCTTTCTGGTCATCCAAAAAACGGCAACAATCCAAGTCATGGATACTGTAAAACTTCAACAAACGATTCATGACATTTTTCACTCTTTTTTTGCCACAAAGAATCTGAATAAATGCAGCTCAGTCATTTTGATCTTTTAAACAAACTACACATAGTAACATGTAACGCACAGGAATGATATAAACATATATCTAACACTCCCTACAGCTGATCTTAACAGAGCTGAGATGCCCTTTGAAACTTTACAGCTTGAGCCAAGTCTATTACCGGGAACCTGGTGGATATTTTGAACATGGGCTCTCACTGCTGTATAATGTCGATAAACACATGCCATTTAAGTTCCCTGTCATAATCCTACAGTCAACAAACCTTCCCTGGCAACACTGCCCTAATGGTTTACAATGCTAGGTCACAATTATAGTGCCTCTAATTACCAGGTTACCTCGGCGTATGCCATGTCCATCAGAGCATGTGTGTGCTTTTGCATATCTGTGTCCCTATGCATAGGTGGAGAGTAGAGTGTTCTTGAGATTTAATAAGCATTTTAACCAGTGGTGCCTAAAGAACTTCTAATGCTGTTGTGCATGCTGTCTAAAAGAAGGAACGGAAATGAATTATTGATGAGTGGGACGTACAGGTCAATACAGGATGAGGAAATGTTGCAGGAGAGATAACGATTTTGTCAAGTCACTGCAGGAGTCTGGTCGAATAAATAGATGTCTTTCCACTCAGTTTAAGAGTTATATTTGGCATGTGCTGCTCTGCTCTCCTTTTCTTTGTTACTGGATTTTTTCAGTTTGCCTCAAGGAGAAATGGTGAAAGCTATGAGAGTCGTACAAGGGTGCAGGCAGCTCTGCAGCATTTAAAAGTTACCGTGATGACGATCATTGTTGTTATGATTAAATAATGTTTTAGAAGTTTTCGTTTTTGCATTTGTAATTTGTTTATTAAGATATTTATAAGCCAGATGTAAAAGATAACTCTCCGTTCCATGACATGTTATGGGCAATAAACTTATACTGAATTGAATAATAAAATGCCAACAGTGCAAACCAACAAGGCAGACATGCTGATTTCATGTCTGAAAGCAAAATCCATCCATCCATTATCTATGCTTGCTTCTTCATTTTCGGATTGCGGGTTAGATATTTTAGATGTTTAGACGTATTTCAACCCAGAAATGCTCAATTTGACAGAGAGCAAAATGGCACGAACTGCACGTGTTGTAATCCGAGCGTCTTCATTCTGTGAGGTGGCAGCCAACAACCACAAATGAAAATTTGAGCTTTCAGCTAAAAGTGAGCTTCTACATTTACCAGACGTCACTCTCTATGGTTAAGAAGGTCACCTACAAACAAAAAAAAAAAGTCTGGCGTTTTCAAGGAGCAGACCCTAAGAGCCACTAAAAATCTACAAGTTGGGTTTTGGATGGGGTTCAGTTTGCTGTGCTCAGGACTACTGCAGCATTAAACAGTTAAAGTCGTTAGGTTTCCATCGAAAAGTGTACAACACACACATAAATCTGCACAAAGAAAGCCTTTCTAAAATTTAAGACGACCTCTAGAGTTTCAGTGATAATGGTAGAGTTGGGTTTTTTTCTATGGTTTATAGGGTCTTTGACCGAGATGCTCTGGACAGCCAGAATGAGATTAAGACAGGGAGGGGCAGAGTTAGAAAAAAAAAGATGACCGACAGAGCAGCAATTAAACAAACTGAGCAAAGTTCATTCGGATCAGGGCGTTCTGGAAAGAATATAATTGTACCAGAGCTGTGCCAACTAAACTGGGGTGAGTTTGACAGAGAGGAAAGTTATAAATGTCAAAGAGAACAGAATATTTGAAATAACACATGGACTCAAGAACAAAAACAATGACAAAAGAACTCATTATGATGAAATAATGCTGACACTGTGGCACTGCAAAGAAAGTAGAAATCATCCAAAAAAAAAAAATCTTTTTGGTACCAGACAAGTTATGAAACCCAGTCTCCTGAATGCAAGTCCAGCATTGCACATCCTGATGTGAGCTGGTTTTGGAACAACGCGAGTGCAGACAGATTTGCAATGACAGAACAAAAGAACAATCAAGGAAACAGCCAAAAAGGAGCCCTTGCAGACAGGAAGAGTGCTGGAATATAAAAGCTGGGCTGACTCAGCAAAGAATATTTTTAGTGTACCGCTGAGATTTTAAAAAAAGGGAGAGAAAAGGAAAGAAAAACAGCTACAATCAGATTTTTTTTTAGGGTTTCTGCGCTTGTGTCTGTGTCCGCCATACGTCTACACTTGTGCAGAGATCTTTTCAATGAATCCATGGTGGTCGTACTGTTGACATGTTTGCAAAATACTTAAATTATAGAGATGAACACACTTAGCACCATGTATGTGGAACAAACAGAAGCTGGTCGTTGGCATGAGCTGAAGCTGTCATCACGTCCAAGGCACTTGTAGCTCTACAGTATGTGTGCCATATTACTCTGAAATGTGAGCAGTAACACTGTCGTTAGAAACATTTGAACTGAGCAAAATGGGTTTGCCAATAAATTTAAGCAGCTACAAAATTGTCTTGTGTGGCAAATAAGCCAATCGAGCCTCCTGCACGCTCTCTTTCATGTTGTGCCACTGAAGCGCCTCGCTGTCCATCCAAGTTCTTGCCGGTAAGTGATCTATCACCTGCTGCCTATAGCACAGGGGCTGTTGTGGTTTGTAGCTGTGTGGTCGAGTGTGTGTTGAGCAGCCAGATGGGAACACATGCCATTCCTAAGAACTCAGCGGGTCCAGAGGATCTGGTGACACGGGCTCTTGGCTTACAAAAAGTCAGTGCTAAAATGAGATGCGCTCTGTGGGGGGAGTTAGAGGAATGGAGCTCTGAAAGTTGGCGGAATAATATAAGAGGGCTGGGGAAGGAGAGAAGTTTGGGCTGCAGTGAACTCAGTGAGCCCAATTTTATCCTCCTGTAGTTTCCCCCCATCCCCCATTCCATGTCCAAAATTAGGCTACTAACCTTCATGTGAACTGGATTAAACATTATTTATCTGGTGAGTGGAGCTCACCTGGCTGCTGAGGGATCAGGTTATTGTTGCTGAAAATAACATGAAAAAGTTTCCATAAGTAGCATAAAGTTTATGCTATACTGGCTTTGATTTGCACTTTTACGTTCTTCTGCAAGAAATTTGAGGCCACGCTTAATTCCTCGTAAACTTTTCCCTGAAACTGATAAATATTTAATTTAGTCTCACGTGTGTGTGTGTGTGTGTGTGTGTGTGTGTGTGTGTTTGTGTGTGTGTGTCCTCTTATCTGTCTGTCCTTGAGCTTGAGCCTGCCTGACAAACCTGGAAAAGCCTGTAAAAAAGTCTACAATATGTAAATCGGGTAAGTCCTGTGCTAAATATGGTAGTTCCTCCCACCAGTGTCCAGAAAAAAAAAAAATGACAACGCTGAGTGGAGATGATTTGCTGGGCTAACATGGGGTCCATAGAGAATTTATGACAAGGGCATCAAGGGTCATTGAAGAAGCCAAGCTTGTCACTGCAGTAGCAGGCAATATCAAGGTCAAGCACATGACTATGACAGTTTTGGCACAGACATGGACACCATGGATGGCGCGCAGCGCAACGTTGCCAAGTGAAGAAGAGTCTCTAGTGGTGGGTGGGGTTAGGGTGATGGTTGGAGGTTTAACATGCATGTGAAATAAGAAAAGCACTGGTCTGGCATTAGAGGAGACGTGATAGGATGTCTGAAAGCGTGCAGTAATTGGTTGATCTTGAAATGCTGGAGGACAGAAGATAAGATGCACCAGAGGAAATCAATCCCACTGATAAACTGTCATAAAGTTTGAGTCATGCTACAGAAAGTTTGTGCAAAGAATCTACAAAGCTAATCTTCTTTCTGCGCTCAACAGGTCAGTTTGACATTTTTGACCATAGGGCATCAGGGGGATTGAATACATAATTGTTTTTATGATGTGCTACGTTCTATAATTCTCTTCACATAAAACACATTTAAAAAGTGCAATTAAAAATTTTGGTTAAAAACAAAAAATCAAAACACATACCATCATAAACAACCTGCATAAGCTAGGAAAGCATCATTTATAAAAACTTAAATTAAAAGTCCGTAACAATTTCAAGTAAAGCTTATTTTCCACAGCTTGTCATGACCAGTTTTAAAATTAAGATTATCTTATCTAAAAACAAAACAAAACAAAACAAAAAAAAAAGACCGATTTATATCTGTTCTGGTCAAATTTCAAAATTAATGGTATGCTCAACCCCATACAATAATGCAACGTCAGAGTCAGAGTATGCAACAAGGAGAGTTTCAGCTACTACACCAGGTTTTTAGCTCAATATCTGTAAAGTGATTGATAAGGTTGCTCTTAAATCAAATTGATTCCCAAAGTTAATCAGTTGTAGATGTGCATCCAGTGATTGCTTTCTAATAGCTTCAATAAAAGCAGCCACAAGATAATGTATTTTGATAACACACAAGTGGATTACAGCCCCAGGCAGTTCCTGTACATGATCACCTGGCTTTCATGGTCGCAGGCGATAACAAAAACAGTAGGTAATGGAAAGCAGTTCCGTTCAAGTGTGATTCACTGCACCACGAGTGCCAGTGTCCACACTCAACAGCCGCTGTTTATCCAACAGCTGCTGTGGCAAGATCTGTATTGAAAGCCGAGCTGGAGTCGATGAACACAATCCTGGCCGGAGTGTTTTTGTTTTCCAGATGAGTCAAGGTGAGGTGGAGCAGGGTGAATATGGCAACTGTAGTGAGGGCAACAGGGTAAAGCCATTTTTAGAGATGTGGCTTGTTTGGTTTATTTTTGTTGGCGGTGCTCTTAAGGAAAGTCAGCCATACAGGTTAAAACTGCCAGTGAGGACACCTCTAAGTTAATCTGTACTTTAGAACGGAGTCAAATTCTGGAAATGAAAAACAAAAACTCCCATTAACAGTCAGGTATACTACCTGCTCACTGAACCATGATGAGTGTTACCCAGTCCCCCCAGTTTGGATTACCTCAAGACGAGAATAAAAGTTGAGTGAACTGGAAGGGAGGAATCATCAGTCTATGCTGGCTCCTAAGTCACCTGTCACTAACTTGAATCCCAGCCACAGGCCCTCTTATGTCCTTGTTGTCAGTGGCATGACTTGCTAGATGTCTACTGTAATAGCAGGGATGCTGCATAGTTCACCATGTACAGAGGTCCTCAATGTTGAGTTCACCAGTCTATCACAGGCCTGCACAGAGACACACAAGACAAACAACAGCACTCTCACAAACCAAAGTTCATGCACTCCATGGCTATCCTCAGTTGGATGAGATTCACCCTGAGAAACTGAAGACTCTGGACATTCTGGGGCTGTCAAGGTTGACACGTCTCTTAAATATTGCATGGAGTACTAGGAAAACACCTGTCGAGTGTAAAACCAGGGTGTTGGTCCAAATGTTCAAAAAAGGGGTCAGGTGATTGTGTTCCAAATTTTGAGGTAACACAATCTAACCCTACCCAGGAAGGTTTCTAGAGTGTTGGAAGGGAAAATCTGTCAGATTGTCAAACCTTGGAGGAGGAACAGTGTAGCTTTAGCCCTTGTAGTGAAACGGTGTATCAGATCGTTACCCTTGCAGAGTTGTTAAAAGGGTCATGAGAGTTTAATTCTTTAGTGTTGTTTGGATTTGGAGACAGTTTTTGAACGAGTTCTCCAAGGTATTCTGTGGGGGATGCTGTGGGAGTATGAGGTTCTGGGATCACTTTAAAGAGCTATCCTTGTTCTTGTTTACCCAAAGGCATCCTGTGTTCACAATGGTGGTTCATAGCCAAGTGTGAAGTGGCTGGAATATGAGTCATCTCCTCTAAGTGCCGTGGTTCTCAATTGTAAAAAGGTGGAATGATCCCTAGGGTTGGAGATAAATCCTCCTCAAGCAGAAGTATTTGAGAGTGTTGTTCACAAGTATGGATGGAGTGGTAGATGGATCAGCAGACTGGGACCTTGTCCACAGAAATGAGGGTGATGCTCCGATCTGTCGTGGTGTAGAGAGAGCTGAGCTGAAAGGCAAAGCTCTTGATTTACTGGTCCATCTACATTCAAACCCTCACCTAGAGTGATGAGGCATGAGTCATCAATCATGAACAAAAGCACAAGATCCTGGATACAAACAGATGAAGTGTGCTTCTTTCGTAAGTTGACGGAGCTCAAATGCTTAGATAGAGTGAAGCTCTGTCATCTGGGAGGTACTCAAAGTAGAGGCACTGCTCCTCCACAATGAAAGGAGTCAGCAGAGGTTGCTCAAGCATCTGATCGGGATGCCTCCTTTGAGCCTCTGTGCAGAGGTTTTCTGGCATGATACAGGAGCTCCGCCCATTTTCCTCTGACAACGTTGTCGGGGTTTTACAAACGCTTTGCAGTCATATGTTATTGGTTAAATTAAAGGTTAACACTTAAAGCTAGTTGTGCTATGTTTTGTGTGTCTTATGTTGCAACTTCTGGTTGCATAAGTTTAGTCTTTGTTTGCTGTGATCCTTTAAAAGTCCTCTATTTGTGACTGAGCTCCACATTTATGGTTATACCACCCTGAACACGCCTGATCTTGTCTGATTTTGGAAGCTGGGTCAGGCTTGATTAGTACTTGGATGGGAGACCGCCTGGGAATACCAGGTGCTGTAAGCTTTTGCACCTCAAAAACCGCACATGGGGTGTGGTTGTTCAAGGCAAGAGCCACTGTCAGTACTCGGGGCTAAGCACCCCTAAAGTCAGATTCTAGAATCGCCCCTGGTGAAGCAAGCATCTATTTTTCACATGCCCCTGTCCCTGCCATTGTTGAACTTTGGCCACATGCTAAAATTATATTAAAAAGCATATATACTAAGAAACTGTAAATATTGGAGGAAAGAAAAACAAGTTTTGTGAGAATCTGTAGCTGATCCAAGAAAATTCTTCATTTGTATATTTATATGCTGCTAAAATGGACATTCTCAACATCTAGTGATGTAGCATGAGTATTTTCTTTTCTTCCTTGGAATGTTTGAAGCGAGAAAACAAAATATATTTAAAAAAAACTTTCATAAATGGAACCTTAATGTTCATTTTACAACAGAAAACAGATTCATCATTAAATATAGCTCCAGTAAACACTTTTTTTATTACTGTAAAAGTGGATAAAATCAACAGTACTACCTAAAATCACTCCCTATTATACAGTAATAGCAATAGTAATAATAAAGTACGGCTGAACAAATTATCAGAGTGCAACTTCTAGACAAGATCGACTAATTTTGTAGATTTTAATGAAAACAAATACTGTAGTAGATGTACTGTCTCCCGTACATTTTCCAGCATGATTTTGTGAATGAAAAGTGTCTGGATATTTATTTTACTGCTTTTTCTTCATCAAAATAGTTTCTCCTACTGAGCTGTAAATAAAGTACCGGTACATGGAAGAGTCACGTTGGACACAACCCATGCTTCCAGTTCGGAGCTTCAGCAGATACAACCACGGTGTAAGTCCAGCCCATTACAGTACTGGTAAAGATGGGATTTATGGCTCTTTGAAGGGAGAAGGATCTTGATGCTCAGTTCCTTTCAAAGAGTCGGTCAGTCATGTGGTGTTAGTGACATAGTGTGAGTCAGTGAGAGCTGATTATCTCATGCTGCTGTTTTCATTCATACCCATCTGCTCACACAGACTCATGTTCAGGCTGCTGTTGTTACGCCGTATTACTTTACATTATTAGTGTTCAGTGTGTACTTTAGATCTTTTAACGTACCATTTGGCATTCAGTCAGTGTATATGTGTATATCCTAGGTCCTACATTTTTGCTATTGTGGGATGTAACTGGGACCTTGAGCACCGAACTTAAGTTTGTTCCACCTCATGTACCACATGTGATGCGAATGGCAATGAAGATACTTGAACTTGATTGCGCACAGTGAAGTACTGCTGGGTTCACACGTGCAACCCCGTCGCCTCCCTTCCAATCATAACAACTGTTGTTCCCCCCCCACCACCACCACCACCGCCACCTGTTTATCTTCATCATGGAATAGCAAAGTGTGCGAGTCCGCATCTGTGCCAGCCACAGGGCAAAAAGAACAGCTTGCAACTTTCTGCAGCTCTGCTCCTATCGTTGGTTTTAAAGAACCGTTCAAAAGATTCGGCTCGTTTGTGAATGCCACACCTCTAATGACGATGATGTAACAGTTTCTCCATGATGCAGTCCAACTGGTGGACATGCGATACAGCAGCCTTGTGATGCACAGTTTCCTCTTTGGGTCCTGTCCATCATATAGTCATCCCTGATATCTTGCAGGTGTGCTGTTTGGAGAAGTAGTGGTTTATGATGTAAAGCACCAGCAGCCCTTTTGATGCAGCGGTGCGCTTTACAAGCTAAAACGGCTCTGGATGATAGATTTCCTCACCGGATTTGGCTGACTGTCAATCCGTGTACGTGAAAATCCTTAAATATGGTACAGTAAGGGGATTACGCTCAATCCTCTTAGGCTTTTCGATATTAGCCTGGAGTAATGTACGGGCAAAACCCTGTTTGATCACAACAGGACACGTAATGCGACAAGGTCACGCATCTGGAAAGTGTAGCCGTGTCAAAACTGTTTTTCAAATGTCACATGCTATATCAATCCCATCAATCTTAGGTACTGTTTAAACACGTGCGCTTGGCTCCAAGAGAAGATACAGTATAATAATTAGGAGCTGTTGTTTGTTGGGTTTTGTAGAGATAATAAAAAATCTGCAGTAAAGCTGAAGGAGTGTTGCGAAAACGAGAGCGACGCGCATAAATGATATCTTCCAAACTTACTCGCAAAGCTTTGCACTTTCAGTTCAACACATGTCCTGCAGGTAGACTGCAAACGGCCACCAGCGAAGTTTATTACACACATGGGCGTCAGATTACTGACTATTGGGGTCATGCTAAAAATAGACATGAATGAGAAACATCAATGAGAATGCTGTTTCTCCTTAAACGCTGCAATAACATGTCACCACTTCCTTGTTTCTTCCCTCTCGGTGAGAGTTTGATTGACTTGCAGGCCTCAGCCAAGCAAAAATAATCACATGTTAATGGTTTAAGTGGTCAGAAATAGGCCGATTTCACTGGGAACATGCTGGGAATGTCTTAAGCTCACCTTCAACAGGCCCCTTCAAACTGCTAATCTCTCTAAAATATCTGCTGCCCTGGGATACGCCGTTTCTGGGCTACATGTTACCAGCAATTAGCCACGACTAATTTACAGCAGCTACGGCCAAATTGTGTACAACAAAGCAATGAGGCATGGCTCAGTAGCGGGGCTTCTTGTTCGACCCAGTGTGGCGTTTCACGTTTTAAAGAGCAGCCGTGATTCACAGGACGGGCTGACTACTTGTTGGTCTTTGTGTCTTAAAGTGTACTGCTGTGAGCACGGATTTAATGTCAAATATAACTTTCTTTAGTTTTTAATTGCTCTGTTGTGCCTTCATTTTTTAATTATTTGTCGTACCATTTGGAGGTTTAAGTTGACTTTATTGTTTAAATTGATATTTACTCGTGTTTTTTTTTTTTTTAATGAGCAGCCACAAAAGCTTTGAGCTAAAAATTAACTTTCACTGTGTTGAATGGAATCAAAATACAAAGTAATTGAAATTATTTTGATATAAGTTTAATTTAACTTATTATTGCAGTAAGCTATCTCAGGAATGCACCTTAAAAAAAGAAATGTACATTTTTCATTCGTCTTTTTTTGTACTTAGTTCGTTTTGGATATGATTTTATTATGACTATTATTATAATACGGTTCTATTGTACGCAGGATGTTATTATAATGTTTTTGCTCATGTTTTTTTGTGTGAAGGTACCTTTGTGTGTCTGTCTGGTAGCAAAATAACTTGTAAACTACTGGATAATAAAAAAAAACTCAATTAAATCCAGTTTATTTATATAGTGCCAATTCACAACAGAAGTCATCTCCAGGCACTGAGCAGAAACATT
>JAVCKU010000065.1:14488637-14501381 GCA_032273985.1 Hypsolebias coamazonicus
TGCCGAGCAATCGTGAAGAGATTCCAGCAAAATTAAACCTCACTAAAATCCTAAAAACCGAAAGCTGTTCCCAAATGCCCCGGCAGCAGATCTGATGTTGCTTTTCAAGGAGTGGGAGAAAGTCATGACTTGTTCACGTCATGCGCAAACTAAAATACAAATAACATGTGTTTGTACAGTAAACACAGCTATTATTTTAATAACAAACACAACTTCAAAGTCAATAATTTAGACTACAAGTTACGTTTTTGTTTTTTTTTTCATGTTGTTGTACAGCGGCGTCATGCGCAGGTTTACCGGTGCAGTCCGGTTGATTTGGGACAGGAATGTGCAGATGTATCTAAGTCCATGCTACAGTATAAACAAACATGAACACAATGACTCCAGCAGGGAGAAAGTTGTGTTACTTTGTTGTCCGACACACGTTAGAGCTCCCAACTGTCACCTGTTATTCGTCAAGCAAGCTCAAACGGTGATTTCACACAGTCTGGCTAATTACGTAAGAAAAGTGGATACTTTTATTTGAGGACAAAAATAACAACCGCTGAAAATTTTAGTGTATGAATCAACAAAAGGAGAATTTTGTGTAGCCAAAAACCACAACCAAGTTTGGTTCACTAATGCAGCCTGTAATAAATTTTGTGCAGCATGCTGGCAGCCATTGTACACAAACTGTGTAGAACTCGACAGATGAGGAAGTTTACGTTACACAGACCACCTCAGGGACAAGGATACAATACTATTTCTCAAGGAAATTGTGAATTGGTGCAGAATATTCACACCAAAGGCTCATAAACAACTAACATCTTACAAGTTGTAGATAGCTCTTTGAACAACTTGGATCTGGACGAACAGAGTTCACTGTAATTTCCACTAGATTAGTGAGTTAATCTAGTCTGAGTAGAGCCAAGAAAAAAAGTGGATTGCTGATGGAGTATTCAATTCAATTCAATTCAAAAATCCTTTATTAATCACAAAGGGAAATTATTTGTCGTTGTAACTTGTTATCCTCATTTCATTAAAAGATGTTATAGATACTGATGTCTGTAGACAGGAAGGATCTCTTGTAAAGGTCCATCCCACAGTGGATCCTAAGAAACTGGCTGCAGATGCCGTCCGATCCGTCCTCCCAGACTCGGCTGGCCTCTCGGTTCCCCCGGACTGTAGGACCGCCCGAATGCCAGGCAGAACTCCTCCCAGAGCAATGGCCACTCCTCCCAGCAGTCTGCCGAGCTCCTTGTCACTGCGGACAACCAACTGTAGGTGCAGGGGGACGATCCTGTCCTTCCGCTGTCATGAGCTATGTTTCCTGCCAGTTCCAGGATCTCAGCGGTCAGGAACTCAAACACAGCTGGCAAGGAGACGGGAATGCATCTACGGTGCCTCCTTTTCAACTCATTTGTGATTTGGGGCTGTAATTGAGATATTTTTTGAACTTTTGAGATGTTAATCAGCTGCTGTTGGTTGTAGAAAACTGTCTTGTCGCCATGGTTACGCATCGTAACAAATGTACAAAACTAAAAAAGTTTCAGTAAAAATCCTTCCAGCTGCACAGCATCCGATACCAGAGGAAACAATCATCCAAAAATGTGATTTACATCCAGAAAAAAGAGGAAAAAAGAAGTTTCCAAAAGCGAAATATCAGAATGAAAGTAACAGAGCTACTCCAACATGCAACCACCTTGAGCGGCGCAATTCTTAGAATTATGAAGAAAAGGGCAAACGCCTTCATCCTGATGAGGCCAAGGGCCCATAGTTTTTAGGTTTCAGGAATATAAAACTTTTTCTCAACATATCAGACATACAGGTTGTGAAAGAATGCTACGTTAGCTAATGACGACCCTATGATTTTTGTTTAGTTTCTCGCTGTTTTTTTTTAAACCAAACAACATCTGTCTTTTTACATGAATTCAGTTCAATTCAAAATACTTTATTAATCCCAAAGGGAAATCAACTATTGTTGCAGCTCATCATCCTAGTTTCATTAAGAGTAGTTGTATGCTGATGGCTGTGGGCAGGAAGGAGTCCGTCTCACAGCGAATCTGAAGAAACTGGCTGCAGATGCCGATCCGTCCACCCGGACCCAGTGGGCCTCTTGGTCTTCCTGGGCAGAAGGACCACCTGTATGTTGGGCAGAACTCCTCCTTGAGTGATTGCCACTCCTCTCATTAGCTTGAACTCATCATCATTGCAGACAGTCAGCTGCAGATGTTGGGGGATGATTCAGGTTTTCTTGTCATGAGCCACGTTTTACTGCCAGCTTCAGGATCTCAGCAGTCAGCCACTTGAGCACCTCCGCCAGGTAGACGGAGATGCATCCACGACACCTCCTTTACAACTTATTTGGGATTTGGGGCTGTAGTTGAGGTAATATTTGAGCTTTGAGATGTTAATCAGTTGCTCCCAGTTGTAAACACATCCTTGTTGCCATGGTTACGCATCATAACAAATGTCCAAAATTCAAAATACTTCAAGCTGCACAGCATCCTAACCCTGGTCCTTGAGGAACGCCATCCTGCATGTTTTGGTTGTTTCCCCGCTTGACACACCTGATTTCAATAAATGGGTGATTAAAAGGCTTCCACAAAACTTGATGAAGTAATTAAATCACTGAATTAGGTGTGATGGAGCAAGGAAACAACTAAAACAATCAGGAGAGTGCTCCTCAAGGACCAGGGTATCACTGGTATAGATGATGCATGTCCAGTAGTGCTGAAGCTGCTGAATTTATCAGTCCATTGGGATTTGAGCAAACCTTTGGACTGACTAGACGCACTAATAGGTGGACAGTTACATTTATCCATTAGCCTATAGCCTGAAGGAAGACTTTTCCCTCTTTCTCCAAACTCTGCTCGGTGACTGATGTCATGGCTGATACGGTACAAATTATTCATATTTGACTGCACATAACCTTACTATCCCTTTAAATTCAATGATTGCTCAAAACCATACTACCAGCATACTGAGTATGAACTTTATTTGTCATACTACCAGCAGTTATCAATGTAAGATTATCTTAGTTTAAAACTCTGGCGTACAAACAATATGGCATTGAGATGATTCCTGGCCTGTCATGCCTGTCTGCACTTCCTCATGTTCTGCTTGTGTGCACAGCTGATCCAAATCCTAATCACCCCAGGTGTTCGTCACGCTGTCTCATTAGCGTCTAGTATTTAATATGTGTGTTTTCACTTCCCTGGTATCCAGGCTTTATCCGTTCCTGGTGTCATGATCTGAATCTGCTCCGCCTGTCTTCTGGTAAAAAGTAAGTTTTGCTGCCTTGTCAGCACTTGTGTTTCTGTTTTGTAAAAATAAATAATTGTTAATTGTTACTCCTGAGTCCTCTGGTCTTCCTGCGCATGGGTTCAAACATTAAACAGCAGATCATGTCAGGCTTTGTTTAAGGAATGAGCACTTTTTAATCTGCCTTTGTGTTTGGCACTGTTGCCATAGTTTCCTTTGTTTGTCTGGGCTAATGACCAACAATTAGCTGCAGCTTTGCCAAAGTGTTTTTCCAGTAAGTTTTGGTTTGTGCAATTGTCAAAAATTATAATTTTAACAATTGGCTGTACCTATATTATTTTCAATCTGGTATGTATTTGTGTTGTGCATGTCCAAGAGGTGCTGGGCTGATGTCACATGACCACTTGACGAAGTCCTGACTGGAAAGTTTTCTTAGAACCTGCCAGCAACTGCATCCTGTGAAGTACTTCCCAGTAAAAGGACACTCGTTCTTTTCACCGTGGAAACTGATTAAATATCTGTAACTCAACATCGTACCTTGTTTGATCATTCTCAGAAAGCAGAGAGTGGTAACGTGAAGCAGGAAGTTCACATGCAAGACTGAGAGGAAGAGCAAGGACACTCACACTGGATGGGTTGTGTTTATGCTGGGCTGTGTTTAGGTTCACTGGCTGTTCAGGATCTCCCCCCTACTCCCCCAGCTCTGTTTATAAACTATTATCTGTGTTGCCTCCTGCACAGTATTGGAGCAGGAGGGCGTCTTGAGCAGTGAATCCTGCAGACCTGGGATTCACAGGTTGCACTCTTCACATCGACAACCAGGCCAGCACATGCAAAGGGCTTGACCCAAAACTCATTCTACTCAAAAATCATTTGACATGAAAACTTATTTGATGCACAGTTCCTTGAGTACAAACCTGATTAGACATAAAACCCATTTGAAATGTGAGCGTTCTGCTCTGTCAGCTCCCGGCAGCCACATCAGCTGCACCTGAGGACCATCACCTTGATGAACAACTGCAGAGGACATCCAGTCAGCGCTGGAGCATTACCTGCCAATGACTAAAATAACTAAATATTAACCTACCTTGTGTTCCTTCGTGCTTTCAGCATTATCTCTTTCATCCTCTTGTTTCCTGGATTCTCCTCTGTGGACCTCGAGCTCTCCTGTGTCTCCATGCCTTCCTACCACTTGCCTGGAACCATTATTCAGACGTTTTCCTTCTTCACCCTGGAACCACTGGGTCACCTTTCCCCATGACGGACTCCTATAATCCTTGGTACATTTGATGACGCCGCTCACCTTGTACATGAACACTGGAAACCTTTGTCGAGTCTTGGAGTCTGTTCACTTCAGTTCTTTTTAGCTGGATGTAGCCGTAATTGTTCCATGAACAACACAAAACTTGATCAAAAATTCTTTTAACACAAATGTCTTTGACACATTATTTATTCAAAATCTTTTTGGATTAAAAAAAAAAAAAAAACTCCTTTGAGGCTGCAGTGAAATAAAGTTTGTTAAAAAAGAGAAATAATTTGAATCGTTCAGTCAACTTTGGTTTGCCTGTTTGACAAAAAAGTAGCAGTTAAAGGTACCACTCACCTGAAATAATATTTTTTGTTCTGTAAATTTAGTTTTTTTTAGTCATAGAAAAAGAAATTGGCAAAGCTACAGCTGCCTTTTAGTCATTATCAGAAACTTTGCCACCTCACAAACATAAACAAATAAATAAATCAGCTCTATATTGGCCATATTCTCATGATATCATTTTTTCTGTATTTCCGTGTGTTTTCAAGCCGGTGGGAAAAACCCCACAGGTCAAGCTGGAGTTTACAGAGATCTGTTTATGTGCACGTCAGAAAAACAAGACTGGGATGGCTACTGGTTTTAGGGGACTGCACATGTAACCTCCATGGTTTTAGTTTCCCTCATCTGTCTCCACTCTTTCCGGTTGAGTCGGAGTTGTCTGTCTGAAAACCGCCCCGCATAAAAGTTTTTAGCCTCCTCGTTTGGACACAGTGTGAGTTTCATTCAGTTAAATGCTGCCAGTAGTCAGTTTTAGTACTTGCACTGAATGAGGTCATCCCGTGGTGCCCTTGGATTTGGAATAAAGACAAAACACAAATGCAGCACTCGATGCCATCGAATGTGTTTGGATTTAGATTAGTTTAATGGATGTCAAAGTTACAAAGTGTTGCTGTTGATAAATATTATGTTAAAATAAAAAGTGACACACTGATAATGCCAGAGGAACGCATCTTCAAACTCATAGGAGCCTCAACGTGGGAGCAAGTTTTAATCAATATCAATATTTTGTATGTTATTATTTATGGGATTGCTTGGTATTGTATTTAAAAAAATAAATAAATAAATAAACATAAACATAAATATCTAAATATTGGTTGTCCAGACCAGATTGTCAAATATTATGAGAACATAATCACTCTTGATTGTCCTCTTGGATTGTTAATCTGTGTGTCACGTTTATGTGAATACTCCAATTAATGTTGAGTTTAGATAAGATGGACCAACTTGTTCCAGCCCTCCCCTTCGTGATTTACTGCTGCTAAATCTCTAATAAGTTTAACACCACCCCACTAACAACAACAAGGTCAACACTTTGTCAGTTCAAAGATTTAAATGAGTAGAGAGATAATCTCATGACCCACTGGATGGATTTTTTTTTTTTTTTTTTTTTAACTTTTAGAGGAAAAAAATACTAGAGAAATTGCATTTCTTGCAAAAATACAGTGTGAATGCTTATTGCAAAACAATTTAGTGAAAAACAGCTGAAATTAGCTTGAAAATGATTAAATGTAGCTGAAATGGAAGACCAAGCCTAAATTAGCAGAAGAAAGCAGAAGGAACACATGTTTGCTGAATTGGGTTAACGTAAGCAGAAGTGAGCACAAAAATGAGGAAATGAGCTAAAGGCTGAATTTAGCAAAATTCAGTTGAAAAGTAGCAGAAAAAGCAAAAAGAAGCTTACCAGAAGGACACAAAAAGAGATCAAATGAGCAAAAAAATCATGTGGAATTAGTTGAAAAAGCTAACATTAGCATATAAACGGCTAAATAGTATAGATGAAATAGCAGAAAAGCTGAAACTAGCAGGAAAAAAGCTGAAAGGAGCACACAACAAGCTGAAAATGGCAGAAAGAAGTTAATTAGGCTGAAACTAGCAGAAATTACACTTTATTTGAAAACAGCTAAACTTAGCTAAAAATTCCAAATAAGGTAGCTGAACAGGAAGAACAAGCTTAAATTAGCAGAAGAAAGAGAACATGTTCATCCAATTAGGTCCAAAGAAGCAGAAATTAACACAAAGTGGAAAATATCTGAATAAAGCTTAAATTAACAATAAAAAATTGCTGAAAAGTAGCTAAAAAAAAAACTAGAAAGAAGCTTAAATTACAAGGAGGAAGTGGAGAGAGCACATTTTTGCTAAATTAGGCTGAAAAAAGTTTAAATGAGTGCAAAAATGGAATTAGCCAAAAAAGCCAAAATTTGCATAAATACACCTAAATAGTAGCTGACAAAGCAGAACAAGCTGAAACTTGCATAAATAAGCAGAAAGGAGTATAATGAGCTGAAATTAGCCGAAAGTATTTAGACGAACAAAAATGTAGTAGTTAGCAGAAAGATTCTATAAGGATCACAAAACAGCTGAAAAAAACAGCTGAACGTAGCTGAAAGTAGCTGAAAAATGTTTTAATTTGCACAAGGAAGCTGAACCAGAACAAAATGTGAAAGGAGCAGTAAAAGGTTGTAAACGGATCCAAAAATTTGAAGGACGTGAAATGAGCTCAATTCGTTTTCTATGAGGAAAAAACAAGTGGTAGAAAAGACGAAATATTTCAAAAACTAAAGTTGCACCAAAACCAAAAGCCATAGCACTCCTCTTGAACGAGCTGAACGTTTTGATATGATTTGTTGAAATAGCACAAAAGTTGTGGAAAGAGGAAGATGCCGGAAGATGTACGGAAGAAAAATGGCTCACAATAGAGTGAATGCCTCATAAACGTTAAAGTACAACTGTTTAATTCACATTAACAAAAACAAAAATGATTATAACTTATCAGTTTATTAGATATAGAGCTAGACTTAAATGTAGCAATAGCTCAGAGTCATTTCCAATGACAAGTTTGAGACTGAACTCAATGTTGTTTTCAAGAAAAACAAAATTTCTCTTCATAAGTTGATCTAAGTTTAAGACTTAGAAACAGCAGGCGATATGCATTACATGAAGAAGTGCCAGGCCTTTATTTTATGCATCATTTTCCAAAACTGCATGCCAAATACTGTCATGCAAAGCTTTATTTGAAAAGTTCATCTCAGATTAAAAAGCTCTCTTAGTGGATAATTGAATAAACAATCACCACTTCTCACCAATCAACCAGATTAGTGAGAACGGATCAATAAAGTATCAGAAAGAAATCACATTTTGAGTCTGCATCAGTGTAAAGTAACAAAGGGATTCGGAGTATGACAAATTTGCACTTAAACGATGTTAAATTTAAAAAATGCATGATTCTGTTTTAAAATATATATATACGTATATTAAAATGTTTAAAATGAGACATCCTCAGTGTCTTCTGTATGTAATCAGACTGAATGAAGATTAAGAGGCATGTGTAGCATAACAAAGTACACAGCAGATTAGCTTGTGATGTCTGGACACACAAATACGTTCAAACAAAAGTGCCGATACAGATTTGATTTGAGGGACAAATTTGATTAGCTTGCACTTCAAACAAAGTCTAACCTTTCTCTCAAGGACAATTTAGTCATAGTTGTTATTGATCAGCGTTGCCAACCCTAGCTGATCTTTGGGGGGGGAAAAAGAAACTCTGTAAAAAGGTTGCAACCTTCAACGTTTGATTCCTTGTTTTGCAACCTGTCCTTCAGAATAGCGATCATTTTATTCATTAACTGAGGAGGAATGTCCCTGGAGCTCTCGAGTGTCTAATTGCAGTGACAGACGCGTTGTACAATTCAGAAACATGATGAATTGGGCCAGACACCTCTCATAATGAATTTTAATGAGTGGAGGCTGACATGACTTGCTTCCAGCTAAGAAGCTGCCAGGTGAGTGTTTTGTTCACTTGTCACCCAAGAAACGAGTGATGGGAGAGCAGGTTCAAGTATAGCTTTTAATCAGCACTTTTCTTAAATGGCTGTCAAAACAAAATTAATTTTTTGCCACCTGGGAACAGCAGAAACAAGTTGTGAACACAACATTTAGATAACATCACTGGTAAGCTGATATGATGACTTTGTTTGCTCACCGCCTTCCTGTCATGCAGACATCCACACGAGTGTTAGACGTTTATCCGCTCTGCTTTTACTCCGCCACTCTAATATCAGCCATTTCCTGAGGGAAATGACCAACATTTGACTAACTAAACGCTCCACGGTTTCCACCAGCTGCTGGCTAACATTATCTAACATCTGGTGCAGAGCAAATCTCTAAAAAAAAGTAAAATAAAATACTTAGTCCCTCGTTTATCATGAGGGTTACATTCTGGAACCCCCCGCAATAAGTGAAAAGCCGCCAAGTGGGAACACTATGTATTTTTTAGTATTTTTATACATTTTAAGACTTTGTAAACACTTCCCACTCTCTTGTTATGTTCTAAACTCTTAAACCTGCATCATTTTAACAACACATATATGTACTGCAAAATTTTATATGTGTACTAACCATCCTTGGTCCAGTTCTGGTTGGGTTCTGATCAGCTCTCTGCAGCCCTTGAGCACCAAGACACTTTTTTAGAGAGAGCCGTACGTACCTTCAGAGAGCCACCACAAAACCACACAGTGGTCCAGATCTAGGCCAAATCTGGATGAAGAAGGTCCTGGTGAGCTCCGGAGAAAACATCGGATCTCCAAGCAATGCCTCGCCACTCGAAAGGCCTCATGGGCCAGCAAGCAGCACTCATGATTGATGGATGAGGCTGGAAGTCGGTTCTGGTCAATTAAGCAGTCAGTTCCGTACAGCTCTTTACATCCACTGAGCGCTGAAGTTACTATGAATAAGGACCAAACTTTTTCGGATCAGATCAAAACCTTCCCTCCATTTCAGCAGAAACCAATGGCTGGAAGCATTGTTGGCATCTGGGTAATGGAGTCCTTTTGACTGGCGACACAGTGTAGCCTTATTGAGAGAAAACTACAAAATGGCGGCACCTGTCCAAAGTATTTTTTCATTATATTTTTACCATATCCCGTACTGTCCCAACCACGTGAGTAATAAAGTTGACAATCATGTGTCGTGTACAGTAAAATCTTTTTTTTTGTTGTTGTTGCCATGTACCGTACTTTGAAACAACACAAAAGAGAGAGTCCACAAAAGTCGAACAGCGGAATATCAAGGGACAATTGTAAAATGAAATGATAGGCATTGACACAATGCTTGTCAAGTTTTGTACTATAATTATAGTATGTTGAGAAATAGAGTTGGAGCCTGACATGATAATATCAGGTAATGTTGCAAGCTTACATGCAAAGAGTATCTCTTGTGAACGACCATAATACACGTAGAATTTACTGAGTTATAGCTGTTTCATGTTTCCTAAATCCAGTGGGCTCTGGTTGCCATCTGAATTAAACTGACTGCAAAAGTTAATCAGTTGTGGAAGTAAACCCAAAGACGGCTTTCTCATTTCAAATAAATCTGTCCAACAGTTTGTGAGAATTACAGTAGTCCCTTGCTGTTTCGCAGTTCGACTTTCACGGACTCTCTATTTTGCGGTTTCTCAATGATTGTCAATTGTAATATTACTCATGTGATTGGGAAGTTATGGGAGAAAATGTTAACAAAAACAAATAAATACTTCGGACAGGCGCCACCATTTTGTAGTTCTATTTCAATAACCCTATATTGTAATGCCAGTGAAAAGAACTACACTACCCAGAAACCAACAGTTTTCTGGCCGCTGCTTTCTGCCAAAATGGAGGGAAATTTTGTGACGCAAATCTACACTATCTGTTAAGCTGACAGAAGTGACAGGAAAGTTACAAATTCATTCAACCTTTATTTAGACAGATAAGTCACATTGAGCCTAAAAGACTCATTTACAAGTGAGATCTGCTTAGACAGACAAAAAAGTAATGAAACTGGACACATTGGGAAATGGAGGCAAAAAATTCCTATTGAAATCTTTCTTCTTACCTGATAATTTTTTTAAATAATGTTAAAAAACTTCTTGCACAAATAAGCACATAGTGACACAGACATTCCGCAGAGGGGGGAAGACACCGAGAACGGTGAGCAATGTCCATGGATGCTCTCGAGGGCAGTGTAAGAGTTCTGATAAGGATGGAATAATCAGCCAGCCCTCTCCGATGAGATCCGTAAACAGTCTCGAGGGATGTCGGGGAATGGCCAAGGTCAACACTTATGAGAATCCAAGAGTCCTGAAATGATGACAGAATGTTTATTCAGCTGGTTCACTCTGGTTGACAGTGGAATTCCCTGATGCGCGGGGTTGAGCATCAGATTACGTCTTCCAGGTGTATTAAGATAAGGTGACCTTCAAGGCCAGCCGGGAGAGCCAGATTCAGATAAACACACAGTTGTTTTGGGGACAGGCAGAACATAATGACATCTACCTTGAGTCTGTGTTGGTCCAAAAACGATTCAGAAATGTCCAAATTATGTGGTCACACCGATGGAACGTGCCTGAGTAAAAATTTCAGAGATCTGATTCATTCTGCCCAAGGCAATTGAGTCTGGGTATACCGGCACGAACCAAGCCATCACAAAGGCAAGCAGCGTGATCAGGTCCCATTTTGCTGCAGATGACTCCCTTGATTGTAAATCAAACCAGCGAACAGCTGAATCCAAAAAGCAGGAACCAGTTATCATAAATCCAATTTAATATGCGTCCTTAAAATCCACAGATGGCAGCAGAGATAGACACTTCATCAAGTCTTCAAGTCAATGAGATATCCAGCTGCGTGCATGCCATCAGGGCAAATCGGCTCGCCTAAAGCCTGTCTTCTCTTTGAAGAAATGTAATCAAATTGTGTTGAGGGACCAACTGGCCAAATAAGTCCATAATTATGGTTCGGAAGATATGCACGAGAGGCTCAAGCAGTTTCACAAACAGACAAAGCAGCAAAGCAAAGCGGAGTGGGAGGGGAAGCGTCCGACCTCGGCAGACGCAAGTGGTGAACTCCTGAAGCTTACTTCATCCTGAAGCTTACTTATACACACACACATCAACCTGGATGGGGTGGTGGGCTTTGTTGTTGCAGGGTAGGTCTCCAGAACTGGAACCGAGCTTGATCAGAACCGAGCTGCTGCTCTGCAGAGCTGGTAAAATTTTGCAGTACTATACGGTACATATGTGTATGTTGTAAAATTATGTAGGTTTAAGAGTTTAGAAGCGGTGTGTTTATAAAGCCCTAATGTACAGTAAATACTAAAATAAATAATGTTCCTACTTCGCGGTTTTGACCAATCGTGGTGGGGTGTGGAACATAACCCCTGCTATAAATGAGGGACTACTGCATTGCTAACTGCAACAAAGATCTCATGCAATCAGTTAGCGCTCAGAATGTGTTATAGATCTACTGCCACACTAAATTTTAGCTTATCTATAAAATTGACTGATCTGTAGCCATTCTTGTGTTTTTACAGTCACTTCGCTGTTGCAGCCATCTTGAATAGTGATGGCTCCAAAGTTAATCAAGTTAAAGATGTAAAGTTAATGATTACATTCCGAGAGTTAAAAATATGATTCATGAGATATTTTACTAACAGACAGAAACATGAACATAGTTATTTTCATTGGGTTTTAGAAGTACAAAGATGACGGGGTGTGAGGTGAGTTCAAAATACAGTACATCAGGGATCAGCTCTGAGCCCCCTCTTGTTTGTGGTGGTGATGGACAGGTTGACAGATAAGTTCAGACAGGAACTCATGTTTGCAGACGACACTGTGATCTGTAGGGAAAGTAGGACGCAAAGAGGTTTCTGCTACCGGTAAGATTTTGTGTATAAGCTTTCCACCAAACTCTACTTTAAAAAAACACATATGACTTTGAGTAAGCTTGTGAATTTATTTGTGCTTGTCAGGAACTTCATGTTCACATTATATAGTGCTGATGGCCAAAGAAGAAACCGTTTGTAGGTTATCTGTAATCAGAACTATCTAATGTTGCAAATTTTTATTCTAGGTGCAAGAATCTCAAATGAGAGGTTTTTTGGTTTATACCAACAGCCCCTCACAAAGTACACATAAGCAATCTGGGTCCACCACCAAACAAGGGGGAGGAGGACGAATCAGAGTGCAGGGGAGGAATGTTAGATGGAGCGGGGCAGTTCAGTAGTATTGCTTACTTTACTTTGTAGGTTAATTACCATTCTGACAGACTGATTACTGAGAGTGACAGAAGTGGGGGATCTGGCAGCAGCTGTACTCCTTAACCTTCGCCTGTGTGTGTGTGTGTGTGTGTGTGTGGTTGGGGGGGGGGGGGGGGGGCCATTTGTTA
>JAVCKU010000065.1:14692743-14707875 GCA_032273985.1 Hypsolebias coamazonicus
TGCAAGGCGCCAGCCAGTCCTACCGGGAGCAACTCAGGGTTAAGTGTCTTGCCCAGGGACACAACGAGGTATGCAGTAACCGGGGATCGAACCCGGGACCTTCCAGTCCCGAGCCGGCTGCCCTGCCTCTACACCATCTTGGCCCATATATATAATTTCAATTGAAATGCCCTGCAGAGGTAAACAAAGACGGTGTTTCTAGGAATGTTTCTAGGATTAAAACGTCCTGATCTGTCACAAAGCTTCAATGTGATTCATGGAGACGTCTCTGCTCAGAATAGTGCAGATTATCATCAGTATGCAATGACTAAATGTTCAGTTAGTCACATTTTTACGCAGTGTCTTTCATTGTTGCGGTTTCTACATGACAAAACTGGACAAAACCACCCTTTAACATGTCTGCTTCTTTTCTTTTTAAAGACCCAAATTTGTGTTGAACACCCAGGAGAATAACCTTACAACTTTGATTTTCAGGAGTTTGAGTTTAATTTTGACGTCACACTGAACGTAAATGTGCCTCTGAAATCAGTTAAAAGCACAGAGTTTTAAGGTCATACACTTCTCTGGAGCTGCTTTAATCAAATGCAGTTGATTAGCAGCACCTGGCTTTCTAATTTCCATAATTTCCACCGAGTGTAATACATTTTTTTAACTACTTCTCTTTTTTTATTTTTTGTCTTTTGTTAACTGATGAAACTGTAGTCCACCAAATGTGTTTTTGATTGTTCTTGTTGTATTTAGAGAAACATAGTTTAAATCTGACTGCACTGACGTGGTATTGGCTAGTCCGAGCAAGAAATAAGAACGAAGCAGAAAGCTGCCACAGCCTTTCAACAGAACCTCACTTCCTTTTGTCTTTCATGTTTTGTTCTGCATTATCATTTTTGTTCTTGAAGTTTCCCCTCGTTTATTGCGGGTGTCAGGTTCCGAACGCCCCGCCCCCGCAGTAGGTGAAAATCCACTAAGTAACAACATTACCGGTATATTTATTTTAATATTTATACATTTTAAGGCTTTAGAAACTCTTCTCACACTCTTGCAATGTTCTAAAGTCTTAAACCTACATCATTTTAACAACATACCTACAGTACTGTATATGTAGCTACTAAATTTTATTCACCAGCTCTGCAGAACAGCAGCAGCTCAGTTCCGCTCTAACCCGAGAGATGAAAAAAGTCCTGGTGGGCTCCAGATGGAGTGCCAGACTTTCGGTGCTGTGCGTCCCACTTGGAAGTCCTCGTGGGCTGTCTCCCAGTTCTCATGATTCACCAATGGGTCTGGAGGTCCGGTTCTGGTCCGGTTCTGGTCCAGTTCGGTGGGTTCTGCTCCGACTCTCTGCATCTACTGGCGCCGAAATCCCTGTACAGTAATAAGCTCCAAACTTTTTCAGATCAGTTCAAAACTTTCCCTCTACGTATTTCAGCAGAAGGAAATGGAGCTTGGGGGCGGGGCGCTGTTGGCTTCTGGGAAATGTAGTCGTTATGAGCGGGGATACCATTTAGGCTTATTGAGAGAAAACTACAAAACGGCAGCACCTGTGTGAATTATTTTATTTTTTCCTTAACTTTTTACTGTACAGTACTGTACCAATCACGTAATATGAAAGTTGACAGTCATGTGTCGTGTACAGTATTTTTTCTCATGTTCAATCTTGCTTTGAAAAACCGCGATAGAGCGAGTCCGCGAAAGTTGAACCGCAAGTAGCGAGGGACTACTGGGTTTTTTTATGTTTTTTTTGTGCACATGTTTATAAGTTTGCTGTATTTGAGCCTCATTATTTTAAAAGAATTTGATAACTGATGTTCTGTTCTTTGGGGGGGTGCATGTACTCCTAGATATTTTTGACACAGGCCTGTCTAAAACGGACCCTTCTCCCAGCGCTGACTTGTTTTCAGCAGGTACCCTGAGTGCACTCGGTTTACCTTCTTGCGTGCATCTTCTTCTGTTCTGTCTAGCTCTGTCTGCCTTTTAGTTTTGTCCTTGGCTACGATCAGGGAACAGAAAAGGGAAATGAGATTGCTCTCTTACAGGTCAGCTAAAAGCTATTGAGCTGTCTGAAACGTTCACTAAATGGCTCCTACCTCCTTTCCTATTCTGGCATGTACTGCAACTGCAACTGGTGGTGCATTATAATGAATCATTGTCATAGTTGGAGTGCTTTTTGTCAAAGTGTGTGTTAGGCTCACAACCTTATCTCCACCTTGCCTTCTCCAGCGGAGTTGTTCAGCTTTCCTGCACCCAATGGCTCTTCAGCACCCCCACCCAAAATTGACACAGGAGCCATCATGAGCTTGTTTGGTGGTGGGTAACTCAATGGCCTGCCCTCATTGTCTGTTCTCAGTTCTTCAAATAAACCCTTAAACATGTTAAATGTAATGACTGGTATGTATTTTAAAGTGAGTGTGTTATTTGCAGCTTCTCTTGGATAAAAATGTTGAAATGAAGCTTAGTTATGTTCAAAAATTCACCCAATTTATTAAATAGAAGTGACGACTTTGGGTGAGGAGTTTGGATTTTATTATCTAAGTGTCAAATTTAATTACATGGGTGTCCAAATTAAAAACTTGGTCCTGGACAAAGGCCAATCTGGATCACTATTTATTTAAAATGTATGAACTGGGACAGTTTTTTTAATGTAATATGTCAAAATATTTATTCTGAAATTAATTACCTTTTTTTCAGAGATGCAAGGAAAACAAGAGTTCTGACCCATTGAAATGTTTTTACTATTTTCATGTAAATATATATAAAAAAATTACTGAAAATGTAAGCATATTGTTTTGGTGTTGAAGTAGACTAATTGGCATGAATAATAATCAAAGTTTGCTCCAAGTATGCTCAGTTTTTAAACACAGTGAGGGACAATAGAGATTTGATCTGTCACAGATTGGTGGCTCAGTTCTAATAAATTTATTATTTTATTTCTCCAGCTGGATAATATTGCTTAAAGGGCTATATCTGCCATGGAGCTGGAGTTTGAAGTGCTGTAAAGGGTTTGAATATATTGTTGTTCTTACGTTTACACATCTGGACTTACTAATGTTGATCACAGCTTTGAACAGATTTTTTTTTTATGAATGAAGAGTTGTGTGCTTGAATTTTATGTGTTGATTTTACAATTTTTTTTTTTCCTCCATTCAAGCATCATTTCTAACCCAAAACCTTTTGTCTGAAATCACTAGTGTTGGACGCGACAGCTGATTCTTACCCTTCTTTGCCCCCATGCTGCGATGGACATGGCTGAATGTGCTTTGACCCGGTGTGGTGGTGTTTTTGTTGCCCTGCCACAGAGTCCACAGGAGGCGACGCCTCAGCAGCTGCTGCTCCTGCTGCTCCAGGTTCTGAGCTGATGTCAGGTAAATCCTGCAGTCCAACCATGCAGGACGTGACATGTTGCAGATATTTTACTGATTTTAATACAGAAGGCAGCACTGACCCATGTTAGGACAGTATTTCAACCGCTTTATTACTACATTTCCATGTAGTTATACAATAATTGCCTAATGCTGTTATTTTATGTTTACTTGATAAATATTGTTTTGTGTTCCTATTTCATTGTAAAACTTCACATTTAAATAAACTAAATGTGTGCACAAGTAACATAAAAGTTTAGGATTTATATTTTTAATGAGAAATAGTTAAATATGTGATTTTAAAGCAGGCTATATGTCGCTTAAAAAATTGTTTCTTCAATCTGAGCTGAAACATGGACACTGAAATGTGGTGCCTAACAGATTTAATGAGGCACAATTTAAGGTTAAGAAGCCTCTTATTTTACAACTTTCATTTTTAAATTTGCAAACAATTCATTGTGAATTACAGACAAACCTCTTGCATATTTCTGTTTACCTTGTTTTCCTGTTTGCTTTCAATCCCACGCGTGCATGATGCCTGGTTGTCCATTTAACATCTTAACAGATTTTTAGAAGATTAAAGACATCATCATTTTAAAAAAATTGCCATTTCAAATTAGATGTTTCACGGATTTTGCATTTATCAGTGACTGTTTCAATTAACTTTGGTAAAAATGAATGAAATAGTCATCTTTTTAAATGTATCTACTCATCTAAATTTTAAACTTCACTTGATGTGACTGCTTGTGTTTGGTGCAGTGTCAGTAAAGTAATATTATTTAATTTAAATTAATTCCATATGTGGTTAACGTTGTCATTAATTTGACTCATACTGGGGATGCTTCTCTTCTGGGATGGGGAATTCCTTCACTTCTTTTCTATAGTTCAAACCTATGCATCAAATGTCTGTTACCATGGAAACAAAAGCCTCTGTTCATCTGAATCATGGTCATCTTGTTCTCCGCTACTGAAGTTATATTATAGTAAAGAGCTGCAATATCGCTGCTTTAAGGCTTAAATCTTTTTCTTTTCTCTCCATTCACATGCTAACCTTTAATGAAGTTTTTGTCGCCCACTATTTTTAAAAACCTCACTGCTTGATTTATTTTTCTCACTCTGGCACTTCTGCTTTTTTGCTATCCTCTGTTTTTCTCCTTCAATCTGCCCTGCTCGCTTTCTCCATCTGGCTCTTGGGCTGGCTCATTTCTTGCTTCCTGCTATTTGATTGGGTGAGTCCCCTTGCTCTTTAACACGCTTTTCCCCCACAGTGCACTGCACTGCATTGCAGTGGTGCAGCTCAAGCCACGCTTCACTGTCCCCCCCATCGCCACCAGATGCTTGATGGCTACGGAGAGGATCTGGGTGGTATAGTCATTAGTTAAACATGCAGTCTGCCTTCATTCTAGCTGCTGTTTTTATCCCTCATCACAAATTTTGAAGCGGGGTCTGTGGTCAGTGCTGTGGTTTCGTAACCCTGAGACTGCAGGTTCGAGTCCAGGCTGTGTCAGGAAGAGCATCTGCCGTAAAACAATTGTTACATCGAGAGTTTTCTTGTTGTGGACGCCTGTAAATGCTAGCAGCCAAAAGAACAACAAGAAATTTTGAAGCATCTTAAAACACAATATAAAAAAAGCACAAAGTATGTGTCAACCATTAACCATAGAAACAATTGGGTAAACTAAGGTTTATACTGTGTGTCCCACATTTATACTTAAATTAATAACACAATGATCTAATTACTAATCCCCGTAAACTGTCATGATACGAGTGCTCAGATAAAAAGCACGGTTCGTCTACAAGAGTTAGAAACCATTTACGTAGATAACCAATTTCCCTGTTTTGTATTAATGATGCCAACTCTCCAATGGGTGCACATGCCGGTGCTCTTCTCCCAGTTGTCATAGAGACATGTAGTGGTTGTCATGGTAATCTCTACTAGTAAGGAGTCCTGCTGAGTCGTGGTAGAGTGTGAGGATAGCTCTCACTGAAGGACGCTAACGTCTCCCTCCGTCTCCCTGGTGTAGTTTTTGATGGGCTAGGGGACCTAATGAAGCCCACTGTGACCCCACAAGCGGGTGATGTTGACACCTCCATGGCTAACATGGCAAGTAGTAAGTAGTCATTTAGATGAATATTGATTTAAAGATGATGCTGATATGAGTGTGTGACGTTTTGAGAAGCACAATTGTTTACTTTATGGGGGAGATTTAGAAACATGATACAGAATTTAAAAAAAAATTATAGCGAGAATCTGAAAACCTGTAAATAAAGGTAGATGACTACAGGTCAGTGTGTGAGGAGCGTTGGGAACTAGTCTGTCTCTGTTCATTTACTAAAAGCTCAAGATCTTTATTAAGTACAACGACCAACATAGCTGTATCTACAAAAAGTAAGTAAAATTATTAATTCAAAGAAGAAATACATGATAAACAACCTGCCACACAAAGTTAAAGTGTTGTAACTCATGGGACTGAGTCAGACTAGTTCTCCTCTCACAGCCCAAGAGTTAGCTCCTTTGGTTAAGCTAAGCTAACTGCTGATTGGGAGTTCACAAACAAGAAAGTCCCATTTGTTTGTCCAAAGTATTGACCTACCAGAAAAATAATAAGCATAATTCCTCAATGATGTACAAATCCTGAAACTATGAATGGCAGGAGGCTGTCTGCTTAGCATAAAGTATGTTAAACTATTGTACTGTGTAAAGGTTTCAGGCATGCATTGTGAAAGCTGTAAAGTAAAAAAAAATGTTTTGACAAAGTTCAAATGTTTTTTTTAAATCAAATGAGTAAAAACACCACCAATTTTCATGATCTGTTTCTATAGTAACCATCCTGTAGATCGTTGTGACAGTGCGGTTTTGTGTTTTTATTTGGTCCTTTAGGTCATCTCAGTATTACAGTGGTCCCTCGATTATCACGGGGGTTACAAAGTACGTTCAACACACTGTGATAGGTGACAAACCACAAAGTAGGAACGCTATACAGGTAGTCCTCAACTTACGACGTAGATCCGTTCCTAAGCGTCGCCGTAAACCGATTTTTGACGTAAGTCAGAACGTACTTAAATACATGTGCCGTACCTGTTTTATCAAGCGCGTAAAGCAATTTTCGACGTAAGTCCATGGTGATGGCCTTCCTTTTCCTCAATGCACTGCCATGAGAAGAGTCCTCCTCGCGTTTGGGAGCCATAATGAAGGGCTAATGGCCTACTGGGATGCTAGTGATGCCGTCCTCCACCGTACAGTGGTACCTGTACAGTACAGTACTGTATTCTTCCGCCGCTGTGCCGCCGTGTTACGACGTAAAACTGACGTAAAACCGACGTAAAACCGAAGTAAAACTGACGTAAAACCAACGTAACCACGTAACGTGAATAAGGGAGATGCGTCATAACCTCAAAACGTCGTAACCCGAGACCGTCGTAACCCGAGGACTACCTGTATTTATTTTAGTATTTATACATTTTAAGGCTTTATAAACCTTCCCCACACTCTTGCAATGTTCTAAACTCTTAAACCTACATAATTTTAACAACATACTCAGACAGTATGTATTGTACAGTATGTATTGGACAGTACTGCACATTTGAACCCACCAGCTCTGCAGACCAGCAGCTCAGGTCTGGCTGGTCTCGGTTCCGGTTCGGCAGACCTACCCAGCAGCGACAAAGTCCAGGTTGATGTGCACGTGGATTATAATGCTGTAGGAAACTTTAGGGTTATTTGCGACTTTCCTGCCAAATCTGTGAGATTAGTAGAAAGATTATTACTTCTGACTGCGTGGCAAAACCTTCCCTCCATTTCAGCAGAAAGCAGCAGCAGGAAGCAATGTTGGCTTCTGGGTAGTGTAGTTCTTTTGACCAGCGTTACGGTAAAGGTTTATTGAAAGAAAACTACAAACTGGTGTCAGCTGTCTGAAGCACTTTTTTTGGTTAACTTTTTATCCCGTACCGTCCCAGTCATGTGAGTAATATTAAAGTGGACAATCGTGTGCCGTGTACAAGCTTACGTGGAAAAACTGCAACAGTCGAGCCACGAAGTAGCGAGGGACTACTGTAGTCCTTTCATGGTTTGCGTTTTATTTTTGTTCTTTGGGTTCTGTTGTGTTTTCCTGTTCAGTTTAGACCTTTTGTGTTTTTGTGTATTTCATTGTTAGGTTTTATTTTAATATTCTGGTTTAGCTCTTGTTTTGTTTCCCAGTGTTTCTTGTCATTTTCCATCTACCCCCAGTCAGTTTCCTCAGTGTTTAGTCTGCCACACTCATCTGTTCCTAATTAGCAACCATCCCAGGCCTTCCCACATTCCTCTCTGCCTCCAGTCACCACCTCACCACTAGCTCCTATTGGTTTTACACACACCTCCTCATGATAAGTTTTGTCACCACATCAGCATTTTGTTTTCTTGTTTGAATAATGTTTTATTTTTTACTAAAGCTCCTGTCCATCTGCATTTGGGTCTTATCCACCACTGACCTTGACAGAGAGATGTACTGATGGTGGCTCTTTAATCATTATGCTAAGCAGAGCTTCAGCTCATTCATTGAACATCTATTTTATCTCCTCTGTGAAAGAAAACAAGGACTCATCCGTTCACCAAAAATGTAAACGTGTACCTTTTGTAATATCACTGTACTGTATCACAAAGATGCAAATGGAAGCAATGATTTTGCAGAACTTCTTTCTTGTTCTCTCTCTTTGTCCAAGACCTCACAATGGGAACAGCAGCGGCCCCTCAGGTAGCTCCCCCCAGTTGGGGTGCTCCCATGGTAAATGTTGTCTGTGTCTTATAGCATGGAGTGGAGTCGCATGGCAGACAGGGTCCAGCTGTAGCACCAGTCTCTAAGCCTTCATTCAGTTCTCCAGTTTCCAGGTGTTACAGTGGATCTTAGACGCTCAAATGATGAGGAATGCAGGAATACCTCATAACAAATACACAAGATAAATCTTATCTAAACACGTACTGCTGCCCCATATACAGAGGGCGCAGAACCATGACAGACGTGTATATATCTGGATTTTCACTGGAGAATAAAGAAAAGGCAAATGATACTGCTAAGAAGGTGTTGCGTGGAAACAACTTCTTATTCTTGTCAGAGAAAAGTGCTTATTTTAGCTTGATATGAGTTCAGAGAAGCATTTTTTAAACAACAGATTTGACACTTCTATCTGAACGCTACATGCTTATTTCCTGCTCTCCAAGCCTTTATGCATGTGCCCAAACAGGTTGACGTGAGGGTTGTGTGCCATGACCTGTCCTCATTTCTTGTGTGTGTCTGTCACTTTTGATTTTTAAGTGCATTTTGCTCCCATATGTTTATTATATTTTTTGACCTGTCTGTGTTGTATGTAGTATAGTAACATCCCAACTCCCACTCTCCATCCCCTCCCCTCCATACCTTTAGACCATACCCATGGGTGCTGCTCCTTTCATGGGGATGTACCCCAACTTCACCATGGTAAGACGACCACTCGAGTCCATTCCAGTAATGTTCCTTCTGGACATTACCGGATATAGACGGACAATCAGCCCCTTAGGTGTCCCTCACACAAACATCAGATGGCAAACAATTTTATCTGGCTGCTTGTTCACCTCTCTGTTTTACCTCTAAAAGGCCGGGGCACCAGCTGCCGGGGCGCCGATGATGCCCATGGCCAGGCCAGGCTTCCCTGCCACTGGAGCAACCCCAGGAGCACAGGTAATATGTTTCTATAAATGCTTATAAAAATTGATACATGCAAAACAAGAGTGAGTGTGAAAATAAAATATGTCAGCAGATGTCTCCTGGAGTGGCCCAGAGCCCCAGAAAGCCCCCACCACCCAGGAATGCACTGGATGACCTCAATATTAAGGACTTCATGTAGACTGCCTGACCCATAAATCCAAGGTACATGTACTGTTTTTAAACATATTTACCTATTATCCAATCTGTTTTGACCTACATTGCAATTATTAGGGGGCTCACACTATTATTAATTATGGAGCTGGATAGTCTGTTACCTCAGAAATTATTAACTACATATGATAGATTCATGGCTGCAGACAAGGAGAGCCAAGTGGGTACATGTTTGCTAGTGTAGCAGGTTGGTGTAACCCGAACTCTGAAAATATTGGGACGATGTATAAAATGTAAATAAAAGAACAGTAAAAAAGTATTTGTTAATTGCATCAGTGAACACAGTAGGTGCATCAAACACAAAGAAGAACAAGGCCAGAAGTCAGTGTTGGATGTCTGTGACCTTTGGGACCTTCTGGCAGCTTTAAAACCAGGTCTGATTCTGTTGTAGGCATCAATACATGGGCTCAAAAACTCTTCCACAATTGCCTGTCTGTAAACAGTGGGGCATGCTGGCCACAAATACAAGTTAAAAATTCTGTCAAAATTAGATTTTTTTTTTAACACAAATGCTGTCTATACTCTTTGGAGCATCAGGCCTGTTTTCAGAGAACGATTTAAAAACCTGCCTCCCTGGTTTGATCGTGGTACACTGGTGTCCACGGCACGGGTGGCTCACACATGTTGAAGAGCAAAAACACAGTAAATGCAAGTTTTAATATATGCTCCCATCCAGAAAGCATTTATTTATTTATTTATTTATTTATTTATTTATTTATTTATTCTTGTGCATATTTCAGCACAACAATGCTAAACCACAAGCTGCCTTCATTACAGCAGCGTGGCTGCTGTTGAAGCAGAAGTAGAAGAGGACAGGTGCTGGGGGCCTGCTTGTAGTCCAGATCTCTAAATCAACTGAAAACATTTGGCACATCATGAAATAAAACGCAAAGAAGATCCAGGACTGTCGAATAGCATCCTACGTCAGACAAGAATGGGGACAACATTACAGGTCCCTTTTGCAAACAAGTTTCAATTAGACTAACCTGCATAAATAAATGAAATTCACATTCCCCTCTAAACACTCCAGCAGCTGGTCTCTTCGGTTTCTAGACATTTTCAAATCGTTATTAAAGAAGAGGGGATGCTTCACTGTGGTTAACATGGTGCTGCACCATTTATTTTTATTTTTCAAATATACTACCATAAAAAAAAAAATCCAACTTAAATTGCCAACTCTAAGTTGGTTGTAAACTGCTGCTCCAGGTGAATTTTTATGAGACTGCATTAGTTAGTGTAGAACGAGGCAGGAAACCAGTAAGTGGCTGATACACTGTAGTGATCTGTCATGGGAGAGTTCCCAACCTTGACCAATGATCATTAATTAAATGCGGCAACAGGAGAAAAAAAATCACAGAAGTGACCCCTCAAGGACAGGGTGAAGAGTTCGTAGAAGAAAATCTGGTCTTAGCCAAGCAACCAAAGAAATGTGCATGTAAATACACTGCTTAAATTCATCCATTATCTTCTAACAGCATGTAATGTTTTTGACGTTTTTTTCTTTCTACTTCCGTAGGTTTGTTGTTTTGTCTGGAGCTCTGTGGATATGGATGTCTGCACTCCCCCGCCCTCTCCCTCGCTCTTTCTCTGCCAACCAGCCATCATCTCTTGATCTTCCCCCCTCTAACTTGTTACCAGCCTCAGTCCCTACAAAAAACTCCCTTCCTTATCTAATGTTGTAGCACAACTGTGAATATGAACCCTAGGTACAGAAAAAAAACTGAATTTAAGTGTGTGTGGGTGTGTGTATTTCAGTGTTAACCTTTAATTAATATACTATGGAAAATTTAAACAAAAAAAATCAGTTAATGTGTGTAGATTCACTCAGCATATCAGCTGACTTGGAATGGTGGATATACTGTACGTTGGTTTCTTTGCGCATCATCTCCCAGACGAGGACTGTGTTAATAAATGTTGGACTGTGTTCAGTGTAGCTTCACTCGCTAACTCCCACTCCTGTCTCTCTGCCCCACCAAAACTAATACTGAGCTATGTTTAAATGTTATTAAAAACTTGGTTGTACCCATACAAAGTATTTGCTTGGTTGTTCATCCTCTCACATGTGCACCTTGAACTTTTGGAATACAGCTAATCAAAATGCATCATAACTGAACTTGCACTGTTAACCCGGACACACAATTGAGCACATCAGTGTTCCGTTGAACTTTTACTTTTCTGATTGTTTTGGGGTTATACGCAACATGCAAAATTTTGTGAACTGCGTTCAAATTGACATATGCATTTTAGGCTATTTTAAATCATAAATAATACATATTTTCAGTGATATTTCTTGTGAATATATATCTATTTTGGTTACTTTAAATTATAAGATAAACGGAGGTCATACATTTCCCCCTTTGTTCTTCTCTGGAATAAGAGGAGATATTGGTGTTGCCAGAATGGGTTCTATTGCGACCCCTAGTGGTGCAATATGATACTGCATCTAAGCAGGCTGCATGGGTCAAAGTGGCATTGTAACTGTCAGTGAGCTTCAGTCCATGTATCAACACGAAAAGAGTTAATGTGAAAGACAAAGGTCATGGGGATTCAACTTTTTGGGTCATTTTTGTCTCGAAAGTCTTAGAGACTTGCTGTAAAACATTCAAATGTACACTGGACGTTTGTGTTACTTGCTTTAAAAAGTAACTGTATCTTAATCCATTGTGGCATTAAATGGTATTAATTGTTGAAAAAGAAAAATGAGTATGACACATAAAAAGTAAACGAATGTGGATACGTAACAGTTTTTGTTGGGAATTCATATGAAGGCTGTTTTTTGTTGTTATTGTTGTTCTTTTTGTGATTTTTTAACAACGGATGGCATCGTCCCTCCTCCCCACCTGCATGTGAGTCCACAGTAGAAACAATTAAAGATGAACACACTGATGGAAATGACCCCTGTGGTTGGCCACGTTTCTCCTTTTTTATTTTTATTTATGTTTCAAAAAACTGAGTCATTAAAAAAATTGTTTCATGTTTTATAATTTTTATTTTTACAAAATAACATTTTGTGGCATTAACAACTGTAGTTTGTCACTGTTTAAAATCAAACAAAACACTAGTAAAGAACACATTTTGAATTGCATCTGCTGCTAAAAAGAGAATGATCCCAAAATTGAATAAGAACTCAAATGGTACTAGTTTTATGTATTTGTTTTATTTTAGGTTATACAAATAAAGTGAGTAAATTTTGCATCTGGTTTGCATAACTAAAACATCTTTATTTTATAAAGGAATAGCTTAAAGCAATACCACTAATAATAATACTGATGGTTTCCAAGCAATGCAGATAATAATCAGCACCGGAGACATTTTATTATTCTAACTTGACATAAGTCTGTAATGACTGTCAGTGATGATCAACATTAATATACAAAACTCTGACTTTAACCTGCTTCGTTTAACTAAAAAACAAATAATACATTTTCAGATTTGGTGTCAGATTAATTTGATCTAAAAAGAATACATGCAATGTATGAATGTTAAATAAGCATCACAGATAAACGGAAAACTGAAATTATGTAAATAAACAAAGTTTAGGCCAGTCTTAGATTGGCTGTTGAAATTATTCTGTTTCCACTTTAAACAAAGAGAAGTCACTTCTCTGGTACTGGTGCAGTGTTTCATAGAATCAAAGAGTGAATACATGAAATCGTGTACCACATATATTTTTGTGGTGTCCTCTTTACCCATGTGTATGTGACATGTGTGCTTAATGTGTCAGAAGTAGGACGCTGATGAGGTTTATTTTGTTCAGTGACTGACCAACTGAGCTTGAGTTTGCTATAATAAAAAAACAATACAAAACACCAAATACTGGCAGTCATAATACTGAAAATCTGTTTGCATGAAGTAGTAAAATAATTGTTAATTTCCATTAATTCAAAACAACAATTCTAAGAAAATTTTTTTTCCTCTTTATTACTTGTTACACAGTCCCTCGTTTATCGCAAGTGTTATAGTGTTATGTTCTCATCTAGGGACAATTTAGAGTTACCAGTCAGCCTAACATGCATGTTTTTGGTCTGTGGGAGGAAACCAGATGGGGTACCAAGAGAAAACCCACACATGCACAGAGAGAACACACAAACTCCACCCAGAAAGGCCCCCTAGCTGGGATTTTATCCAGCGCGACCTGCTTGCTGAGAGGCAACAGCTCTACCAACTGCGCCACCGTGCTTCCTACTCACTAAAACTTGGATTCTCTACCAGAGCTCTGGGAGCTTGAGGGTTCTGTACTGTATCATAGAAGTTCCTAGCACTGCACTCTTCTGGACAGATTTCGGAGGTTGTTCCTGAGATAAATTGGGCCATTCTTCCAGTTTGGAGCTCTCAGCATATGTGCTCCAGTGACAACTGGGTCTACTGATGCTTTGACTCTCCTCAGCTTCTGTATTTTCTCTTCCAGCCCTTGGTATATTTCAGGCTTCCCTTGCTCCATCTTCCTGATGTTGCAGTCTCTTGGGATTGCTACATCTATCACCACTGCCTTATTTTGCTTGTCGAGCACCATGATATCTGGTTGGTTAGTTGTTACCTGTTTGATGGTCTGAATCTAGAACTACCACAATATCTTAGCTCTTTCATTCTCCACCATCTTTGTTGGCATCTCCCACTTTGACTGTGAGACATCCAGTCTAGACACATTCACACAGATGTTCCCATATAATATTCTAGCCACTTGGTTATGGTATTCCATTTATGTTTTGCCTGCCTGAATCTTAAGTCCTTCTATAATGTGTTGCACTGTTTCTGGGGCATCTTTTCACAGACTGAATCTTGGGTCTTGTCTGGTGTGGTAGACCTATTGCTTTCGTGCCTGCTCTTATGCTGTCTGTTGTGACTCGGGGAACCCAGAGAGTATGAGACTCTTTCAGCCCAAGACTCCAGAACATAAAAGGTTAACAGTGTTTTTTTTTAACAGTGAAATGTACAATGAAGTCCTGTGGAACCATGAGGAGCAAGAAGAGTGATCAGGTAGTTATTCTCTTGGCGGCTGGGAATCTGAATATGATATGCTGTTACTTACAGGAGGATTTCTCTGAATGTGGATAACAGTCCAGCTTGATGAACATTATCTCTGCTTAGTACAAAAATAAATAATTTTGTTGCTAATCTTGTGGTATGTTTCACAGAATGTGACTTTTTTTTTTTGGCTTTAACATCTGTAGTTTCCCGTTCAAACTCAGGCATCATAAACTAGAGATAATTCCTCATTTTGGTTGATCACTTAGTTTTTTAACTTCCTCTTTGTAGCAAAAGTCATTTACCGGTACTTGCATTTTACATCAAATTATCTTAGTAGAATTTTACACAAAAACCACCAACAGTTACTCAGAGCACAATGTTGCAAGCAACACACAGCTTGGCTCAACTTCCATTATGGTAACGTCTAACTTCTCATCACCAGGACTTCTGCTTTATCCCATCAGTCTCACCTTTGGCACACCATAGGTCTGGTCCCTGCAGTGATGTCCCTCTGCTTGAATGAAGGAGTTCCTGGAAACATTGCTGTCATTATTCTGAAGGCTAACTGAGAACACCTGTCCAGTCTAAGCCAGATTTTGATGATGAATCTGGTCATGTTTGACCTGCTCTGTCTGCTCCTCTGTCCAAATATGAACATATTCATTCAACCTTTATTTAGGCAGGTTAATCCCATTGAGCCTCGGCGACTCATTTACAAGAGAGACATGAATTCTTAACAAAGACTGATGACAACAGTAAATAACAATGACAACAATAGACAATCATAAAAGAGGCATACAAATTTAAATTTCTTATTTATTCTTCTTAGGCAGTACGGTGGCACAACTGGTAGAGCTGCTGCCTCTCAGCGAGAAGGTTGCCGGTTCAAATCCCGGTCCGGGGGCCTTTCTGGGTGGAGT
>JAVCKU010000065.1:14738862-14751091 GCA_032273985.1 Hypsolebias coamazonicus
ATCTATAGTTTGTAGCTATCTGTCTGTACATCTGCCTATCCATCCATCCATCCATCCATCCATCCATCCATCCATCCATCACTTATAGCACTAATCATGGCAGCACAAGAACAGGCCCTCAACATAAAAGCAATAGAAGCTTGGGTCTGCCATACCAGACAAAACCCAAGATACAGTCTGTTCAAAGATGCCTGTGAGACAGTCCAACTCATAATAGCTGGGTGTAAGATCCAGGCAGGCAAAGCATCCATGGAATACCATAACCGTCATAAGGGAATATCTGCGCCAATTATGGACTGGAGGTCCCACAGTGAAAGTGGGAGACGTCACCAAGAGTGGTGGAGAATGGCAGGACGACTATAAACATACACAGTGGTGCTTGAAAGTATGTGAACCTTTAGAATTGTCTATATTTCTGCATTAATATGACTTAAAACATCATAAGATTTTCATAAAAGTCCTAAAAATAGATCATGAGAGCTCAGTTAAACAAATGAGACAAAAACATTATACTTGGTCATTTATTTATTTAGGAAAATGATCCAATATTGCATATATGTGAGTTGCTAAAGTTTGTGAACCTCTAGGATTAGCAGCTAATTTGAAAGTGAAATTAGAGTATGTTAATATATACACAGTATATAATATGGTGATTTTAGTTAGCTTAGTTTTAGCTTGTGTTTTGCTGTTTTGTTTGTTTCAAAGTCAACGCCTCAGTTTTATCCTCGCCTCCAAATGTCTGAAGTCATTTAGCATTCAGTATTCTCACAGAACATCCTTTTTCTTCTTGTTATACTAAAAGTTACACCTAATAATATTACGAATGGCTCCTGGAATAGCGTGAGCAGTGTAATGGATGCTTCTGTCCAGAGTTTTGTACGAGTGTGCACGCTGCGCATGTGTTGGTGCAGGCAGTCCCCAAGGTAATCAAGCCTTTAGTCTAGAATCAGAACATAAGACTGCACTCTCCTGAACAAAATGTTGATAGACTCAAAGTAGATTTAGCTTCAGCAAAGCAGTAAGAAACAAGCGTCAAACTACTAAAAGATGTATTCCTGTCAGGACAGAAGGATCCACTCACATGGTCTGTTCTAGGTTTTAGTTCAGGATAAATGTTTCTTGGTCCAGCAGGTTGTGGAGACTGTAGAAACATCCTAAACTCTAAATAATTAAAAACCATTCACAGAAGGAATGCATATCACCCGCTGCCTTTCATGGCAGAGGGAAAATGGAGCCACGTCCATTTTGGATCAACCTTGAAAATCATGTTATGCACAATTTCATGAAAATTTGCGTCTGTCTACTGGTTCATGAGATATTTTGCTAACAGGCATCAGGGTTGACTTCAATAATCAAGGTAGCAGGTGATTTTCAAATGGAGCCAGTTCAGGGCCTCTACTGCAGATGAGATTTCCAAGAGCTGTGGCCCAGAACCTGTGGTGTCACTTCAACCTTCAGTGTTGCATGTGTGTCTGTCTATGTCTCTTTCCTGTCCCTAACCCTTGGCTGCCCATCCTGATTCTGGTTCTACTGGAGTTTTCTTCCTGTTAAAAGGAGTTGTTTCTTTTCACTGTCACCAGTGTGCTGCTCAGGATGAGGTGTGGGACAAAGTAAAGATGTGACACAGTCTGCTGGTTTCCTTAGCTAGATAATTTACATTTTATCCCTTTTTCATTTTTATGCAGATGACTGTCGAGTATACTTTTCTCTGAAGCACGCTGGTGAAGCTCGGTCCAGCCTCTCCTCAACATCAGGAGTCGGAATGAATTCAGTTTTCTGAATTTCAATGAGAAAAAGACAAGTTCCGTTGTTTACATCTAGCTTTGCATAGAAACCCTGCAGTGACATTTTACTTAAAAAGTGACATTTTCGGGACACAATAACAAATATGCCCACAAACTTCTGATCAGTCATGCAATACTTTGACCATATTCCTGTGAGAATAAATTTTGCCCATGCCATGTGTCAAGAGGGGCGGACAAATCTACTCTGAGAATAAAATGATGCAGTTTTCGTCATGCAGCTACATGAATGAGAGCCAATTTTGCAGATTTGGTTTAAGTATTCACTGGACTTTACTGAGGAAAGGAATGTCTGGGTTTCCCTCCTGGACCTATTGCCTCTGCAACCAGATCATAGATAAGTGATGAATGGATGGCTGAATGAATGGACAGATAACAAAAAACAGGAACCACACCAGCACTAAATCAACCTTTCTTTGATTTCAATTTGGAATGTTTGTTTCTACAGTGTAGGTTGTAGTGCATCTAAATTGATTTTTAAATAAAAAATATGAAATAACATTTATATATTGTCTCTTGTTTTTCTCTGGTTTGTGTAGGTGGTGTGTGGAGAAAAGCACAGCCCAGTGCTGGATCCCAGTGGGACTGTTAGTGTGGTAAGGACCCTTGAGACGAATAAGGGTGCATGGAGGGTTCAAGGACTGTAAAACCAGGGCTGTCACCTGGCCTTTGGTTGGGCCGGTTCGTTGTGGCTGTAGCTTTCCTTTGCTCTGAGGCCCGGACTACTCCAAGCCCACTGGACATCTCCAACAATGGCACTTGCAAGGGGACCTCAAAGTGTCAAGCAGGGATCATCCTTCCCATCTGGTATCCTGAGGATCCTTCTATGGGGGACAAAATTGCTCGAGTCATTGTTTATTTTGTAGCATTGATCTACATGTTCCTTGGTGTGTCCATTATTGCTGACCGCTTCATGGCAGCCATTGAGGTCATTACCTCTCAGGAAAGAGAAATTGTCATCAAAAGGCCCAACGGGGAAACAACTACAACAACAATTCGGGTATGGAATGAAACAGTTTCCAACCTTACACTTATGGCCTTGGGCTCATCTGCCCCTGAGATTCTGCTCTCTGTTATTGAGGTTTGTGGACATGAGTTTAAATCTGGTGAACTTGGACCCTCTACAATTGTTGGGAGTGCAGCCTTCAACATGTTTGTCATCATTGGCCTTTGTGTGTCTGTAATACCCCAAGGAGAAGTGCGCAAAGTCAAGCACCTCAGAGTGTTCTTCATCACCGCAGGGTGGAGTATTTTTGCTTACATCTGGCTTTACATGATTCTGGCTGTGTTTTCTCCCAATGTGGTGCAAGTCTGGGAAGGCCTAGTCACACTGTCCTTCTTCCCCATATGTGTACTTCTGGCCTGGGTAGCAGACAGACGGCTGCTCTTCTACAAGTTTATGCACAAGAAGTACCGTACTGACAAACACAGGGGCATCATTATTGAGACAGAGACAGAACGCTCCAAGGGAATTGAGATGGATGGCAAGATGGTCAACTCTCACTTCATGGATGGAGGCACTGCCAGCAATCTAATTGGTTTAATTGAGAGCAAAGAAGTAGACGAGTCTCGTCGAGATATGATTCGAATCCTAAAAGACCTGAAGCAGAAGCACCCAGAGAAAGAGTTGGACCAGCTGGTTGAGATGGCCAACTACTACGCCCTCTCACACCAGCAAAAGAGTCGTGCCTTCTACCGTATCCAGGCCACACGCATGATGACCGGCGCTGGAAATATTCTAAAGAAGCACGTTGCGGAACAGGCCAAGAAGAGCGCCAGTGTGCAAGAGGTGCGTGTAGATGAACCAGAAGAGTTTGTGTCTCGGATTGTGTTCGAGCCTGCTGCTTATCAGTGCCTGGAGAACTGTGGTGCTGTTATTCTGACCATTACCAGAAAGGGTGGTGACATCAACAAGACAATCTATGTGGATTACAAAACTGAAGATGGTTCGGCGAATGCTGGAGCAGACTATGAGTTCACAGAGGGCACAGTAGTATTCAAACCAGGAGAGATCATCAAAGAAATTAGCATTGGCATCATAGATGACGACATATTTGAAGAGGACGAACACTTCTTTGTACGTCTTAGCAATCTGCGTGTCCTGGAGACTGAGGATGAGGTACTGTCCCCTAATAGTCTCCCATACCCAAAGGCAATGTTAGGATTCCCCATTGTGGCCACAGTAACTATTCTAGATGATGATCATTCAGGCATCTTCACTTTTGAGAGCAGTTCAGTCCATGTGAGTGAGAGTGTCGGTATTATGGAGGTGAAAGTACTGAGGACTTCTGGAGCCAGGGGGACTGTTATTGTGCCTTACCGCACCATGGAGGGCCTTGCCAAAGGAGGAGGGGAGGACTTTGAAGACACCTATGGAGAGCTTGAGTTCAAAAACGACGAGACCTGGTAAGACATTTCCTCTTATATTTATTTAGCACTTGACCTTTATCAGTGTATGACTGTGATTATGTTGCTGATCAGTGGTCATTGTTTAATCCATAACATTTATTTACTGTTTCAAACAGAATGAATACAGAAATGAGGGATTTCTATTTGAGTCTAGTTTCTGCATCAATGAGTTTCGTTTTGATTTTGAATTGAGGTTTGATGGTTTTAAAATTGCCAAAGATGCATTTGCAGCTGTACATATCAGCTTCAGAACTCCTTATCAGTCTGTCAGAAACTTGTCTCGTTCATATATCATTGGGTTTTGATGTAAAGGTGCAGTCTTCTTTCTCCATTGATGTCCTTTAATGTAGAGCAAGCTCTCATTTTCAGTGAACTTTGAGTGCTCCTTTTCCTCACACAGACAGCATACAAGTGAGCATGTTGCTAGTTGCCCACTTGTTTTCCTGCCAAGAGATATTTCTGTCATCAGAATGCTTTGGTGGCAATCGTGGGTGTCTTACATGAAAAGGAATTCAACCGTCACACAAACAAGGAAGCAGAAAGGCTTTCAGGAACCCTTTTTACTCTTCTGATACTTTCTGTTATTTCAAGCCTCAGAGTTTTAGTTAAAAAAAAGACATTTCACAGGTCAGAGGTCTGAACTGGATTTATTAATCAGAGTTAGGAGGATGTTATGTATGATGAGAAGGGTTGATTTGTGAATGTAAAGTTTGTATTTGGGGAGGAGCTTTAGTAAGTAAAAGTGATGTTTCTTGTAAACCATAGCCTTGTCAGCTGTGTCATCTGTGGACACGACTGGACTACAACAAACAGACGGGAAGGGCAGCTCAGTGGGCACATTTGGCATGGTTGCAATGATAGCAACACACTGTGCTGCGGTACAGAGAGGGATTGAGTGACTGGGTCATATTTGTTTTATGTTTCTAAAGCATTTCTGTTAAATTCTGGCATCAACACAAACAGCAGCCCTCCAGAAATTCTGTTTTGTTTCCCAGCTTGCAGCCACTCGTGTCTTTCTTTGGTCTACAGCCTCTGAACCACGGTGGCTTTTCTACCAATTGGCAACCTCTTACTTTGCTGTTATAGACTGACAGGGTTTGTTCTCAGGGAGGGGGCTAAAACAGCCCAGGAGACCTATGGCAGGAGGAATGTTGGATGATTGGTGGGCTCTTGGGCTCTGCTGGAGCCTCCATGTAGAGAACTGTGAGATCTGTTGTTTTGGGGCTGAAGAGAGGCTCTTGTGTGGTTGTGACCTTCTTGGCATTGCAGGAGAAAGATGACTGACCTGCTCAGTGTGTGCTGTAAGTTAGCACACTCTGCAAACTGATCAAATTAAGTCACCAAGTTTTAACTTGAAAAATAAAAAATAAATTCCAGAACATGTCAGTAAATTGGTCCAGTCTCATGTTCAGAATGTACCCACAACTATTTTAAGGTTAATTGTCCTCATTAACATCACCTAAAGCTAATTAACGTCTCTTTAGCATTAGAGAAGAGAGCAATCAAAGTTAAGGTGCAGACAATATATCTAATGAAGGACTAGTTTAGACTGATTAAAAAGTTCACCTTGTTAGTGCAGCAGGGACCGGCTTCTCCAGACGTTCCTCTGTGGAGAACATCATATTAGCTCGCATGTTAAGTCACAAGTCACTCTGCTCGTTAGCTGCGCTCTCAAGATGAAAAAGAGTTTCCCTGTACTGACTGACGTCTTCCAGCTGTTCTTCCACTTCCTGGTATCATTGACTTGGGTTTGGAGGAAACTGAAGCTTGTAGGGTTCATTGATGCCTCATCGCAATATCGAAGTGTTCAGGACCTCAAACCCTTCAGACAATGAAAAGGGCTCAGATGCATGAACAGGTTTATGTAATAATATTAAAATATTCTATTAAAAGACATCCGGATCGGTTGGAGAACGTCACCCTGTTTTTACTTGGTTCTTAAGAGTCTCTGGAAATGTTCATAATTACACTCAGGGAGGGATGAAATACATTTAATCTGCAAAGAGGAGAAAAGTTAAGTAACAAGTTCCTCCATAATGGGAACACACAAACAAATGGCCTGAATGTGTAGAACGTTCCCTGAAGCTTTATTTAAAATGTTATTTCTCTTGGTGCCCTGAAGGCTGTTCAAACATGCAACATACAGAAACTATGTGCCTGCACTGATAATAAGGAGATGATGTGTCCTCTGTGGTGCAGGGTTAGAACGGATCTATATGAAGTCGTTGTTGGGACTAAACGGAGCCAGACTGCTCCTCGTGGAAAGGTTTTGTGCCTTTTAGGACCATTAGAACATGAAAACCTCATGTGCTTCTTGCCTTGTCTTTGTTGACCATCTCACTCTCATCGTTGTTGTAACTATCAGCCTGATGGGTCTTTACTTACTGTTTGCATTTAGAGCTCTGGTTTACATCAGCTCATCCAGAAGAGGACCATCTCCATTAGGTAGTTTATTTTCTGAGCACTAAACTGCTTTGATTTTTCTTCTTTATGGGTGGTGCAAGACAAAAAGACCAGAGGTTGCTTTGCACTGCTTTAAATCCCTGACCTTTAACGTTGTGGCTAATGAAAGGAAGAAAATGCTCCAGTTTACGTTCATTTCTTTGGCACGTTTGGGTACAAAATGACCGGCAGGCCAAGCCTGCTGAGCTTTCTCACCCTGAGCCTTGGCTGCATCTTCATTCTTGTCACTTTAAATAAAATAATGTCTGGAAGCAGACGCAGGTTACCAAGTGTTAGAACGTGCAGAACCTGATGGTTTCATCAGACCCATGTGTTTGTGTTTTGGACCATAAATAAGAGTTCAGTTTGCATTTACATCACAATCTTTAGATTTAGAAAACAAAACAAAAAGGCTCCAGTTTAATGATTTAACGCTGAGACTCGTGCACACCAGTACCCGTGCTACAGTTTATTCAGTGCTCACCATGAACACATTTTCAATCATTCTGATTTAGTCATTGTCTGAATGTTTATGAAGCATTCACGCTGTTGTGATTCATTTTTCTTCCGTACGTTTTTTCAGCACAATTCTCATCCCGCAGTTTTCAATCTATTTCAATAAATCATAAATCAAAACGTTCTGCTCTTTCAGGACAATCCAGTGATGACTTTTGGTATTGATACAACTTTAGCTTTTTGAAATACAGGTAGTCCTCGACTTACAGCAACTCAGACTTAAGAACGGGTGTGCTAACATAATTTTACATGTATTTCCTTGACTTACTGCAAAAATCCGGACTTACGAACAGGTTTGCGGCGCAGTATAATGAGTTTCGACTTACATCAAAATCGAGTTAAGAACGGTTCGTAGGTACGGAACCCGTTCGTAAGTTGAGGACTACCTGTAGTCACTGAGGTTTATTTCAACCAGGTCTGGTTTTTATTTTTTATTTTTTAATCTTATCTTTTAATTCCAGGTAAGACTCACAGATCAGTCAGTCTTGAATTTAATCATAAACATTTTGACAGTGAGAAACGTGTCGTTTTTAGAGAAAGAAAACGTGTTTACTGCGACAGGAAGGACAAGGAGGATATAGGAGATTTCTAAAAACTGAAATAAAATATTGAGCTGCATGAGTTTTACTAAAATTACAAATATATAAGAAACATTTTCTTCATATATCTTTAACTGGTAAAAATCTTAGTGATTAATATAGAGCATTGGTTAAGGAGGTAATTATTGCTTGATTTTTTTTTTTTCTCCCAGTCTTGCTTTTCTTTTCTTGTATTATGCTATTAACCTGTGGGAGTGGTGGTGCAGAGGTTAGAGAAAGTGGGCCTGCGTCGGAAGGTCACCGGTTCAGCTCACAGTTTTGAGAACATCAAAATGTGGATGAGATAGGTGAAGCATCCACACCTGTCTCCACCCTCATTTGCCTGACTCTGGGCCTTTGGGCAAAGCCCTTAACCCCCACAATCTGCTCCCCTGCAACCCCTAGACTGCATCTCTCTGCTCCACACAGAGGGCTGTGGTTGTTCGGTGGTCTGTGTTTTTTTTATTTTTTTTATTTATTTTTTTCATTCAACCTTTATTTATACAGGTTAGTCCCATTGAGCCTCAGGGACTCACTGAATTTTAACAAAGAATGATGACAACAGAGGACAACAGCGGCAACAATAGATAATCATAAAGGATGCTTACTTTATTTTTAACAAATGAAAATAAAATGGTAATTAAAAGGATATTTAAAAGGAAAAGTGGCAAAAGAACAGCTAGATGAGTAGCTTGGTTGTGTCAGGAAGGGCATCCAGCGTAAAAACAATTGTCGTGTCTTCATGCGACTTAGTTTGCTGGTGACCCTTGAAGAAAGGAGAAGCAAAAAAATAATAATTATGCAATTCATCCAGAAGATTTCATAACCTGCTTGAACTCAGCAGCATGATGGTTAGTGGTTAGCACTGTTGCCTCACAGCAAGAAGGTCCTGGGTTCAATCCCCAGTTAGACCTGGGGTCTTTCTGTGTGGAGTTTGCATGTGCTTCTTGTGCTTGCGTGGGTTTTCTCCAGGTACTCCGGTTTCCTCCCACAGATCAAAAACATGCATGTCAGGCCTCCCTTGCAAAATAGACCTATGATCTCAGTGGGATTTGCCTTCTTAAATAAAGGTTAATAAATAAAATACCTCCATCACAAACACAGATTAATATTCTGAACCTGTCAGCGGCTAAATCTTCCCAATCTCTCATTTCCAGGAAGCATACGTGCAGAAGATGGTGAAGGTGTGCAACGATTCAGATCGCTGGAGTCTCATCTCGCTCTCCAACAACCGTGGCAAGAACGTGGAGCTCAAGTTCGTGGACTCTCTTCGGCGGCAGTTCGAGTTCAGCGTGGACTCTTTCCAGATCCGTCTGGACTCCCTCCTCCTCTTCTACGAGTGCTCGGAGCACCCCATGGCTTCAACGTTCCACCCTACCATCCTCGGGGAGAGCGTCTACGGCGACTTCCCCACCGCCCTCGACCACCTGCGCAAGCGCCTCATCTGCACCCGGAGCCCCGAGGAGATCCGAGGCGGCGGCCTGCTGAAGTACTGCCACCTGTTGGTCCGGGGTTTCCAGGCGGCGTCGGACAGGGAGATGAAGCTGCTGCAGCGCTACATGTGCTCGCGCTTCTTCATAGACTTCCCCGACGTGAGTGAGCAGCGCCGCAAGCTGGAGTCTTATCTGCAGAACCACTTTGAGAACCTGGAGGACAGGAAGTACGACTACCTGGCCACGCTGTACGACGTGGTGCAGGAGAGCACCGTGTGCCTGATGGGACACGAGAGGCGCCAGACGCTCAGCCTCATCTCGTCGCTGGCGCTTAGGGTCCTGGCCGAGCAGAACGCCATCCTCAACGCTGCCAACGTCACCTGCTTCTACCAGCCGGCCCCGTACGTCTCAGACGGCAACTTCAGCAACTATTACATAGCACAGGTTCAGCCCATCTATTGCCCGCCTTCACCTTCTCAGCAGTACCTTCCTCCTCTGCAACATCCCATGTACGCCACCTGGCTGCCCTGTAACTGAACTTGGGCGTAAACCTGTTTTATTTTGTGGAAACAGTGGAACTCATGTCTGGATGAAATGGGGTGAATGTCGATCTTTCTGTTTAATCTTTGAGATGAAAACGGGAGGAAAAGCAAGAGATCAGACAGGAAGTATAAAACGCAGGAAGGAAACTCAGATGAAGGCGCCTGGATGGAGGCGGCGGGCCTGAGCTCTGCTTCTGGCTGCAGCAGCAGGAGAACCAGACTTCACAGGAAGAGGAGCAACTGAGAAAAGTTTGACAATAGGTTTCGGGTTTTTCAGCTCAACCCACAGATGAGCCACAAAGCCATCAGTGTTGCAGATAAGGTCATGTCTTCATGCTTTGTAACTTATGACTCATGAGACTGTACTCATGCAAAATGCACCTCTTTTTTTACACCTAAACAAACATTCACATTCAGCTATGAAGAATAGCAGAGGACCCTCATAATGTGCCGAACACATGCATTCATAGGACTTTTGCTGTTGTATGTGTGTGTGTGTGTGTGTGTGTGTGTGTGTGTGTGTGTGTGTGTGTGTGTGTGTGTGTGTGTGTGTGTGTGTGTGTGCGCGCGCTTGACTGTATGTGTGTGAGTCATTTTACAGACAATGCAAAAAAGAGGAACAGTGTACTGTTTACAACTCCAAAGATCTGCTTTTGTTCTCAAGGTTTTTTTTTTTTAAAGTTTTGTTTAGAGTACAAATGAATCAACAGACCAATGCATGCTTTATTTCTGTACAGGAATAATTTTAAGTGCCTCGATAAAACTGAACGGGGAAAAAAAAATCTATTTTTGAAATGCTTTATTTTAGAAGAACATCGTTGTCTTTTTAATGACATACTATTGAATGTATTTACCTAAATTCCCCGATGCTGAGTAAGGTCTTTTACACTGAGGGAAGTATTGGACCAGCTGGTTTTAACAGTGTTTAGTCGAGGACTGTTCTTATCAGCAGTTCTGCTGTGCAAGGATGTGATTACTAAAGAGGAAGCGAAAACATGATTTCATCTTCTTTTGGGGTGGGGGTGTTGTCAAAACACAGTTTCACCAGTGCACCGCTATGCATTTCTGCAGACTCGAAACGAAACAGCAAAAACATTTCTGAACTGTACCGTGAAATGACTTAAACGGAGCTTGCGTTTTGTTTTTTCTTTTAACGTAAAAATAATGATGATGACAAAAACTTGTGTTTACAGCTAGAGTTTGTAAAATTAGTGGTAACCTGTAAACTGCAACCGTTAATCAGGTTTTAAAATCTTCAAGAGCTCCAAAAGTTGAGTTTTAAATTTGAAAACGTATTAAATAATATGGTAAACAAACAAAACCCATCCATTTCAATAAAAATAAGTCACTGGAATGTTGTGGAAATGATGTAATCCTTTTAGTTTACATGCGTTGGCCACTTTTGAAGAATATGCACTGTAAAAGCACATGTTCAGACATGGCGGCAGGGATGTAGAAGAGCGAGTGTTTATGAAGGGATGCTTGAAGCAGAACAGCACTGAGGAATACTTCCTGTGTGAAACGACATGAGTCAGTAACGCTTTCCCTGATACTAAAACTCTTCTTCATCGAACAGTCAGTGAATCAATTACCAGTAATACATTTGTGCTGAAATGCAGCATGCACATTAATGAACCCACGCACATCAGTAGATGGATTTTGGTGATAAAATACACCTTTAAATATGCTCAGCAACATGTCAGAGCTCCTATTTTTCTAATTCTTTTGTACAGCCTGTGCTGGACTGATGTAACAGGCAGATTCAAAGTTGTGTGGGATTATTATTATTATCTGTGTGAGTCCGTGTTTTATTTTGGCTGTTGAAGAGCAGCACGTGGCGAAAGTAGTTTGGACGTGCCCACTGTGAGCCTGCGTGAGGGTGGGTGTGCTCTGAGCTGGTTCATGTGGACTGATTCGGAGTCGTTTCAGCAGCTCGCTTGGAAAAAGAAAGATCTGATGATTGTTGTGTCAAAATGACTAACTTCATTAAAAAGAAAAAAAAAATCCAAAATGTTTGTTTCCCCCTAAGTGTTTCTTGTACTTTAAGCCAACAGCTTCCACGTTGTTTGAACGTCATTTTAACCTGTTGAACTTTTCGCTACACTTTCTCTGACATCGGGCAGAAAAGTCTACGTTGGGTCAACGGTCGAAGGTGCCCCCTGCAAAATCCCGCTGTGCACGACTTTCACTGCCAGCAAGTTACAGCTGATTGCGAAGGATTTTCCCTCCACAAGACGTCACGGACTGTAGTTTTGATGCCAACCTCATTAGCTTTGAGTGAATCTAAAACAGCCGGTATGTGCGATGACTGTACTGCCGTCAGAGCCGTGCTCTCCGGGGTCACGTGGCAACTTGCTGCGTGGACTGGCTCCAGGTCTGCATCATTTAATGCTTGCAAGCCTTGGCCTCTAGACGTCACTTCCTTAGTCTCTCTCCTCTGCTCCTCATTCATATTTTCCCCCTAATATGTCTGGCTGTGTTTTTTGTTCAATGCACATTATATATAT
>JAVCKU010000065.1:14860091-14870415 GCA_032273985.1 Hypsolebias coamazonicus
TTTGAATGTCCAGAGGACCAGACTTAGCTTTTTTAGATTTTTCTACCTGGATTATTGAGCATGCATCAGGGTAACCTGAGTAACAACAAACTGATAAGGAAAAATAAAAAGCTTGGAGATGTTAGAAAAAGTGTCCTCTGCAGTTTTTATTAACATAAAATCAGCCAAAAAGACAAACATACAGTAGGCCTACACACAAAGTTTACCTTGATGGTGGAAACTGTATTTTCAACTTTTTCCTCAAAAGACTTGAAGCCGGGAGAGTTTCTGTTAATGAAACAAACAAACAATAAAACATCACCTTTTTAATGAGCGTACAGGTTTTACACTTATTTGTCTAAATGAACCGGAAAGGAATAAATTAATGGTTGAAATGTTTAACTGTTGTGACTTAATGTTTTAACTGTGGGTTTAAAAAAAAATGTAAATTATTAACACAGATGCTATACACAAGGGTGAGGGGAAGCAGAAATGATAACTGATAACGTGTGTGTGTGTGTGTGTGTGTGTGTGTGTGTGTACACAGGTAACAGATGCAAACAGAAGCGCTCAGCGTTGTTACCTCATTGTGGGCATGCTCATCGAGTGTCTGACAGAGTAACTGTCCCCAGAGAGCATGATGGGAGAGGAGGCAATGATTAACAAACAAAAGCAACACCGACAGTTAGAAAAAGTTTTTTTTTTTTTTATGTTGTGCACGTGCAGAGTTAGCCTCCCAGCTTCTGACAGACCAACTTTCAAAAGTGCACTTAAGCAGGAATAGATTTATTTCACTGGTTCTGTTTGAAACAAATAAATCACACAGATAAAAACTTTTATGTCTATAAAGGCACCAGACAGAGCTACAGTTTGTTTTTAACTTTCAGTGTTTAACAGTAAAAGGGCAAATTAAAGCCAGCAGCTCTTCTGTTTGTTGGCCAGAAAAGCTCAATTTAAATGGTCTTGCCGCATTCAGGGACATTAAGGAAAGTTCAGGACATCTGTTTCACATGACCAATAAAAATAATTGATTTAAGAACCAAATCAATTAGCTCTGAAACTGGGCCGAGACGAGCTCGAGTCCACGTCGTAGATTATCTGAGACATCTGCTCAACTAAAACAACCAGATGCACCGTTCTTACCCTATGGAGTTGGACCTTTGGAGGCATAGAGGGAAACGGAGAACACGTTTAGAAACTTTTACAACACTTTGGACAAAGCACAAACAACGTTACACTTTTTTTCTGATTCTCTCTGGTCAAATCAGTGAAGCTGGCAACACAAAACATGTTCACAACAAAAAGCAGATGCTTTGGAAACCGGACGATGTTTATGACGTGTTCACCGTCTTGTTGAAAATGCTCCACTGAAGATAAAAAGCTTAACACACACGCTGCATGGCAGGAGTGAAGAGACAGCAGCTTAAAGAGAAGCAACACAAGAATAAATCAAACAGAAAAGAGGAATCATTGGATCGTTGTCGAGCTAAACACAAAACAGAGTTTTGAAAGAGAAAAACGGTTATGTATTGTAACCCCAGATTCTGTGAGTGTAAGCGTAGCCCTTTAAAAAGGGGTGGAGCTTACACGAAATAGAACGTGAACATTAGTTCAAAGGCCTCCACATACTCGGGCGTACTCTGTGTGTACTCTGTGTGTACTCTGTGAGCCACGTGGACTCCGTGCGTACCGTCCGCAGACGGTTGAGACTTCATACTCGAGCGTATGCTGTCATTTCCCGGGAATGCGCTGGATGGGTGGCCCTGGTCCTTTTGATTGCGTCAGCGGACATGTGCAGCTGACGATCCAGTTTGGATCACCATCGGCCGCTCGCAGCTGTTTGATCGCGTGCTGACTGGCCGGTCGAAAGAGGCACAAAGAAGTCCAGACGGATCAATGCCACCTGTGGCTTAACTGGACGACAACCGTTAATAACTATATAAAAATAACTATTAATAATCCACTGACTCTTGTTAATAAACAAGAAATCTTTTATTTTCCTGTTCGGCTGAATGGAAGCACATGTTTTAAAACCTGCATATACTATTAATCATTGGTGGTTTCTTCCCAGATGTGTAATCTGCCCATGAAATAGACACTAACGCACCCCCATACCATCAGAGAGACTGAACGGTTTGCTGACAACAGGCTAGACACTGCCCCTGTTCTTTAGTACAGAGGACTTGGTGGTTCCTACTTCACCTCAGTCCATTTTAAACGAACCCAGAGAAGATTGAAGCATTTATGGATGGTGTTCACATATGGCTTCTTCTTTGCACGATAGAGCTTTAACAAGTACTTGCAGCTGGCACCATGAACTGTATAGACAGACAACGATTTGGAGGCGTGTTCCTGAGCCCAGTGAGGTCTGTAACTGAAACAGATCTGAAGCTCACGGGCATCCAGTATCAACTTTCAGCTTAGTTTGTTGAACTTCTCCAGACTCTGAAAATGTTATGATAATCTAAACTGGAGATGGCTGGATATTCAACCAGTTCCCAGTTTTCTGTTTTCCCACTATTTTTAGATGCATTTTCCCCATCAGACTGGTGAGCCTCTGCCCATTTTTACTTCAGAGATTTATACTTTCTGAAATTCTCTTTGTATTCAGTCTTACTGACTCAGTTTGTTACAAAATTCTCCTCCAGCTGTTTCTTATTCATACCACATACGGTACTTTTACAACCTTGTGTTGCCTGTCAACATTTTAAAATGTCCCTTTCCCCACAAAATGGTACAATTTCTAAATTTAAACATTTGTTGTGTTTACTATGTTGAATTGTGAGTAAAATATGAGACTCGCAAACCAGTGAATTCTGTTTTTAATTGACATTTTACACAACTTTGTCAGAAATGGACTTGTAAATCATAAGACATATACATTTTATTCAGTACAAGTTCTATGTTTTTTAAAGAAGTGAACAAAAGAAAGGTTCAGAAACGCTTGCAGAATCACATGCAGTGACGTGAACATGCCTCCTCAAACCACACTAAAACAAACGGTGGAAACATACCTGCGTGGAAACAGTAACTCTAGACCAGCCACGCTACAAATACAGCAACGACTGAAATGAATTCCTGTCTTTGGATAATTAAGACAACTCTTTCACGCAGTGTTCAATAAGAAGCATAAACCATGTTTTTTTCTCATGTGACACATGAAGATTTAATCAGAATCACAGCTGTGAGACAATACTCAAAAGAGTTTCCACCAACGTGGTGGTGACATTTCCATTTTTGTTCTTTTAGATTTGTCTGCTGCCTTCTCACCATTTTATGATCCAGTGCAAAGCCAGGCTGGTCTGTGTGGTTTACTTCCTGCTGTTCTAATCAAGCTTATGTGATGATCTGATGATGTTTCTTCTCTGCCACCTCTGCCTTGTGGGGTTCCTCATATTGTTTTTCTTTAATATACCCCCTCTGGGATACAGTTAGGTGTTTTATCATGGTTAAATTAAGAATCATCAAATGTCCGTAACACATGGTGATTGTACACATAATCAGTCTACAATCAATTGGTTAAAGTTAGAAACAGGATGTCTTTGAGCTTCCTTCAGTTAAATCAGAGTAAAACTGAAGTGGAGCTTTATAATTTCTAATCTCCAGTCTCTTTTCTTTTCTAGCAGAACATTAAAAACAATAACTGAAGTTTGATAAACATGTTCAATCTGTAGTTCAGTCCAGTTACTTTCACCTGGAAATGCAGCCAAAATACGCCCTCTGTTATCAACATGAGCAGCTGTAATTTATGCTTTTGTGTTGTTACACTTGGATTATTGCATCTTACTTATTCTCGTTTAAGCCAAGACTCACATTAGTTGTTGCAAAACCTATCTGCAAACCCCCATTTTGTCCCACAACACCGCCGTTCTCATCTTTGTACATTGGCTTCCTATAAAACTCAGGATTTGATCTGAGCTCCTTCTTATCTATAAAGCAAAAACAGTTTTTTTAATTATACTTATATTTATATTTGATTAAAGCAACAAATGATTTTGTTCAGTCATCTTTGTTCTCTGATCTTTAAAACCTTCTGTTTTGTCAGAATGAACGAGGTCACCCACTCTCTGTCTTCTGTCTTCATGGACACCTAATTCTTTGTTTTTTTCCCACACACAGCACAACGCAGGCACACAGCCACTCTCGCGTTTTTTATTTTCAGCGTCTCAAACAAAACAGCTCAGTCTGCTGCAGAGGAGAACAGAGAAAGAGAGTCTGAGGGAGGACGGGCTTTGCCACGAGCCTTTCGGCTAGCTCAGAAAGCAGCTTAATGTTGGATTACATAATCCCACGCTCCCCTGATCTGTTAAAGCAAGAGTTACAACTCTGATCTCTGATACAGAGACGATGGAGCGGATAAGGAAATGTGATTAGATTTTAATATAGTGAGCTAATTCAGGTGGTGGGTGAACCAGGTAAAACTGGTTTAGCCATGGAAATTTATAAACTGATTATGGATCTGTAATGGCAAATTATTTTTAATCAAGACTGTGAGACCAAGTTACTTTACAAACCTGAAATAAAGAGATAAGTTATCTAGACATTTCAAGTTAATTTTTATTTTTTTTTTCGGCTGCTCCATTCTTCAGGAGGCAACGCAGCAAACTAACTCGTATGAAGATTTGGTGATTGTTTTTACACCGGATGTCCTTCCTGACACAACCACAGACCAACCACCAAGTTACCACAGCTCTCTGTGTGGAGCAGATGGTGGGGGTTAAGGGCCTTGCTCTAGCACCCAGAGTGGGGCAAATGAGGGTGGAGGCAGGTGTGGGTGCCTCACCTTTCCCACCCATATTTTGATGACGGTACGGGGAGTTGAACTGGCGACCTTCCGATCATAGGTCCACCTTCTCTAACCTCTGTGCCACCACTCCCCTTTTAAATTTCAAGTTAATAGATAATATAATTTGCTTTAAATAGTTTGGAGTTTGTCTCAGACTGAAAGATGACACTTTATTTCTGAGTAAATATACTTTTGTTATTTTGATGGATCCGGTCCTAGTTATTTTAGGCTTATACCCCAAGGGTCACAAATACAGGTGGTCCTCGGTTTACGTTCGAGTTCCGTTACAACTGCCCGGGCGTATATCGATTTGAACGTAACCCAAAATTGAAAGCACGTGGCGAAACGTAAGTCCGGATTTTGAACGTAACCCGAAAATGAAAGCACATGGCGAACGATAAACGGCTTTTTAAACACGTTTTTTTCAACATGACACAACACCAGCGTATATTCTGTATCTTAAACATGTACAGTACTGTATTTCCAAGCAGTTAGCTAACACAGTACGCTCAAAAAATACATAAAAAACACATAAACGGCACCGTGTGGAGTGTGATGACGTCACCGGGAGGCGAACGCAAGTCCGGATTTCCGTAACCCGGGTAGGTCGTAAACCGAGGACCACCTGTATATAATCCAAGTAACTCCTACTTTCTTAGAGTAGCTTGAATCAGAATCTTTACGACTTTCCTTGTTCAAATCCAGCCCAGAAAATCTTAAACTACAAAAATTCACTATTAAAATCCCTCAGCAATAGACCATCAGAGTTTCGCTTGTTATGTCTTATACCCAACGATAAAACATGGAATCTTGGATGATCACAAATATTCTGGCAGCTCAAGAAAAAAACAGTTCATTACAATTAGCAAAAATGTTTAGACATTAATCAAATATTTTCTTCCACATTGAGCATACACATCTAAAAGCCCATTTTAGATCTGTGTGATCTCATTGGGTCTCATGGTCTGAACATATGCAAATGCTTGATTTCTGCTCTCTTTGAGAACAGAACGTGCAACACTGAGTCATTTGTGAGAGGGCCTTGAGAATCCCAAAACACCAGTTTTATTAATTTAACTTATTCCCAAAAGCGAGCTGTCTGCAGGACTTGATGTTTGGTCTGAAGACGAGCTGTGCCTTAGATCACTGCTCAGAGTGATTTATCATTTTCATACTGTCAGACATTCATCACTTTGATGTCTCAGTGAGGTACATCCTGACAAATGTAGCAAAGGCGCAAAAGTGTTACAGATTTGTTAGTGCAATACAAAAAAATAAAAAATAAATAAAAACTTGGATTAATGAGAAACACCCCAGACTCATTAGACTATTTCAACATCGAATCCAGTCATTATAGCCTTAATTAAATTTAGGATTAAAGCAAAATGTGATACAAGTTTAGCTGGAAACATAAAGTTCTAATTTTTTTTAATAACACACAAACAGCTGAAATTGCTTAAGGTACATGTTCTAAATCTGTCTATGAATTGTACAAAAATACCAGAATTGGAATGAAGATTTACCAACATTAAAGCTACATGGCCTGAAAATCTTGTTTCACTCATTATTTCACTATTTGCTGAAACTGTGGTTTTTTTTTAAAATTTTTATTTATTTATTTGTTATACATAATTTGTTCTCCTGAGAGTTAAGAAAACAACAGCCTTCTGGTACTTTTTATACATTTGTGTTATATTATTCTAAGGATTTACTGATACTAGATTATTTTCAGACAGAGAACAAGTACTTCAGTTTGGTTACTTGCCAATACTGAGTACCAATAAAGAGTAGTTAACGAGTTGAACTTAAACATTACGCAATAACTTTAGAAATTATTTTATTTTATTTTTTTAAAGATCACAGCAAACGGTCTGCTGTCTTAACGTCACCGGGGTTGATCTTAAAATATCTATCGTTTCCGGTCATTTATTGTTTTTTGGTGCCCGTCTAAAGCCGAAGAGGAAATGTTACCAAAAGTGATAATGGTCGGAAGCATAGGTGTGATTTTAAGAGTACAAGTACAAGTTTTTGAGAATAGGATTTGCACCAATACAAGTTTTGATATTAGGACACTACTAGATTTTTTTTTAAATGGGTCATAGAGACATCAAGACTTGGGGCCAGTTCTACACTGGATTAAGACCCTGCTACACTCTCCACAATCCATTATAATGTGGCTTTACCTCAACAAAATTACTGAACCTTTTTCAGTGGCAAAACAATCACGATGCTACTACCTTCAAACACATCAAGAGCACATTCTCACCAAAATCCCATCATGTATGCATATAATTACACAACATCCTGGGACTTGCACTGGTACAACTCTCTTGGACTATGTCATGATGCAGCGACATACTGTAAGATCATACCACGTCAGCTGGTGGTGTGATAGCGGCTGCTACGATGATCACAGCCAGGTTACCATCCATTGTGAGGAGAACGTCCAGGCTGTGCATTAGAAACACAATTTGTTTCGCACATCGTAAAAGCCAGTCTAATTTGTATTCCATAAATGTGCAAATTCCAACCTGAACTTATTGCACTGCGTATGATTATAGATCTTAGAACGTGGCATCATACGTTTAAGTGTTTGGATAGCCCCAAATGATGTTAGAAGCACTGAACAATTGGATTTAACTCAAAATTTGACAGTGTTTATTCCTGTGGACACCAATTCAGTATCTAAATCAGATTTTGGACGTCTTTACAGTTGGACTACGTTTAACCTTAATTTTTAGCTTGTGAATATTTTAGACAGTGTGTAGACATCTTTCCAGTTCCACTATGCACAGACAGTAAACCACCATGCTGACATTCCATCCATCCATCTACGTATTATCTTTTACCCGCTTCTTTCTTTTTGGGCCAACGGGGTCACTGGTGCCAGTCCATCACAGGTCCACATAGAGACAAATGAGACAACCATTCACTCTTTCACTCTCACCTAGGGAAAATTTAGAGTTACCAATCAGCCTAACATGCATGTTTTTAGTCTGTGGAAGGAAACTGGAGTACCAAGAGAAAACCCACGCATTTGCATAGAGAACATGCAAACTTCACCCAGAAAGACCCCCTGGCCAGGATTTGATTCAGTGTCCTTCTTGCTGAGAGGCAACAGCTCTACCAACTGTGCCAACATGCCGCCTCATGCAACATTCTAACATATAAACCCAAAAGTCTGTTCATGCTTATCTATGTATGTAATACAGGTAGTCCTCGACTTACGAACGGGTTCCGTACCTACAAACCGTTAGTAAGTCGATTTTATTGTAAGTCGGAACTCATTATACTGCGCCGCAAACCCGTTCGTAAGTCCGGATTTTTGCTGTAAGTCCAGGAAATACTTGTAAAATGTATGTTAACGCTGCGCCGCACACCCGTTCTTAAGTCAGAGTCGCTGTAAGTCGAGGGCGCCGTAAGTCGAGGACTACCTGTACTAATAATCTGACTTTGCAACATTTGCTAATTTCATCTAAATGCCCATTACACTTGATGCAGATGGAAATGTCATTAATTAAGGGTCAAGGGTCTTTGTCAGTCACATCAGATGTGGTACATGAGGTGGAATGAAACTGTGTACACAAGGTTCCAGTTGCATCCAATAACAGCAAAAGTATAAAGTATAAAAAGAAACAAGGATCTAAGGTATAAACCAAGATATATGTCAAACGGCACACCAAACTGTGCAATTAGGGTAAATTGTCACAGGATTTCAAAGTAGCTTAAAAAATAAGCCTCAACCAAAACATTCTGTTAATGTAAGCTCTGCTATCAAAATATTTGTATTAGTTTAGTTAGTAATGTTAGTTTTCATGGGAAGCAGAATCTGAAAAAGACTTCTTTGACAGTGTCACCTTACCCTTTGGCTTTTAGGGGTATATTTTGTAGTTAGCCATCTGGTTACTTAACTTTATCTGCATGCAGTTAGATTCTAGTCCAGATTTGAACTCCTACTGCCTAAAAGCAACCACAACTGAAATAAGAATGATAAAACCAACGTTTTTCAAAGCAATCTTTGCAGCCTGGCCATCACATTGTTAATGCCCTTGGGCAGTGATTTCCCAGAGTACCAGATAGCAAACGAGACAGCTGACCATGACAGTTCTGCTGAAGTTATTAACAAGGCATCAACTCTGTGAAAGTTCCTCTTACTTTTAAGTTAACTTTCTCTTAAATATATTTCAAAGCTATCCAACTCATTCAAAAGGCATGCAACTTCAAACTACTGTTAAAACAAATGAACAAGGACCATATACCAATTAGTCCTAACTTTAGATCCATGGAGAGAAACAAAAATTAAACTTAGCACTGGTGTTCAACCTAAACTTGAGGGTCATTAACACCTTGAATATAGCATCATGGGGTCCCACAAAACTGTATGTAATTGACTCAAACACTCTGAGGAGTTCACCTGGCCTCAAGACTTCCCAGATACTGATCGGGTTGGATCTGATGCTATCTCTGAGAAACAAGCCCAATCCACTGAGTCTCCACTCCATAATCTGCCTTAAAATCAATAGCTAACATCCGGCTACAAGACACCTAAATATACCCCCAAGATGTTGTTTATCTGTGGCCTGATCAGTTGGTTGTTTTAGTGCAGAGTGAGACCCATTCAGCAGGAAGCTCGCACATTCTTCCATAACATCTTTTAGTTTCTGCTAATTGGTTAATATTTTTGGAAACATAATAACAATTAGAGCATTGAGGGAAGTATTTATGAAGTCAGATACTTTTCCAGCAAGTGAAATATCCATTGAGTTCTATACATCCATTATTTACTGCCTATTCTAGAGTTGGGTAGTAGTTTGAGCCCAGATATTGTGTTCCACAGCCACCACTTCCTGGAGGATTATAAAGTTAACTGGTTGGGCAAACTCCCTCACCTTCTTGACAACTCCAGTGAGGGTAAAGAGCTGTTCCAGTGGTCTTTAGCTGAGACAGAGCCCAGATTGGTCCCTCTAACATTGAAATTTGACCATCAAACCTCGAGCCTTCAGCATCCCTCTATAGGTTTAGGCTTATTGTCATGTGCAGGTCAACAGGAGGTCAGCAAAGCAATGAAATGCTAAAGATAAGAAGAACTGTCTGGACTCAAAAAAAAAAAAAAAAAAAACAGAAAAATTATGCAAACAAAAAGTACATAGCAACAAAGGTGAAAAAGAAATAGAATAGTGTATTTACAGCAGCATAGTCCTATTAGCAAAGTGGTTCTGTGTGAAGTTCTCTTAGCAACATGGTCGTGCTAGCAGTGTGGTTCTGTTTGCAGTGAGGTTCTGTTAGCAACATGGTCCTGTTTGCTAGCAGCATGATACTGTTAGCATTGTGGTCCTGTTAGTGGTCCCATTAGCAGCATGGTACTGTTAGGATAGTGGTTCTGTATGCAGTGAAGTTCTCTTTGCAACATGGTCCCGTTAGCACATGGTACTGTTAGCAGCATGGCCCTGTTAGCGACGTGGTCTTGTTAACAGCGCAGTCCCATTAGCATCATGCTACTGTTAGCATTGTGGTTCTGTTAGTGGTCCCATTAGCAGGATGGAACTGTTAGGATAGTGG
>JAVCKU010000065.1:15107755-15120055 GCA_032273985.1 Hypsolebias coamazonicus
GTCTTTGTTGAGCTTTTTTTTTTTTTTTTTTTGAGTTCACAGTGCTCAGCTTCCGAAAAGGTTGATTACTGTGTTCTCTCCTTTTGCAAAAGCTTTGGTTAAAAGTTAACTCTTGTTGTCTGTTTGGTTCCTTTAAGGTAGAATTTACCTATCAGTGATGTAATGTGAATAACACATCAAACATTTCTGTTGCTGTATTTTTATTTTTTACTGTAAGCTTTTTTAAATTTATATCTCTAATGTATGCAGGAGTTCCGACATATCTGTGCGGTCTTGAGATGCTCTGCGCATAACGTGCACTGCAGGGCACGCCACGGAATGTGTTGGATGAATTAGGTGAGTGAAGCACACTTGTGGGCCATGCCGTCTGCATCTTAGACACTAAAGCTTATCATCCATGAACATCAAATAAATCTTCTAGCTTATTCTGTTGAATAAATTATAGTTTCTGTTGTTGAGTGGATCAGTTCTGCAGCTTCATGTGAGCTGATTTTCATTAATCACATTGATGAACATATAAACACCAATCACCAATATATCTTTACATGAGGTGGGGATATTGTATGTATTAGGGAACATTATTGACTTTTTTTTAACTTCCGATCCAATCCCGATATCTAAATTTGGAAATTGGCTGATACCGTTCCAATATCATCATCATTATTTTTTCATTCAACCTTTATTTAGACAGGTTAATCCCATTGAGCCTCGGGGACTCATTTACTGAATTTTTAACCAAGAGCGATGACAACAGTGGACAACAAGACAACAATAGACAATCATAAAATATGCGTACATTTAAAAAATAAGTTAAAATAAAATGGCAACCATTATTGACTTTATATGAGGCTGTAATAATCTCTCTACAGGCAAGTACAATTTGTAAAAATATATGCATGCATGTCCAAATGTCAAGAGGAGGGACCGTGGTCATATTGGTAGAAGGATGTTAGAAATGCAGCTGCCAGGAAAAAGACAAAGAGGGAGGCCAAAGAGGAGATATATGGATGCAGTTAGAGAGAACATGAAGGTAGGTGGAGTGAGGACAGAGGATGCAGAGGACAGAGTGAGGTGGAGGAGGATGACTCGCTGTGGCGAACCCTGAAGAGGGAACAGCCGAAAGAAGAAGAAGAAAATAATGACCCTTCTTCATACACCAAAGTTAGTCACGGGGTTCCTCAGGGTTCAGTGCTTGGACGAATACTCTTTACCTTGTGTATGCTTCCATTACGTAAAAAGTTATTAAACAGCATGGGATAAATCTTCATTGTTATGCTGATGATACACAGTTATATTGTCCATGAAACCCAATGAATCCAATCACTTAGACTACAAGCATGTCTTAAAGGCATAAAAACCTGGATAACCCTAAAAATCTTGCTTCTGAACACACAAGACTGAGGTTTTGGTTTTTGGACCTGAGCATCTTAGCAATAAATTTTGCAGTCTTTCACCCTCCTTGGATGACATTATCGTAAACTGGCCTTCAGTTTGAATGTTAAAAATCTTGGTGTTATTTATGATCAGGACATGTATTTTAACCTCCACATTTTAACAAGCGTTACGAAAACCGCCTTCTTCCACCTACGTAATATCACTAAAACTAGAAACGTCTTATCTAAAAATGATGAAGAAAAACAGGTTAATGAATTTATCACATGTAAATTGGACTATTGCAATGGTTTATTATCTGGGTGTCCAAATACTTATTTAAAAAGTCTTCAGTTATTCCAAAATGCTGCTGCCATTCTTAACTGGAGTTAGTAGGAGATATATCTCTCCTGTTTTAGCTTCTCTCCACTGGCTCCCTGTCAAGTCCAGAATTGAATCCAAAAAAATCTTACTTCTAACCTACAAAGCTCTCAACAACCTAGCTCCATCTTATATTCGATATCTTGTTCTTCCATATTTTCTTAACAAAGCACTTTGTTCTCAGACTGCAGGTTTACTCATGGTCCCTAGAGTTTCCAAAAGCAGAATGGGAGGACGATCTTTCAGTTGTCAGGCTCCTCTCTTGTGGAACCAACTTCCAGTTTCTGTCTGTGAGGCTGACACATTGTCCAGTTTTCAGACTTTCCTTTTTGATACATCCTATAATTAGGGTTGGCTTGTTATGCTGCCTTAGGCTTAAACTTCTGGAGGGCAAATTTACCTCATTTTCTTAAATTAATGAATCCTCCTTCCTGTTCATCTCAAACCTATCCAGTCAAAGCAGATGACCGATTGTCCTGAGCCTGGTTCAGCTAGAAGTTTCTTCCTCATGATGGAGTTTTTCCTTTCCACTGTTGCCTTTGTGCTTGCTCAAGATGAGCTTTCTGCAATGAAGTTAAATTCAAACCAGTCTGCTCCTCCGATAAATAGTGTTATCTTATTTTTTATATATACAAATGTTTTTGTTCAGTGCCCTGAGATGACTTCTGTTGTGACTTGGCACAATATAAATAAACTGAATTGAACTGAATATTAATAGTAACAATCTGGTTGTTAATATCACAATTTTATCCGAATTAGTGACAAAGATACTTTTAAGATCTTTGATTGTGTTGTGTATTTTTTTCTGTTTCACAATAAGAAAACACTCAAGTTATCAAGCTCAAACTAAACTATGTTTGTTTCAATTTTCAATCCAGGCCCTCTACAGCAAAAACTACAAGATTTATTTTGACCACAACTTTCACTGTTGCCAGACTGAGTGAAAGAAGCAGAACCGTCTGTTATTAGTTTGATCTCTTGTGTCACTGCTGGTAAATTTACCTTTAAAAGATAAATGTGGAAAATAAATGTTTTTTATGTCAACTGTGATAATATTTTGCTTCCATCTCCCAACAATGTCCTCTCCTTGTAAAAGAGGATGGGAGTTTCAGCACGTTGCTCTGCTCACCTGCTCTTTCACGCTGTCTCCGGTGTATATGTATTTAATGTGATACAGGAAGTCACAGACTGGGTCCATGTAGCTGAGATGATGGCAGTGCTGGTCGACGGCCTGCAGCATCTCATAGAAAGCCACACCGATCTAACACACAAACATACAAGTTTACAATAAAAATGTAACAGAGACATAAATACTGCTTATGTCAGCTAATATTTGGTGAACGTACTTCCAACATGCATCGTGTCCTCTCCTGCTGGAAGCGTTGCAGGAACGGCCCAACCAGGTGATAAACGTAAAGTAACTGGAACTCTGTCTTGACGATGGGCTTCAGGGTCTCCGACAGAAATCTACACATGCACAATCACATGCACAATCACACAAGTATTGGATGAAAACAAAATGTTTCTGGACAATTGAGAAAGAAAGACCGTTACTTGGGAATCAGAGACAGCTGTCCGATGGATGAGTGATGCCAGACGGCGTGCGCTAATGCTAGCACATAGCTGCAGTTCATTTCGCTGTAGCTTTGGTGGCAAGCCGTGAAGTCGAGCAAGGCGAAAGGATAATCTCCCCACTCTGTCTCCGATGTCAGAGCTGGAGAGCTGAGAACGGACACAATGTGATCGTGGAGGACGATCCAGTAGGGCTCCTAGAACAAAAGATTAGAAGCAATCAAGGAGAATTTAAATTTGTGATTGTTTTTTGTCACCAAAAACAAAAATAAGAAAATAAAAGTAAAAATCTTGAATTCATTTTCTTACAGGAAGTGCAGTGATCACAAGCCCAGTTGCATTCATCCAAGCCGTGATGTTCTCTCTGGGAACCAGAGGCTGACTAAAAGATTGCAAATGAAAATAGAAATAAATGATTTTAACATTCAATAAATTTGAAACACAGAAATCAGCAGAGACAAGAAACCTGAACAGAATTCAGCCAAAAATGATCATGTGTTCATACGTCGCACCTCTTCAACACAACGTTGAGCAAAGCATTGCCGACATCTTGTCCTGGGACGGACAGAGCCATCAGCTCCACGCAGGTGACGTGCAGGGCGTGAGCTGCGGGGTTGGGGAACTCGTTGAACCTCCAGTCACAGTTGGGGAAGGGACCAGGTGACTTTCCTGCCATGGGTGGGGCAGAGTTAAGGACAAAAAAAGACAACTGAAGGAGGAAACGTTTTTATTCGTCCACAGATTAATTTTTCTGGTTTAACACTGCATCCACACAAGGTCTTTCAACAAAGTGTTCTAGTTTTATGATAATGACTCACTTGGACAATACAATACACTAAAATGATCTTTTAATTTCATTAGTAAAGGGAGCTATAACACAAATATATTATGGAGGTATAACAGGAACTAGTAGTGTTTGTCTAATGTTGCTGTAGCGACAGTTCTGTCCAACGAGGGGTTTATTAAAGGATATTGTCCACAAGGCGTCCAATCAGCTTGCAGTAGTAGGTGTCATCAGGGATAAATACGTTATCCTCTCTGGGGTTCATTCCAAACTTCAAATAGGTTTCACTCAGACACCAACCCGGGGTACGATTGTCCTGATAAACAGAACAACATCAGAATTTAAAAGGCGCTGTTAATTTTAAAAACATAAAAATGTATGTGTGTGCTACCTTCAGTGAAGACATGATGGCATGGACCAGTTTCCTCTTCAGGTTGGTTCTGTCTCTCAGATGCCGTTCATAGTAGTGAAGAGTGTTGTACAGGTATGTCACCGGGCGGTCTGTGGGGAAAAATATGATGGAAAACATGAATCGATCCACAGAAACAATGCAGATATCAGTAGCTTTAGTAAAAACCCAACCTCAGCGTCTTATATCTACCCACCGTGGAACTTGTACAGTCCTCCCAGATGGTCCAGCAGCGTTTCCAGAGATTTGGAGACTGGAAGAAGCTCCAGGAAGCGGTGGATAACGATATCAAAGACGGGCAAGAAGCGCAGACACACATTGCCAAAGTAGATTGGCAGGTACTGTTGTTGAAGCTGCATAGGAGGGTTGACTTGCTCTGCAAGACCCTCAAAGTACAATTTTTCTGGGTATTTCTGATGGAAAAAACAAAAATATTTTATTTAAATATGGTCTGCTTTCACATTATGTTTTCTGTTTTATCTATTAAAAGAATGACATGACTCAACATATGGATTGTTGGTTTTACATATACCTTGTGGTAGCTTATGTGCTTGTTGTGCCAGTCGCTCTGCAGCCAGTGCTCGGGGGCGTTCTCCTTCACAAAATCATTGACTCTGTTCCTAAAGTCGTTAGGCTTCAACAAAAGCAGCTGAATTATGAAGTAGCAAACCTGAGCCTCATTTCCTTCATGGCTACGCATCGCCTGGCCGTGGAAAAGAAGAAGTGTAAAGACTGTCTGTGTTGACCTCCAAAAAACGTACATTACTCTGTCGTGACCTCACCAAACACAGAATGAGCCTGTCCAGCGTGACTATGTTGTATTTCCAGACCATGTCATTGAGTATTTCAATGCACTTATTGAGTTGCTGTCCGCCAGCTGAAGTTGAAAACTCGTAGACGAGGAAGTCAGCGAAGGTGCGGACATGAGCCACCAACGCACGAGCTCCAATTCGCTCCAAGACCCTGATGTTGAGAGAGAAAAAATAACTTATTGAAACAATTTAGATTAGAGCAGCAAAATCCAACAGGATAAATCAGTAACTAATAATGGAGGAACTTTAAAAAGATTTCCCATCCATCCATCCATTTTTTCCCGCTTATCCAGGGTTGGGTCGTGGAGGTATCAGCCTAAGTAGGGAGGCCCATACTTCCCTCTCCCCAGCCACTTGGGCCAGCTACTCTGGGGGAAGCCCAAGGTGTTCCCAGTCCAGCTGAAAAAAATATAGTCCCTCCAGCATATCCTGGGTCTTCCTCTGGGTCTCCTCCCAGTGGGACATGTCCGGAATGCCTCACCAGGAAGGCGTACAGGAGGCATCCTAACCAGATGTCCAAGCCACCTCAACTAGCTCCTCTCGATGTGAAGAAGCAGCAGCTCTACTTTTGAGTCCTTCCCGGATGACAGAGCTTCTTGCCCTATCTCTAAGGGAGAGTCCAGACACCCTGCAGAGAAAACTCATTTCGGCCACAACCCAAAGCTCATGACCATAGATGAGGGTAGGAACGTAGATCGAACGATAAATCGAGAGCTTTGCCTCTTGACTCAGCTCTCTCTTCACCATGATAGACCAGTACAGTGTCCACATCACTGCAGATGCCACACCTATCCGCCTATCGATTTCTCGCTCTATTTTTTCCCTCATTTGTGAACAAGATTTCGAGATACTTAAACTCCTCCACTTGGGACAGGACCTTCTCCCCAACCCAGAGAAGGCACTTTACCCTTTTCCAGCTCAAGACCATGGCCTCAGATTGGAGGCACTGATCATCACCCTGGTCGCTTCACACTACTGCAAACCGCTTCTGTGACAGAATTGCGTCCGGGCAAGGGAACATTGAGCCAAATGAATGTAAAGTGTCCAAATCATCAGTGAGATGCATCATTAAGACATGATTTATGAAGATAAAAGCAGTGTGGTAAGATAAAAACTAGAACAAGTGATGTAATTTAAAATACCTGCAAATGTATAATATAAATAACTGATTTTCAGTAGTGTCTGTTATTTCCCACTAAGACTAAAGTTTAACAGAAAGATTTTTAATTTAGAAATACAAAACAGCCACTGCAGACCTAAAGCCAATCTGGTTTATGTGGTCGGTCTCCAGCAGCATCTTCCACAGGAGACACAGAAAAAGGGGAGGAGAGCCCTGCATGGAGAAGTGGGTGATGATGTCATTCTCATTGGCCATCGACTTCCACTTCCTGTACTCCTCTTCTACATTCTTCTTCAGGTTGAAACGAGACTCCTGAGGAACGTTGTTCTGCTTGAAAAATGCCTGGAGCAAACACGCAGGTGTTATTACATAAGAATAAAGTGTTTGGGTCATTTATTTCACTTTGTGTATGCAGGAGCTAACAGGTTTGCACCTGCAAAGGAGCAGGGAAGCAGGACAGTGTGTGTGAGGCCCAGTTGTGAGGTGTAAAGTTCATGATGGTCTGGAGGATGTCCTTACACCAGGTGCCATGGATGGAGTCGGATCCTGTGAAAAAATCTACAGAATAAAAAAAAAAACGTGATCATCCTGCATGAAAAACAGTAGTAAAGATTAAAATAATTTAAGAATGAGCAAAAAATAAATAAATAAATAAACACCTTACAAGTAAAACAATAACCTAAATGAAATTGACAAAATCAACCAGTAATCTGATCTCAAAGACAAAAAAAAAAAAAAAACAATGATCCAGGTTGAGAGGTACCAGTAACATGTGTGGCTCTGGCCAGGGTCAGGATCAAGGCTCGGTTCAGCTCCTCAGATTCAGCTGACAGAACCGTCTTTGGGTCACTGAGGAAGCGAGTGAACTGAGGTTGTACCTCTGAACTGCCCAACGCTGTGATCAGCCGCAGAGCTGTGCTCTCAACACTGAGGGCAGAAACAGAAACGTCTGAAATCAAACCAGGCATGTAAAAATACTTTTATTAGACAAGACGACACTTGCTGAAACAAGGCTACTGACCCATTTCACATCACTTAGATCAGCACTGTTAGTCATGTAGTTAGAACAACAATAGGACAACTACAGCCTGGTGTGACTCTGCAGACTGGAACAGCAGCTCCAAATGGAGTTCAACTATTTTAAACTTCGTTGAACATAATTCATCATTAGAATGACTAAAATAGTGTATAATTTTGAGGCACGATGCAGAACTTGCAGCAAACCTTCATGCAGACTGAAAACGTGAATCTGTTTCGTTTCCTTTCATTTGTATGTTTGCTCCAGTCAGTTTTAAATTCCATCATGAGACGCTGTGATGATAACAATACAACAGTCAGGCCACACTCACTCTCAGCTTTTTGTTTTAACTTGCACAATGTTTTCATCACATTCATCAACCATTCTTTCTACCTGATAAAAAAAAATGCAAACAAACTAAAGATAGCCAGAGAGATTATAATAAAGGCAGTTATCCTGATTATGTTTTAGTGTTTTTAATGCAACAAAAAACAAAGCACTGTAAAAACATTCAAGTCTTTGCAGAAGTGAAGCTGACAAAGTAACTAAATAAACATGTAAATACACTAAATGTTACAAAACAAGTCTTTCTTCAATTTTGTCCTATTTAAATGTGGGAACACAACACAGGTATAGCATTCCTTCCTGTAACCAACTTTAAGTAAAATTGGATTTGAAGGTGTATGATAAATTATACTTTAATCTAAAGAACTGTTGTTTGAATTGCTTTGTTTTTTTCTTTTTAGTACTGCTTTTATTGTATAGTATATTTTGTTCAAAAATATTTTGAGGATAAAAGGAGCAAACATCATAAGATTTATTCTTCTTCTGCTACCTTTCATTTTGATTTGTGTATCATTTGTGTTTTATTGTATGGAATTTTTTGTATTTTAAATGAAATGAATAATTTTTTTGGAATTGGAATTATGCTCCATTTAATGTGTTTTTTATGTTGCAGGTGCAGAGGCCCATGCATGGATCAATGTTGGACCTGGATCTGAATCTCGAGGCTTTAATGAATGAACCACCAAACAGATGCAAACTTTATGTTGTAAAACTGAGTCGGCGGACAGCTCAGCGTTTAAACATTTCAACAAAGGTTAATGGATACACACTAGGTGCAAAATGTTCCCGTGTCGCTTGTGTTAAAAAGGTAAATGGGCTGCCACCTGGTAAACTAAAAAACAGTAAAGAAGTGGATCGCACATCTAAACTGTCTGAGGAAACTGTCAGAGAGACGTTTGGCCACTTCGGCCCTGTGGAGAGCATCATCCTGCCTGGAAAACCAGAAAAGCACACAAAACATGCACGTATAAGTGAGTGAAATCTGTAGTTTTGTTTTATTTCTCTCGATTCAGAGCTAAGTGTTAGATTTTGCGTTGGGCTGTAACTCGAGCGTGTCTGCTTGACAGAGTTTAAGAGTCCAGAGGCCAAACGTGCTGCTCTCGGCTCCTCCGAGGTCCTGCTGCAGGAGCATTTTCTTATTTGCCCATCTGTGACTCCGCCCCACCTACCTTCATGGGTTACCATGACAACAGATGGAAAAAATGCGAACACAGCTGAGGAACAGAGAACAGCATATACAAACAGTTCACAGGTATAGAGATTGTGCAGACATTGTTGAACTCCATGCAGACTTTTGATTGAGTGCATTTTGATGTGAAGGTTTCGATTATTGTTTGCACAACAGGAAAGAGCACAAAACAACAGCTGCTGTCTGTCTGAAGCAGATGTGAAAAACTTAAAGCCCGAGGACCAAAAGTGGCCCTTAGATAATCTTCATCAGGCCCCCAATATATTTAGTTTAAAAAAATAAATTAAAAAAAGCAATTTATCAAGAAGGCTTAGGGAAATTTAAATTAAACATCTTACACAAAACTTAAATAAAAAAAAAAAAACTAAATAAACTAAAAAAAGTTCATGTGTTTCCAGAACTAGACCAAACCTTAAAGACTTATAAATACAAATGTGTATGTTTGTTTTGCATATTTCCGCTAACATGTATCTAGACTTGTTGCGATAAACAATAAATCAATTACAGTAATCGCATAATTTTCATTTTCCAGCTTTATCGTTTCTTCGTGTCTTTCTACTGAAGACATTGGATGACAAAAAGCTCAACTCTGGCGTTCTTCACTGACTCCTCCCCTTTCTCTTTAAAATCTGTTTTAACCGTCCAAAATCACATTTTTGGATCGTTAAAAGCAGCTAAGCTGAGAAGCTAAACTACGAGCTAAGCTAACAGGCTGACCTTGAGAATAAACCTCCGTCTTGTCGAGCTCCAAAATTTATGTTTGAAACCCGTGCCTTCTTGTAAAAAGTTGTTTTTCTCTGAAAAAAGAAGCTGAAAACATTAGTTTTTTTATTAAAAGCTTTGTGTGAAAACTACTATGTTAAAGAGCTCAAATCACGGCGCGTACGCCATGTCACCATGTCAGCCCATGTCATGTCAAGGTCCCTCCCTCCCATTTTTCTTAGAGACACTCTGCTCACATATCCATCCTTTGGCTCAAACAGTCTTATACTCCCATCAGATGGTCAAAAAAGATAACACTAAACAAATCAACATTTCTTCTAAAATTTGACAAGTCAATTTTAAACAATATTATCGTTTATCGCAATAATTTCTGCAACAATTAATTGGCCAGCAGAATTTGTTATCATGACAGGCCTACATGTATAACATGCTAAACTAATGTGTATAATATATTGTCATAAGAGCCAAATACCAAATATGTCTTGTATTCCTAAAAGATATACAGTACAAGTCAAAGTCTGAAACAAAGACTTCTAGATTATTTGTCATAAAGAAAATTTATTTATTTTCCAGTTCTCTATGCGGCCTTTGATTTCTTTAAACGTCTTGATGTGTCCCTTTGGAATAAAGTGTTCCCCACCTCTGGTCTAAATTAATAGTTCAGATCTTTTAACGTTAGGTTCTTTAGAAAGATTATGAACAATACCTGCCTCTTAATTTGAACAACTCAGTGAAGAAAAACTGGTTACTTTGAACCAGACTGATGAGCCAATAGCTAGTCCCAGGGGAATCGAGGCGTAAGGGAATTGCTTCCTTCTCAAAACAATGCGGGTCTAAAAATTTTACAACTGTTGATATTAGAGCTGTTATAAAAACTCTGATTAGCTCTTAGCTCGTCATTTCTGTCAGAATGAAACTGTTTCTTCAAACTGAAGTTGTTCAAAAAGTTATCTACATCAGGTAAGATATTGATTCTAACCTTTCTGCAGAACCCCACTTCAAAGGATTTGTCCCTCGTTTATCGCGGGGGAGCCGTACCCTGAAGATCCGTGCGATAAGTGGAAAAACTGCAAAGTAGGAATAGTAGTTCAAGTAGTTTATTTTAATATTTATATATATTAAGGTGTTTAAAACCCTTCCCACACTCTTGCAATATTCTAAACAGTTTCTAAACTAAACACTTTAAGAGCACAGAATGTCTAAATTTCAGCTTCCTGCCTCTGCTGCTCTCAGCCACCTGCAAGCGCTCTTGGCCCCGCCCACTTTCCTGCTGCAGCAGGAAGTTTATCCTGCATTATGGACTGCACACAGATGCAGGAGGTGCTAAATAAAACAATTTATTTGAAATAAAAATTTCATGCCAATTGTGCAGCTCATCCATCAATCAGCCAATTGTGTGTCATGGCCAATCTTATTTCGAAAAACTGCGATAGTCTGCAGTAAACGAACCACGAAGTAGCGAGGGACTACTGTATTCCTGTAGGTCTCGATTTGTTGACTCTTCTGATAAATCTGTTTTTTTTTTTCCCCTCCCAGTTTAGTGTGTAGTAGTTTACCTTTTATATTTGATTATTTAGAGCACATTATGAAGTTTCCAATTTGCAATATGTTTAGGATCAGGAAATGCATCGCATGATGAAAAAACTGGACTTCCGGCTGAGAAAAGTCTTCAACTCCCTTCCAGACGGCACCCTGTCTATGGTGCTTCTGCCCGGGCAAACTAGGTAAAATGTGGGGGTTTGCTTTGCATAAAGTATAAAAATTATTTTACAACAAGGTTTTTCCTTTGTTTTCTGTTGCAGCACGGATGGCGACCATCCTGGTTTATGCCTGATTGAGGTGAAAGAATCCTGTGGAAATGTGAAGTTAAATTACCAGCATGGACAGTCTGAGTCACTTGAAGTGGAATCCACAAACTTCAGATGGACTCACGAGGTGTATAGAAAGAACAGAACCCCGTCTGTTGTTGCCTGAAAATATTCAAAAAATAATGTGTGGTGATAGAAATTAAACAAATATTACACAATTGAAGAGTTTTGTCTCATTGACGCCAATACAATTCAGACCTACATCGTCATTTTGAGGAATAATCCCAGTTATTTCTACTTAAGTGACTGGGTTAAAAATAAAATACAGTGTAACCGAGTTTACCTCGATTTAACCTAATTTAAGCATACATTTAAAAAAAAATTTTTTTCTTCATCTTTTAATGTCGACTGTCAATTTTAAAGGATCCAAAGCTTCTTAAAACAAACAAACTAACAAAAAAATGTAAATGTTCAACAGCATCTTTGGTTTTAAAATTGTATTTTATACCAAACTAGATAAATTGCATTCCTTGCGAAAATGCAGTGTGCTTATTGCAGAAGAACTTGCTGAAAAACAGCTGAAATTACCAGTAACTAAAGAAGAATGTTGAACCGTAGCTGAAATGGAAGAACAAGCCTAAATTAGCAAAAAGGCAGAATGAGTACATTTGTTGAAATGAAATAAGAAGAAATTGGCAAACACTCGGAAATAAGCGGGGGTAAAAAAAGCTGAAGTTAGCAAAAACAAACTGGCTGAAAAGTAGCTAA
>JAVCKU010000065.1:15186951-15206037 GCA_032273985.1 Hypsolebias coamazonicus
TGAAAATGAAGACACCAGGTTTATTTTTTATTTATTTATTCAACACCACAAACTGTATGTCACACAAACACTGAGAACACAGAATTAGTCCGTGTCAACGCGGATCTTTTCCTCTAATTAACATACCCAAAACCTCCGTTTTCCCCCACCGTGTAAACAGGGCCTAAGTAATGTAGGGGAAACACTCCACCCCACCCCCCACACAATAATGTATGGCAGTACAATCTCAGGATGTGGACACTATAGCCCATGGTTTTTCAAACTGGCAGCCATGCAGGCCTCGTGTCTGGCCCACCAATAACTTCATGAAAAATTAAATAATAATAAAATAAAAATTGTGGTGGGGGATTCAGGGTTTGGTTGTGTTTACTGCATTTACAATTCAATGCAATAAAACAAACAAATTTAAGATCACTGTAATACTTGGTTTATTTACATAATGACTAACTGCTGGATGTCCGGCCCCTGAGCTGCTGACTTTCAGAAACTGTGGCCCTCGGAGCAGTTTTGGTGAATAGCCATGCAACATATGCCCCTTTTGCACCGTTTCTACTCAGTCCTGCTCAGATCGACCTGATTTGCATTGCACTTCAGGACCGGTTCTGGAGGCGTGTCCAGAATCCCAAATCCTGCTAATGAACTTTTAATGAACTTTAGTTCACTGAGTGAGAGTTCTGCAATGAGTTAAACTCAAAGCAGTCTGCTCCTCAGATGAATAATGTTAAATTTTTTTCATATATATGAATATTTCTGTTCAGTGCCCGAGACGACTTCCGTTGTGACTTGGCGCTATATAAATGAATTAAATCTGATGAACCAGATTCCACAAAAAACATATTTAAAATTATATATTTTTCTTCATCATTTGATGTATTTGCACTCATTGTGTCTACTTTTATTGTTTGATTTTTTTTTTACACGTGGTTGTTTCTTGTATACAGATTTTATTTTAGTGATTTAAGTGATGATCAGTGATCCGCTAACAAAACCTCACTGTTAGCAGTACCATGATGTTAACAGGATCTTGTTGCTAAGATAACCTCACTGCTAATAGGACCACGCTGCTGTAAATGTATTTCACTTTTGGCGCCTTGTCTTTGTATTTGTGTTGCATGCTTTGGTATTTATTCTTTTTTTTTTTAATACAATTCAAGACAGTTCTTCTCGTCCTCAGCATTTCATTTCATATGTTGTTGACCTTGTGTTGACCTGCATATGACAAATAAACCAAACCCAATAGTGGAGGACAGAGAATGTGAACACACATTAGGCAGACTGTTTCAAGACTTCAAGTGTTAAAGCAGGTTTAAAAATGGCTGTTTACTTAAGATTCCTGGGGGGTGGACAAAGATTAAAAAACTCAGCCATAATAGCAGCAATCGGCATTAGCCTGCCCATCCCATTATCAGTATCAGCAATAGACAAAATTTCCATATTGGTCGGGCTGTAGTGGACGCATCCTACATCCCAACATCCATCAATATGTGGAGCCTCAGACTCATCATCAAGTGCAAACAGTGTTGCCAATTGGGCGGTTTTCATTCTCTATTTTGCAGGTAAAAATTGCTTTGGGCGGGTGGAGATAATTTGGGTAGATATGGAGTCAGATCGGCAGTTTCTGAGTTAAACTATTAAACACATTTCAAACAATCGTTCATCATTATTTCATAGCAAAGCTCCTCTGACCTTTCTCCATGACTGATTGGCTATTGTCATCTACCAGGGTGATCACAGAGAACTGGTGAGGCAGTTTTAGTGGACACCTCGTTGAGTGGGCTGACCCGTAGCGGCGGTAGGTCGGAGTGTCCGCCATATTGGATGTGGCAGAACTGCCGGTTGACTGATAGAAGGAAACAGACTGAACTTCATAAAGCACTGTTTTACAAAGTGTTTTATGTTAATGCCTGTCATTCACACACATTAATATATTTGGAAAACAAACAGGCACCAAAAACATCATTTATAACTTTGAAAGTGGTTATTAAAAATGTTTGTTCTTTACATGTTTAGGTTAAAGGTAAACAATAAACCAACCTATGTACATATTATCTTGAGTGTTTAAAACTACTAACGTGTGTAACACTATTACTGTGGTGATAAATATAAAAATATTCATATTGAGCATTTCATCTGTGTCTATAATAACCAGATTCTGAAATGTGACGTGTTGATTTTCTGAATAAAGAACACTAATGATCACATTTAACTGATTTTGATTAATCACATTGATGAACATATAAACACTGATATATCTTTACAGGAGTTGGGGGTATTGTGTGTCTGTGTGTGCGTGCGCATGTTTTTTTTTTTTTTTTGATAGGGCGGGATTTGGGTGGTTTTTAACAGACTTTTGGGCTGTAAAACCTCGACTCTATCTGGCAACACTGACCAAGGATGACCTGAAGAAGTGGCTGCAGATTACATCTACCAGCATATTAAGTTATTTCATTGACTGCTGCTTCCAACTGTGAAGTGATGAACAATCTGAAAAACTCTAAGGCATATTGTGGCGGACACAAATGTATATATTTCACATCAGAATGTGCCCTTATTGTGCAAGGGACAGAATATAAAGAGAGCAGTTCAACGGTTGGATTTCTGTTGTTTCTCCCGAGCTTGATGTTGGAAGACGTTGAGAATAAATCGAGACCTCGAGGTATTTTTCGTCTCTTCTGACTTCCACATTTGGTGACCCTGACGTGATCCAAATGTGGAAGTCGGAAGAAATCAGTTAAAAAAATGTAAAAAAAAAAAAAACTTGTAACTGTTAGCTCATCAGTCCAGTCAGAATTGAACTATTTTTCTGGACTGAAGTCATTTAAAGAGCTATCTACAACAGGTAAGATATCTTTTAGTCATCACAGTTCCACAGACCCCTTAAATGTCTTGTGTTGCTTTAGGAGGTTAAACGTAAAATAGAAATGTTTATTTGACGTCCTTACATTTAGACCAAAGAAAACCACACAGTGACAAGAGCAGATAAAACATTTACTCTATTCATACAACATACTGTTCTAATGTCCAATTATTTTTTTGATTATAAAATTCAAAACAAACAACATTAAATGGTTAAGTTGATAATCCTAGACATACGCTATTTGCGTAAAATTACAGGCACATTGAATTTATTCCCTCATTGCCCCATTTCCCCAACATAGAGCATTATAATTGTATTTACACATCTGCTCATTTATTAAATTTTTTTATACACGAGGTGGTGTGGAGATGTGACAGACTCGTGGGAGCGAGGTGAGCCCACAAGCTGATCTTGTGCGTTTATCAGAAGGAGTTTCTTTCGACCATGTAGTCCCATCAACATTCATGACCAAGCGCAGACCCAGCGTGGACTGGACTGAAAAGTTGCAATGTGGATCTGAGGAAGGTTTGACAATTTCTAAATAAACATGGAAAACTTGCAAGCAAAATGCTCCGGTTTGTAATCAGCTGCAGTTCAACGATTAATATGTCTCACATAGTTATTAAAAAAAGAAACTCAAAATGGTGAAAAAGATGAAAAGCTACAGCTTATATAAAGATGATGCAGTCAATTCAAGCCTTAAACTAAAAATTATCTGGCTGATTTTTATCAGTTTGAAAAATTATTAGTATTAATCCCTTATTTGGTTAAAAAGCAGGCATATCTGTGGGCAGAGCACGTCCTGCAATGGGGGCAGAGGTGGTGTTTAACAAGCAAGGAGGCCTTTTTTTTTTTTAGGTAAAATTCTGGCAGACAACAATCAAAGCTGACCAGAACAAAGTTGCAACTTTACTATTATTCTTTAAGAATTAAACATGCGTGCTCGTACTAGAGGCAGTGTCTCACCGAGCTGTGGCTGAGGAAGACTAGTTGGTGAACAGCGTTTGTGAGAGTGTCTCCAAAATGTCTTTAAACGTTACGGCGTGATCCTCAATTTCCTTGTGTATATTGCAGAATGTAGTTTTGTTGCTCTGTGTATTTGATAAATCTGCAACAAATTTTATTATCAAAATAGTCAACAGTAGTCCCTCGCTACTTCACGGTTCGACTTTCGCGGACTCGCTCTTTCAAGCGATTGTCAGCGTTAATATTACTCACGTGATTGGGACGGTACGGGAGAAAAAGCTAACAAAAATAAATACATACTTGGGATAGGTGCTGCCATTTTGTAGTATTCTTTCAATATGCCTATACTGCAATGCTAGTAAGAACTACACTACCCAGAAGCCAACAGTGCTTCCAACTGCTGCTTTCTGCCGAAATGGAGGGACAGTTTTGATTCAATCCGATCTGGACTAAAAAGTTTTGTACTTATTATCATGACTTCGTCGCTCAGTGGATGCAGAAAGCTGTACGGAACCGGACCAGAACCGGACCAAGTCTACTTTCAGCCTCAGCGGTTAGTCTGAATTCTGCTCGCTGGCACAGGAAGCCTCTCAAAAGCGTCTTGGGTGTTCAACGGCTGCAGAGAGCCGATCAGAACCGGACCAAGGCTGGTGAGTACTCATAAAATTTTGCAGTACTGTACAGTACATATACGTATGTTGATAAATTATGTAGGTTTAAGATTTTAGAACATTGCAAGAGTGTGGGGTTTATAAAACCTTAAAATATATAAAAATACTAAAATAAATATAGCGTTCCTACTTCACGGGTTTTTCACCTATCGTGGGGGTGTGTGGAACGTAACCCTCGCGATAATTGAGGGACTATTGTATTTGCTTTACCACCTCTGAATGTTCAGGCCTAAAAACCACGCCAACATAAGAAAAAAAAAAAGTTAATTGTCGAAATTTGCCTAATTCTAATTCAAAATTGTGCTGACGATGAAGGTGGATAAGAAACAAAATAATGTGCACAACCTAGAATGCAATTTTACAAGTTGCGTGTGTGTGTGAAAACACGCAGAATTTTTGCAACTTTGAGACACCAACTACGGTAGTCCTGAACAGTCGCAGCCCAGTGATACTGGCCTCACTGTTCCAGATTAACATGTGGACTTTAAAACATTACAGATGTGAGCAGCTGGTTGTTTTTCTGAACACGGATCATCTCACACCCTTGTGTGAACATTGCACCAAATTTAGACACAGTTTTTGTTTTAACCCTCCGCTTTATAGTCTATATTTTAATGTACATACAGAATAAACTGGTGTGTTTGGGAGCCATAAACTAATAAAACATGTACTTCAGAAATTAACCTTTAGCTGTCCAGATGTTGGAATTGGTCATCCAAAAAAACTCATTGGTCGACCTCTAAAACACAATTAAATGCCATTTAAATCAGAATACACCTTTGAATCTACGGTTTGCCGAAAAAAAAAAAAATTTAAAAAAGCTAAAAGGTAAGCAGCTGAAGTGTGATCTGGACGGTGACGCTGAGACAAAGTTTCTGTATGTGCTATAAATACAACATGAGTCAGATCTTCTGCGTAAAGACTGACGAACAGCTGTGATCAAGCCAAAGCGCCTGTCAACAACTTCAACACTAAATCCGCACTAAACTAGTCAATCAGCTTTATTAAGCATGTGCAGACCATTTTAACCAATCGTCCTGAAAAGGAGCAGATGTATTCATTTCACAGACACGTTGGTCAAAACTGAGACTCATAAAGTCCATGAAGTCCATTAAACTTCATCAGGCTGAGATTTCTGGTTTGGTAGTTTGAGGTCGGGTCTCCAGTTACAATCAGTGTTGCATTCTTAGCAGAAAAAAAAAAAGTTTGTGGTAAATATAAAACTAGACCTTGTTATCTAAAATTTCAGAAAAGCACAGCAATACAAAAACAAAACAACGGCAAAAAGAAGATCCAAGAATTATATAGAAGCTATGAGGAGAAGAGCTAAAAGTCCAAAACGTTTCACATTCTTGTTCTCCGTTCGGGGCCAGTCATCCACTTTCAGCTAAAATCTGCAGACACCATGCTCCTCCCCTTGTAGCAAATGATAAAATGTTTCTTTGAATAAGTTTGATGGCTTTTCTGGGTGAAGTTTACATATTCTCTCTGTGGACAGGATGATTTACTCCGGTGTCCTCCCACAGACCAAAACATCTTTATTATTCTAACCCTCATTGTGAATGGTTGTCTGTCTCTACGTGTCCCTTTGATGGACCTGTCCAGGGTGTCATCCGCCTTTCGCACAGTGACTGCTGGAGATAGGCACCAGTCCCCAGCGACAGGGAAAGGAGAAGTGGATAAAGAAAATGGATGGATGGCTTTTAAAATCGTCCTAGTTTGGTTTCCAAACCAGTAAAGACACTGGTTCTCTGTGATCAAAGACAGGTTGTGACAGCCTTCATCTTCTCACTCCAAACCACTCCCATCAACCCATCAATCAGCACTTTGCTGCTGGCCCCAGAACAAGTCCAACAACCTGCCCGCCGCAGCCCGGCTCAGTGAGTCGGCATTGTGCGGCCTTCCCAGTACTTCTGGTACGACTGCTGGAACATTTCCTTGCACTGCAGCTTCGCCTTCAGCCGGGAGCAGATGAGGAACGAGCCGCCCATCTTGCGATGCAGCGAGTATGTCTCCTCTGGAGGAGGGGTGAGCCGGTGTTTGAGCATCACCGGGATCAGGTTGTGGATCCTCTCGGTGGTGGACTGAGATCCGAAGTCGAAGGTCTCTGTGGACGCAAAGGCCTCGCCGAGGATCATCACTGCATCCACGTGAGCGTTCACCATCGCCTGGAAATGAGTTGAAGCACAATCACAGGTATTGGAACCAAATTCACAACCAGCAACAAGGGAGAAGTCACAGATTATTACCTTGGACTCATAACCTGAGAGGAACTTCATCTCGACAGATTTCTTCAGGACTCCTTCTCTGTTGCCCTCAGAAGCTGATCGGATTATCTACAAAACACACACTTGACTTATTTTACTTCCTCATGCAGGGTTTAGTTAACAATGATTAACCAGGGGGTTTTAATAAGTTAGGATCTGATACGAAGCTCCTGTCAGTGAGCCAAAAGTTCATATTTCTAAAACAAATTGCACAAATGTACTTTTTAAATACAAAATGTCACTTTAACAACAAATCAAACCACAGAGTAACCAAGTATGGAGACACAGCAAGGGTCAGATTCATGTTTTAAAGCAATGAAATAAAACAAATCTTCACATCACAATGAAAAACAAAGTATCAAATTAATAATCATAGAGGACAAACATTTAGTTTGTGAATCTAAACTCCAACTAGAGAAATTACATTTCCTGCAAAAATGCAGTGTGAATGCTTATTGCTGAAGTAGTTGATGAAAAACAGCTGAAATGTAGCTGAAATGTAAGAACAAGCCTAAGTTAGCAGAAGAAAGCAGAAAGAACATATATTTGCTGAATTTGGTTTAAATAAGCAGAAATTAGCACAAAAATGAATAAATTAGCAAAAAACAACTAAAATAATAAGCTGAAATTAGCAAACAAATAGCTAAAAAGGTAGCTGAAAAAGCAGAGAGAAGCTTAAATTACCAGAAGGAAGCGGAACACATTTTTGCTGAATTAATCAGAAAAATGTTAAAAGGAGTGCAAAAAATGTGGAATTAGCTGAAAAAGCTAAAATTAGCATAAAACAGCTAAATAGTAGCTGAAATAACTTAAACTAGCAAGAAGTAGAAAATAGCATAACAAGCTGAAATTAGCATAAAGAGGTTAATTAGGCAGAAAGTAGCAAAAGATTACCACAAAAACTTGAATTTATTGGGAAACAGCTGAAATTAGCTAAAAATGCTAAAAAGTAGCTGAAAGGTAGAACAAGTTTAAACTGGCAGAAGAAGGCAGAAAGAACATGTTTGCCCAAATAGATTTAAGGAAGCAGAAATGAGCACAAAAAAGTGGAAATTATCTGAAAAATGCTGAAATGAGCAAAGAACAGCTGAAAAGTAGCTAAAAAAGCAGAGATGTTTAAATTACCAGAAGGAAGTGGAGAGCACATTTTAGCCGAATTAGGCTGAAAAAAGTTTAAAGGAGTGCAAAAAATGTGGAATTAGCCAAAAAAGCTAAACTAGCATAAAACAGTTAATAGTAGCTGAAATGGCTGTATAAAGAAAGGTTGAATGAAAAAATAGCAGAAAAAGCTTAAACTTGCAAAAATAAGCTGAAATTATCAGAAAGAAGCACAAAAATGTTGCAGTTAGCCAAAATAATCTGAAAGGAGCATAACACAGCTGAAAGTAGCTAAAAATGTTTAAATTTGCACAAGTAAGCTGAAAGAAGCTGAAACAGAACAAAATGTGAAAGGAGCAGTAAAAGATTGTAAACACACCTAAAGATTTGAAGGAGATAAAATGAGCTCAATTCATGTTATATGAGAAAAAAATGTCAGAAAAGGCTAAACGTTTCTAAAAGCCAAAGTTGCAACAATACCAAAAGTTACAACAGGATTGTCCTGAAAGAGCTGAACGGTTTGATTTATTATGATTTGACGAAATAGCACAAAAATTGTGGAAGAAGAAAGATGCAGAGAAACATTCAGAAGAAAAATGGATCTCAACAGAGTGAATGCTTCTTAAGCGTTCACACGATAAGTGTGAGTGACCTCACCTCTACGTAGACGTCTGTGAAACTCTGATCGAATCCTCTGGTAGCTCCAAAGTCCAACAGCGCCACCTACAGAGCCACAGAACAATCATCTCACACGTTGACCAGCAGGAACTCACTGCTCACTGTTGAAGCTGTGGAAGAACTCACCCTGTGGGTCTGCGGGTCGTAGAAGAAGTTGGACCAGTTGGGATCCGTCTGCATGTACCTGAACTCAAACAGCTCTCTGAGGCACAGCAACAAGATGCTCTTGCAGATCTGAAATAAGATGAAACTTTCAGTTCATTTGGCTGACGAGTGGTACTTACTTTCTGTTTAGCCATTTTTTTGTCCTGCTTGTAGAAGGTGGAGCTCCTAAACTTGAAATCAAGCCAGGAAAATAAATCAGACGCACCTCGTTCTTCAGCTCCTGGGAGAGGTTCTCAGCCTTGTCCAGAGGAAACCCAGGAACAAGTTCAGTGGTCAGAACGTGGCTGCCGCTCAGCTCCTCGATCACCTCCGGGACGTAGAAGAACGGATCGTGCTTCAGCAGCTCCCTGAGTCAGATGCAGGCAGACACGAGGATTCAGGAGTGGAACAGAGCCGCCACTGAGTCCACAGAGCACATCACACGTCTCCTCAAACTTTTACTAATAAATACCTGAACTTTTTAGCACACTGGGCTTCTCGGATGTAGTCACACTCCAGTGCCAGCTCTTTCCTCATTACATCGATTAGATGCTCAGGAAAAAGACCTACAGAGGAAGCAAAAACAAACACGACACATTTAAATAAACAAATGCATGAAAGATCGACCCAAAAGGCAACAGAACTCACACGTGTAAACTTTTAAAGCAACATTTTCTCAAATCAGACACAAGTATATGCATTAAAGTTCCTCATGAGCTGAGAAAGTGGGCTCTTTCATGATGCAGCAGTTTATATGACCCTGAAAAGAGCCTTGTGGATGAAAAACAAACATTAAAATACAGTACATCAGCCAAGGAAAACATTGTCACAGAGCAGTCAAGAATGTGTCAGCGACTCTTCCACCTCGGGTCTTGGCGCCACCTTAGAGGCGCAGCTGGAACTAAAGGTCCAGACTCGACCCACATTAAAGTGTAAATGTCACTACTTGTGTCCCGAGGAAGATTTTTTTTTTTTTTTTTTAATCAAACCTTATGGAAAATTAACCAGGATGCCCTTTAAGACAAGAACCTGAGACAGCTGCTGCCTGGTGAATAAGACAGAGAAGTTATTGAAATGAAAGTAAATTAAAGTGAAGCAAAAAAAAAATTTGGTGTTAAAAAAAAAAAAAAAAGCCGGATTTGCACTTTTGTACTGTACATGGGTCATGTTGCAGCTTAATTTTTTTTAGTGTAACTAATGCACATGCTCAAAGTATGTTTTGTGATGCATCGTGAACTACATAAATTCATGTCTACGACATCTAATCGATTTTTAGTTGTCATTTTCTTTATATGACAAAAGGTTATTAGACATTTTTCTTAAGTTTAATGTTTCAGCTCACTTATGTTAATGGTTTTTATCCTAAATTAAAAACATCAGGAAAATGTTTTGTTTTATTTTGTTCACCATGTTCTGACTGTGTCACCCACCACAGAAAAGAGATCGACAGGCAAGACTATGAAAAGTACAAATAAAACTTTTGAAATATGTTTGTATGTTAAAGTCAACAAGAAAAGAGGTATAAAGGCGTTGTCCTTGAGCTCGATACTAGAAGTAGCAATGAATTTATCAGGGCAGAGGCTGAAAGAGTTTAATATGCACTTTGGCATCCATAAAAAGATCATTACGTCTGAACTACCTAATTGTAAATATTCACTGCAGTACTTTAGTTTAACACTGGGTGGCTCTACAACGAATGAATGCAGCCACAGAGCAGGAATGGAGCTAGAAGAAGTCATACGGGAAGTGCATTATTTATATACAAAAGCAGCACAGTTTAAATATTTTTTGGCTATAAATGTTTGAAATTAGTTGTGTAAATTTTTTGCTGTTCTTTCTGTTCACTCATGCAGCATGCAACAATAAAACGTGACTGAACAAAGACCCCCCGTGAGAACGCTATTGGCCTGAGCCACTGTTTGCAGGGACAAGAAGAATAATTCAACGTGTGCTGCGTGTTTGTAGGCTCCTCTGAGGGCGCACCTTCAGGCAGAGCGTTGCTCATGTTCAGCACGGCCATCAAGTTGTTGACGTCGCTGTTGATGCTCTGAGCCACACCGGGATACTGAAGAGAAAAAAATATATACAAAGCCACATTTTTAATTCAGTTTATAAAATAATGTAATGTACCAAAACTGTGATAGCAAGTTTAAAACAAGTAAATGCAGCCCTTTAAACAGCTGGTGTGATCCTCAGTCCAACAGTTTATGCATTAACTCGACGGATGTGCTCTATTATTTTGTGTAAGTTTTAAAATATTAAATTTACACTGGAAACAAGAAAAAAAAAGAACTTTAGCTCATATTTTCTAAGTAAGAAGACCTACTCTGTAATGAAACGACCAAACACAGAAGATCTGATCTCTACTCTTTCCAGTAACATGTTTGTTGTAATAACACCAGACTCACACACATCGTCTCACCCTGACCTGTATTTTCATGGCCACCTCCCTGCCGTCCTTCATCCTCGCCAAGTGAACTTGGCCGATGGACGCCGCTGCAAAAGGACGCTCCTCGAACGACTCCAGCTTTTCTCTCCAGTTCGGACCCAAGTCGCTGTTCAAAGCCTTCTGCAGGTGGACAAAAATAAAACACGACAGATGGAGTTGTGTGTCCAGGAAGATGTGATCTGAAGCGGAGATCAGATCGCCTTTCATCGATACAAAAACTACGGATGTTTTCTAGCTGTAATAAACATTTGAGGCTGTTTCTCAAAATGCATAAACCATCTCAGATATTAGCCTCTTTGTTTCTTCTTTAGGGCTTCTCACCATCAAATACTGCTGGTAAGAATGTTCCACCTGCTGCAGTTAGCTGCAACATTTTGTATCTTGTTTACATTTGGGCTTTATGATATTGTTAAAGACAAATAAAGTTGGTATTCTCATTACAGCACAATTACCATATTTATACTAGAATATAAACAAGGAGGTTCTGATCCAGATGCCAAGAAAATGATTTCAAACAGAGAATCTTCTGACGAGTATATATATCAGGACTGACCAGAATTAGAAAAACGAGTGATTGAGGTATTAGTGTTTAATATCAGTTTCAATAAACCCATATGGGTCATTACAAAGTTCACTACAATCTATGGGGTCTATTTGATTGACACATTTGTATTTTTGCATTCAGTTTGTTTCTGCAATTTTTGGGAGATTCTTTACTAAATATAAATATTGAGTACACCGATAGAGAAATGCTGATAAATATGTGATTTTTTTTTAGTATCATTTGTATATTTGCATTTTGCTGCAACACAAATTCACTTCAGTGTAACAGACGGTACTGGTGTTAATATTCACTGCAAATATGTTATTTTTAACAGTTCAACACAACAACTAACGAGCTGAAAGATGCAGCGTTTGTGTTTAAAACAGAAAATTACTTAAAAATGAGTTTACGTAGTATAAATTGTTATTAGTGTTACGATGCAAAAGTAAAGCTAGGGCACCTAAAGTAAGGCAATTTAATAAAACAGCAAACGTTTGAAAGAAGCAATATATGAAGAGATGAAATTGTTTTGTAATGACAATGAATGCATCACGTTCACAGACTTTGTGATGTCATCGAGTCCAAAATGTTTTCAGTCGTGTCAGGAAATCTCAAGCTGGCCGTAAATGATCAGATAAAGCTGCAGAGCTTTGATTAAAAAGTACCTTGATGTGTTAAGTTAAGTTTAATGTTGTTATGTTATTTGCTGGTAAATAAACGCAGCTTTCACGGCCGATATAAAACCAGACCCTGAACGTTATGGTCAGCCACCCTGTGAATGAAACCTCGCCCAGTCGTCGTGCTCAGACTGGGACACCCTTCATCGTTATGTTGGGTTTACGTCACAGAGGAGACTCTTACTGTCATTTGTTTGATCGGCATGAAGTCCGCACTCTGCCTCACGCGCTCAAAGATCTTGGCAAGCTGAGGATTGATAAACGCATCATCTGAAACATACACAAACACAAAAACCTGTCAAAAATAAGACAAAGACCAAGAATTTCCAACAAGCGTGACTTATAAGTGTTATCGGACTTATCAAATACAATCTTTACTGACATTCACTAATAAAAGCTTAAAATAATGCAAATACAACCTCCCAACTTGGAAGTTACTACGAGTGCTTTTTGCTGACATTGCAGACAATATAAACAACTAGAGAAACTGCATTTCCTGCAAAAATGCAGTGTGAATGCTTACTGCTGAAAAACAGCTGAAACGTAGCTGAAATGAAGAACAAGTGCAAATTAGCAGAAGTAAGCAGAAATAATCCAAAACAAGATTAAAAGCAAAAACAACTGGACTTCATTTGTAACTGAAGACGTTTCGCTTCTCCTCCAAAGAGTTTTTTTCAGTTCAAAGAACAGTGTGTGGGGAGGTTCGAGCTGAGCTAAGCTAGATACATATGCAGATTGCCCTATCAATCTTTTAATCTTCTTTTGGATTTACCATGTCCTGGATGACTGAGAATCTTTACAAGCATAAAGCAGAAAGAACACATATTCGCTGAATTTGGTTTAAATAAGCAGAAATGAGCACAATAATTGTAAAATTAGCTAAAAAGAAGCTGAAATCAACTAAAAGTAGAAAATTAGCTGAAAAGGCTAAAAGCTTAAACTACCAAAAGGATGCGGAAAGAGCTGAAATGAGCTAAAAAATGTGGAAGTAGCTGAAAAGCTAAAATTAGCATAAAACAGTTAAATAGTAGTAGAAATAGCAAAAAAAAAAAAATCTCAGAAAAAAATTAAAGAAGCATAACATGCTGAAATTAGCATAAAGAAGTAAGTTAGGCTGAAAGTAGCAGAATTTACCTTGAAAAACTTGAATTTATCTACAACAGCTGAAACTAGCTAAAAATGCTCAAAAAAGTAGCTGGAAAGGCAAAGCCATCTTAAATTATCAGAAGAAAGCAGAAAGAACATGTTTGCCAATTAGGTTGAAAGAAGCAGAAATGAGCACAAAAGAGTGGAAATTATCTGAAAAAAGCTGAAATTAGCAAAGAACAGCTGAAAAGTAGCTAAAAAAGGCAGAAAGAAGCTTAAATTATCAAAAGGAAGTTGAGAGCACATTTTTGCTGAATGACGATGAAAAAAGTTGAAATGAGCGCAAAAAATGTGGAATTAGATGAAAAAACTCAAATTAGAAAAAAAATAGAATAAAAACAGCTAAATAGTAGCTAAAATAGCAGTAAATGCAGAAAGTTTCAGAAATAAGCTGGAAGGAGCGTAACAAGCTTAAACTAGCAGAAAGAAGTTAGAAAAAGCACAAAATAGCAGTTAGCAGAAAGATCCTGATATGATCACAAATCAGATTGAAAAGTAACAGCTGAAATTAGCTGAAAGTAGCTGAAAAAAAGTTTAAATTTGCACAAGGAAGCTGAAAGCTGAACCAGAACAAAATGTGAAAGGAGCAGTAAAATGTAGAAAACAGATCTAAAGACTTGAAGGAGGGAAAATGAGCTCAATTCATTTTCTATAAGAAAAAAAAGTGGCAGAAAAGGCTAAATATTTCAAAAAGCTAAAGTTGCACCAATACAAAAGTCATAGCAGGATTGTCTTGAAAGAGCTGAATGTTTTGATTTATGGTTTGTTGAAATAGCTTGAAAACTGCGGGACGAATCTTGCCAAAAAAATGTACAGAAGTAAAATGAATCACAACAGTGAGAATGCTTCATAAGCTCACACAATAAAACTTTATTAACAACTGTCAGGGTTAACACCAAAGTTATACTGTATTTGTGGTAAAGTCCGCAGCATTGGGGTGATTTTCTGACTGTGTTCCCGTCCTGACAGTTAAATGTCAGCAGGGGGCAGAGCTCCTGCAGAGATTCTTATTCTCCTTATCAGACCAGTCTATTTAGAGGGTGTGAGAAAAAGCTGTGGAGTTGCTTATGTCAGGCTCTAGAAAACTGCAGGAGCGCCTTCGCTTGTGAAAAACCCACTTGTCACCACTTTAAAAATAGCCGTCCCAGTTCTGACAGTGCACACGTCCATCAGGTCTTTCCTGGTGCTGAAACCCGACTGGAAACGTGAGGCGCTCGGTGTCCTTCTCTTTCCCATTACTGTGTTTGCTTTTTCCACTGATTGCACGGCTTTGCACCGACAGGGTGGCAAACACGAACGCCAGAGGAAAACGCTCGGCGGGTGAGGTCAAAGGTTAGCGGTGAAAAACAAAACGTGATTATGTGTTTACTGCTGCCACCTGAGATGGGTTCATGACCTCACTGCAGAGATGTTTACCCACCGCTGAGCGGCAAAGGTGAGCAATAAAGTTTTTTTGTCCATGTATGTCTGTTAGCAAAATATTCTATGAACCACTGGAGGGATTGTGACACAATTCTAGATGGCTGCCATAACAGAGTGAACATAAAAGATAAAAAAATGGCTAAAACCCTGTCAGTTTTACAAAGATTGAGTTAAACTTTGAGGTGGTAGTAGCTGAGAGTGACTCACCAAACTTATTAATGATATTTAACATTTAAAAAAAGTATAGTTTTTAAATGAACACAAACAAAACTGGCCAACAAGCAGGTTAATATTGATGCAACAGCTGTAACAGCAGCTGGACTGTAGTAAAGATTTTGTTTGTAATTGTCCAAAGCTGATGTAAAATAAATCCTTTTCAATCAGTAAAGTGTCCAAAGCGAAACAAAGCTGTCTTGGCTTCACTTACTCACAGCTCTGTCTGTGTTTAACAAATCATCAGTGCAGTTGAAGGACAACATGCTCACAAACAGATAGATAACAACCCTTTCATTCAGTTTAACCATTCAAACCAACAAAACCTGCAACTTGAAGGAGTGTGTATGTCTAACCCTGAATGCTGAGCATCTGTCCCAGCTTCAGCGCGGCTCCTCGGACTTTGCACAGAGTTCGGACGATGCGCTCGGCGTTGGCCTCGGACAGAAACGGGCTCGAGTCCAGAACTGCTTTCTTATTTTCACCTAAAGAAACCCCCACCCAACAAAAATCAATGTTGGTATTTAGGTTCAATAGAAAAAGGCTTCCATCAGCAGAAAGTGTTCCTCGTCTTGTGCTGATTAACAAAAAGAGCCTCGGTGATTGAATTCAGGCTGGGACTAAGAAGATAAAACTTCAGAAGCAGTTATCTATCTCATAAAATTGAAGGTTGTAATTTTATTTACTTGTGCTCTTTCCATTCATTCAACCTTTATTTATACAGGTTAGTCTCACTGAGTCACGAGGACTCATTTACAAGAGACCTGCTGTAGACAAACAACACATAAAGTACAGACAACACAATACCGTAGCTCAAGAAAAAGCTATTAAAATTTAATAAATTATTAATACAGTCACATCAAGATGCCATATCCATATAAAACACGGTAAAATACTAAAAAAAGAACACATTCCAATAATTTGTAGAGTGTGTGTAGACTTCCAGTAGCACAGAGAAAAGGATGGTTTTCCTCCTTTTTAAAATTTTGATGTTGAACTAACCAGGTCAGGGTTCTGCAACCTGCGGCTCTGGAGCCACATGCGGCTCTTTCAAGCTTGGACAAACGAACATAAAACTGAATTTTATTGGTTGTTATACAAACAACAAAAAGGGACTAGTTTAGCAGTTTTCCGGTCAATTCTTATGCAAATATGTGAATAATGGAACAAGTACAAGGAGTAAAACATACTAACTTTATGCTTTGTTTCTATACTTAAGTAATTTTTCCACAATTAAAAAAAATTACATAGGTCTGCACTGTCCACAGATTTTATTAAGTAAAAAAAAACTATCAATAAATATCAATAAATGTTAAAAATCATTAGATTTTTTTAGCTGTATAAGTTCATAAAAGTCTCCTCCAGCAAACCTAAAGTGGCCCACAGGCCACCACTTGATAACCACACTTGTTGCGGCTCTGAACACTTTAAATTTAGCGAACAAAGGCGTAAAAATGGCTCTTTTGATTGTAAAGGCTGCAGACCCCTGAGAGACAGCAGCATCTGTGTTTGGAGGTTAGCACTTTTCCAACCTCGCCGCAGGACTCGGTGATCCGCCACAACTTGCCTCGGCCACAAACACATAACCTGAAGCCTGACAAGCTGAGTGTTTCCATTATCCTGCCAGAACCCTGCTGCTGTGCAAAGTCAAAAATAAGTTACCCTGCAAGTGTCTCACAGGAAAGTCAAACTTTAAGACGCATGACTTCATGGTCTAATAATGAGAGTTTTGTAAACAAAAAAACGGCTGATCGATTCAACAGCTCCTTCTTCTTCACCTTAGACCGTCCAAAGGGCCGAATCGAGCCGTCAGTCCTAGTTTAGAGGCGTCGACAGGGTGTTTGTCCTGAGGTGTGCGTCTGTGTGTGTTTGTGTCAGTAGGCTGTGTGTTATGGTTCGCTAGTCTTCAGAGAGACTTTCCACTCATGAGTGTCGGAGTGTCTCTTGCTGAGATTAGAGCCCAAATAAAGATAAATACCAAGCAGCAGATGTACACACGAGACAGCTTTTACACCTCGACACGCTGCTTCAGATTAGCCTGTGTTTAAGGATTAGCAAGTAGGAACGCTCGTTTAACGAGCAGTTTGGTTAAAGCTCTAAAAGTGTGGGACATGACGTAACACACATGAAGAAACAAACTAAAATAGTCAGTTCCTCAAAAGTAAAACTAACAGGAAGTTATCCCAACAGGTACAAACTGAGAGTTAATGACTCTGATAAGGACTTAATTACTTTATTACAAAAACATACACCTAATATAAAGTCTGATGCAAGAACCGCTGTGTATTTTTTATTACCTCATTAGAAAACACTGAGTGTCTGAGTCGTGTGCTTGTGTTTTCACCTGCAGCCCCGTTGATGCCGATGGTCTTTTTGGCGACTTCTGCTAAAGCGCCGATACCCAAACCTACCGCCAAACCTGAAGCAGACACACAGACAGACCAATAATAATGGACTGAAACACAGAAACAATCATCCCACAATGAAACGCACACTCAGACAATAAAAATAAATTTTAATAAATTAAGTGTGAGAGCATGCAGTGACCTTAACGCCACCTCTAGCATGAACTTGGCAGATTATTTCACCACCTCCCAGTGATATTTATGCATAAACACACTTAAACCATGCCGTCTGCTAATGTTTTTACTTTCATTAAAGATCAAATCAAAAGCATGTAGGAAAACATAGCATGACATTTTAATCAACTCAAACTACCGTCCACATCCAACAGATTTAATCCTGAGGATAATCACGGCAGATAATGGAAACAAAACTAGAAGGATTGGTTGTGAACAATCGACCTGACAAAACCTCACGTTGCATAATCCACCAGTTTCTTATAAAGCAACAAACCTAAAGCCACGCTGCGCCCCGCTGTCATGACTGAGCTTCTTTGATTAGAAATAACATGACGATGCGTTCAGGCAAACTATAAAAACAAAGGCAGGAGGAAGTGATGCTGAACGCTGCAACCTGAGCCGTGTTTTTACATCTTTGCACCTCATCTATACGCTATCCTGTCCAGCCATTACACAACATGGCTATTTTATTCCTTAGTTTAGATTTCACATGTCGAGAGCTAAAACAGACCAGACCATGAACTCCTATGTGCTGCACATGTCTGCACGATGTGCTCAGAGGTGCACACGCTGACATGTGACGGGTGTGTTTCCAGAACCAGCGCAAGCCTGTCCATGGTTTGGCTCTACACAAAAACAATGTTTTCAAAAACCCAGCAGTGTACAGCTCACCTGGGAACATCACTAAACTCTCATTTTCATGCCTCAACTCAAAAAGCAGTATTAAAGACAGTCCAGATGTTCTAAAGTGGATTTTGTGTAAAGTCTCAACTACCGTTTTAATAGCAACAACCTGACCTCACTAAATTTCTGTTTCCATGAAACTAAACAGTCATGTAAACATGATTGTTAAATCCTGTTGTTTTCAGTTGAGGCGACTGTCTAAATCTGGGATACTCAACGCACGGCTCCCGAGCCACATGCAGCTCGCCATGCTTTATTGTTGGGTCTCGTGACAGGTTACAATACGCCAGCACAGCCAATACATTTTTAAAATGTGCTGGTGCATTGCGCAATAATTGCACATGTCGGCTTGGGCTTCTTTGATGCAGTTTTACGAATAATATTGTGTTAATCTACTTGTTGAGGGGGGGACAGATCCGACCAGCCAGTAAAGGTAAAAAAAAAAAAAAAAAATCCTGTTAAGCTTCAGATGGATCAGCTAATCATCATCATCATCCGCTGGCGTTTGCTGACCTGCTGGTCAAAAGACATAAAAAAATAAAATAAAAAAAACCTGTCCTGTTAATCTCAGATGGATCAGCTACCGGCCGTGCACATCTCCGCACCTGCTGTCATCTGCGGTGAAGGAAGTAGGAGCATCTTACAGGGCCGGTTCTAGGCATGGTTACATGAGGGGGCAGGCGGAAAT
>JAVCKU010000065.1:15250525-15262588 GCA_032273985.1 Hypsolebias coamazonicus
GTGCACGCGAGCCTACCAACGGTCGTGCTGCACCATCTTCGTGTTTTCTCGGGCGGTTTGTGTCGCGAGCGAACTCCGTTTGACGCAAGTTTGCTGCTGCTTCTTCTTCTTCACCTTTTCTTCTTCCCTCCCACTCAAAAAAGCTGCGATAAAGAGAGAAAAGCCACCTTCGCTCAAGTACAACATGAGCCTTTTTCTTCGACTAGCATCTGGCCGCTACTCGGACAAACTTCCACCCGTTTCCGAAGAGTTCGGCGGCCAGCTCTGCCCGCTCCCCCCGGACTGCGGAGGGTCTTCTGCGGGCTGAAGATGTCTGTTGTGATGCGCTGCTCGACAGCTCTCTGTGAGTAAAAGCTTTTTGTTTCTGAAGCCGGAAGCTACGAGAAGACAGCCTCTTTTCTCTCTCTACCTCCCTCTGACCGGCTACTCTCGATGGAAGAAGACGGGGAAAAAAAAAAAAAGAAATGCAGAGCACGCGCAGCTTTACAGGCGTGTTTAGGCACGTGCAGTGCGGGGAAGCCCTCGCGTGCATGCGCTCGAGCGCACGTTTACAATACATACACTAGTAACAAATGGCATATTACTGCTGCTACCACAGCTGCCAGTGGCGGTCCTAGCCTATTTGGCGCCCTGTGCAAGTAACCCCAACGGCGCCCCCCCTACCAAACCTATACTGTATGTACTATTTGTATATACTGTACTTTGAACAACAAGAGTTTAACATACACATCAACAGACAAGTAAAGTCAAGTTTATCTTTATAGCACATTTAAAAAGGAAGCTGTTACCAAAGTGCTTAACAAGAAGAACACAACATAAAATATAAAGTAACAAGATATGATTACAGCATGTGGACTAAAAGCAAAAACACAAAACATAATTAGAAATGCTGTCACCTAAATGTTGATCCTCCTTGCCTTCCTTGATGCAAAGTCATCAATAATCTCATCATGTGAAATCTGCTCAGCAACTGCATGGTTGATACTGATGACTGCCAGACCACTGAGGCGTTCCTGAGACATAGTTGACCTCAGATATGTTTTTATCATTTTCAACTTTGAAAAGCTTCTTTCTGCTCCAGCCACTGTGACAGGAATGGTAACTGCAATTCTAAGAGCAGTCCACAAATTTGGATAGATTTCTGAGAGGTCACTTTTCATGGACAAAGTTTAGCAGCTCAAGAGCAGTCATAGACTGATGGCAAATCAGGCAAGTTCCTGAGCTCCCTTACAAGCTCTCTGCCATCCAAGTCCGAGTTCCCCTTAAAGTGCAGTGTTGTACTCAGGGCATTGCATTATTATAATGAATTTTTTTTACATTATTTTATATAATTATATACAAAGTATGTATTATAGAATTATATAACAAGCCGCCCAAAGCTGTTTGTTTCCAACCCAATGTCTTCAGCAATCATGGTGGGCGCCAGCGGGTGGGGGGATGTAATGCTGTGTTATGCCGCCCCCTGCTGGAGGCCGCCCTGTACAGCCGCACATGTCGCTCATAGGAGAACCCGCCACTGCTTATATCTGTGTTAAATTACTCTTGCAGCTAGTCACAGTTATGAACTTGCGTAGTGAGCTATCTAAGCAGCTAGCAGCTGTCTTCAAGTATGAAAGTAAATAAGACTTTAATCTTAAAATGCTGATTTGTTATTTCAAACTAAAGCCTAAGTAACCTAGCTGTCATTGTGTTTCACAGGGAGAGGGACTCCAAAGCTTCAGAGAAACAGGCCTTGACATCGCAGGAAAATCCCAACAGCAACGAAGGGGCGGTTACCGTGGTGATAGAGAAACCTAGCTTCCTGACGCTCACCAAAGAGGGCAAGACCACCACCACCACCACTTCCTGTCAACTGGAAATTGAGTCTGCTCTGTGATCTGGTCACAGAGTCGCTGCAGAAACAACTAAATTGACTGCTGAATTGATTACCGTTGCACAGGACTTATTTGTGCCTCCAGCTGAACTTTTTCCATCAGCCTGCTCTGGAGCCAGACTCAAATCAAACCGATTTATCGAACAGAAATCCTCCTGGTCGCAAGGCTTCTATAGCCGTAAGCAAAACTGCTCCCTCTGAGCCCTCACGGACCTACAAAAGGCCCATCAGAAAGGTGAAATTTATTAATTAATTAAAAAAAAAAAATATTGCTTCTGTCTCTCAGGGCTTTTACGGAGGTGCTTTTGAGCAGCTGCATGGAGCTACAAACCCTCACACACCTATGCAGTCGAATAAACACTTGATTTATGAACACTGCTGATGAACATCGTTCTTTAAAGCTGCAATCATTTAAAAAAAAATGCTGAAAATTGTTCTTCCGCACCCTGGAGTTGACTTGATCATCTTCGTCATATGGAAGCTGATGGATGTGTTTGTCTGCTGACTCACAAAAATGACCAGGACAGCAAACTCAACTCTACAGGACTTTCATCGCTTTTTGCGGCGGTAGCTTTAAGACTCTCAAAAGACTTTTGTAAGAAGCATTTCTGAGCTCAAATCCTGGTTCCTGGTGAGAATCTTAGTCTTGTGTGCCCCAAATAACCTGCTTTCTTCCATGTGGCCGGAGGGTGTTTGTATCTTTTTTTTTTGTTGCATGACAAATATATTAGTTCAGCTCAGAAATATTGAGCGTGAGCATAAAGCTGTCCACATGGAAGTTAAAACCACATTTATTGGGTAAAATATATAAAGAAAGATCAAAGTGCAATGTCTGCAGTACATGGGGCATTACAATCCCAAATGTATTTTTACTGATATTCCAAAAGAGATTTGTTCTGACAGATCTTCACTAACCAACATGCTGCATGTTAGAGAAGCAGAGGAAACACAAACCAAACTTTATTTGCTTTTAACAATGCTGTTGGCACAATGTTTGTCCTTTTAACGGCTCGTTGGATTGAGCCGTCGTTGCAAAGAGTGTTACAGGGTTCAGAAAGTAAAGCGTTTAACTCGAGGTTGCCTTTTGCAGTTTGGAAATGTATTTGTTTCAGCAGGATGGAGTTACTGAATACTGCTTCTTTCAGTAAAACGACACCAGAGATTGTGTTGAGATTCAGTTTTGTGACTCGTTTCTCAAGCCTCACTTGGAGATTAAAGTCGTGTTTTTTGTGTTGTTTCACTTAAATGGGCCAAATAGCGCATTAAGTTCTTTAAAATATGGAGGACGCTGCAGTTGACTGTGGCATCTGTATGGATGTTTAGATAAAAGAAGGAGTTGTAAGCTTAAAGGAGAAATCCAACAATGTTCGGTCATCTGGACGGTTTCTTTTGTGGTTGTTGTTGTTGAGACGTTTCATCCTTCATCTTCATTAGTATGAGGAGCCACATAGTGGACCAACCAGTTTGTTGATAAGATGGTGTCTGGGGCCCACCCTCTCCCCATTGACTCCTCCAAGGCAGCCATAGCCAAAGTGGTTCAAAACATCAAAGTTCATGCTCAATAATCCAGGTTAAAACAAAATCCAAACAATGTTCAGTCAGGTAATCTGGAAGTTTTTTTTTTTTTTTGAGACATTTCATCTTTCATCCAAAGGACTTCGTCAGTCCTAGCAGCCACAAAAAATGGAGTACCTCAAGCAGCACACTCCCATAGTGGACCAACCAGTTTGCAGGCGATAAGATGGTCATAAGATGTTTAGCACCAGCAACAAACTGGTTGGTCCACTATGGGAGTGTGCTGCTTGTGGGACTCAGTTTGTTGTGGCTCCTCGGACTGATGATGTCCTTTGGATGAAGGACGAAACGTCTCAACAACAAAACAGAAAGAAAAAATAAAACCATCCCGATGACTTGACTGAACATTGTTGGATTTATTTTACCTGGATTATTGAACATGAATTTTAATATTAGAGGATAAATCTTTTTAATCTGGTGAGAGCTGAGAAGTCCCACTGAGCACAAACCTGATCAGATGTCAGAATTATTACCGTTCATCACCTCGCTTTGCTTTGTCCCGGCTGAAAGCTTTTAGCTTCTGACTGTGGGTCAGTTTGAGTTGAATATCGACAAACGCAGCTACAGCTGGTTTGGGTTGGGGCTCGATTTGACTGAGAAGTCGATCCGGTTCATTATTGACGTTTTGGGACAAAAACTAAAGCAGAATGATTTTCTCTGCTCCAAGTGGTTTGAACATTTTACTGGTCTCTATCATTCTTATTTTCCCCCCATTTCTTTTTGTATTGTTTCAAAACAGGACAGTTTAGATATCATTTTGCATTTTAAAGAGTTCCTGTGAACCTAAATAGCTCCTTACTTATTCAAGGGAAGGAGTTAGTTTTGGGGCTTGTGACTTAAAAGAGGAAACAATATTGTCTGCTGAGGACGAGCAGAAGCAGAAGTAACATAAAGGCTGACGGGGAAGTGAAATTGCTGCATTTAACTTCACTTGAACCCTGATGATATCCAAACAGACCAGTTCCTTCTAGGCTTAGGTAAAATCAGATGTTTTTTTTTTTTTTTTCTGGGTTGATTCTGCTCTGGCCAAGGTGGTGCTAAGACACAAAACAAAGCGAGCAGTAATGGGACGAAGAGGTTTGGATGAGAACGTTTTGAACCACGAGTGCACTGTTTAGTGCGGCTTAAATCAATGGGCTCGCATGGAGTTCAAGGACAAACATAAAAGAGGAGGTGGGGAGGTTTGCTTGAAGCAACAGCAATATGCATGAGCGAAACACCAAAACGTGACCCTGCAAATTGCTCAAGCGCTTTTCTTGTCTTTCCCCAGCCGGTCAGGGATGTATTTCCCAATGCATGGCCAGATGTCTGTATTTGGACTTTTAAATGTGTTAAAAAAAATTAAGCTAAAGCCTTGTGTGGGTCAGTAAATAAGCATTTGAGTTTTTTTTTTTTTTTTTCATTTTTGCACAAGAAGTTGACAGAATTTATGATTAAACACAATGCACACAAGTGGATGAAAGCAACACAGGACGGTTTGTAGACCTGAGCAAAATGCTTCACGAGAACCTCCAGGCTGCAAAAACTTGTAATGTTTAATAAACAATAAAAAAAAGACTCAATAAAGCAAGTGAAGATCTTCGTTCGTAATGTCCCAAGCCTTTTAAACTGAATGTTCAGAAAGCGCGGCCACTCGGTTTTGATTTCTTAATGTTTGATTCCATCTCGTGACCTAAAATGTTCTTTAAAAAAAACACAAGAAGTAATGAATGTGAGTTGATTTCAGTCGTAATCATTCTTGTTTCAATGTTCGACGAGCCTGACGTTGCACAGAACTTGCACAGAAAATGATTTTTAAAAAAGCTGCAGCAACTAAAAACAGTGGAGGAATGTTGCAAAAGACAGAACGAACTGTGGATATTTATTTTTTGAGCTTGTGTGTCTGTGAAGGACATTTGGTTTCCAAGAGACTAATGTTGTCTTTGTGCTGGTGTGGGAGATGTTACGGACTGAACTGGACTGTGTGGGAAAGAGACGGTGCTTTTCTAAATGCAAAAAGACAGGTGTGAAGGAAAAAGTAATCTGTTTATTTTTGGTTCTTGTTCTCTGTTAAGATTATCTGGTTTACAATTGTATTTGTTCTTTTAGGCCGAGCCACTCAGGAGTTTAGTCTTTGCACTTTTTTCTGTGGCCGCCATGTTGACTCCATCATCCTGGACACTGAATGAGTGCGGAGACACAACAAAGCTGTTTTTTTTTTTTTGTTTGTTTGTTTGCGTGTTTGTGTTTTCCACAATATGATCGTGACAAGACAGCCATACGTTTAGTCCAAACTGTTTGAGTATGCGGCTCTGCCTCTAGTGCGTTGTGTGGAGAAAAGATGCCTATACACTTTGGTTTTCATAGAGAATAAATCAAGAATATTTAAAGAATGGGAAAGCAGAATATACACAGTGTATTGCTGTATATATATAATATGCCTTGTTGTTTGAAAGATCTAAATATACATATTTTTTCTTTTAGTTTCTTCTTTTTTGCTGCTATAAAAAAGATGATTATTTTTGTTAGTAGTTATGTTTTCTATATAAAGTCTGTATATTTCTTTCTGTGTTACATAAATGATGCTTATAAGAGCCTCCATAAGTAGGACTCTGGATGAACACTGTATGAAACGTAACTTTAAAATCTGTTAAACTGAACAAACTGCGATGTGTTTCATTTTTTTCACAAGTTCAATGATATAACACAATATAAAAACAATTATACATTAGTAGTTAAAAAGTTTCGATAGGACAAAAACAGTCGAAATGTAAATCTGGCTCTAGTGACATTTTAAAAGTTGTCTCATCTGACACGGAACCAGAGGCGATAGTAGGAAGGTTGGTTTGAAACTTTCCCTTAATTTAACTAATGTTATGTATAAAAATCTCATGAACTCAAAACTGCTTATAGTTGTAGGGAATAAACAGATATTTGATTTTTCATTAGACTATGGTGCTGAAAAGGAAACTGGGAACATTTTTATTCTCATCAATTAAATATGAATAATGTAAAGTTCTAGCTTTACAGAACACTTGTTCAGTTTATAAGCTGGAATTAGATTGGGTTTATATGACCTCTCGTTGGGTCACAAGTTGGGTTATGTGGAATGTTTATAAATAATTAGCATCTTACCTGTAGTAGGTAGCTCTTTTAACAATCTAGCTATCGGCTAGTGAGCTACATTTTATAGCCTTTTGTGCAAACAAGTTTGCATAAACTTTTACACTGCTGTTGGCTTTATGTGAAACATTTATTTTGGCAGAAATATTCTTATTCAGGAAGTGTTTTTGGCTGCAGCAGACATGCAACAGCTACCTTCTATTAGCACTTGCAAGAAATTTTAGAAGTCTAAATAACCATGTAATCCAAGACTGATAGGGGTATAAAAGTTTATATATTAAAAAAAGGGGTTTGTGTGGAACATGTTAGGCTAAAGTGGTTTTAAGATCCACTCTGGTTTTGGTCACACTCGTGCTAGCCGTTAGCTCGACAGTCTGGTCAGAAAAGATATTTAATTTTCTTTTCGAGGAGATGATTTAGAACTATCTACAGCAGGTAATTTTAGAACCTTTCAACATAATCATTCAACAAAACACCTGCTTAAGAGTTTTCTGTAGTTCTAATTTGAAAATTCAAAGTGCTTAGTTGCACACAGGGAATTTTCTGGTTATTTGGTCAAAACTGAATCTAAATGACAGACAGGCAGTTGGCGTTCCAACTTGGACTGACTGGAAAAAAAATCAATTGTGTATAAAGTTACGAACATCAAAATCAAATATGTAAAATGATGACTACAGTATTTGTCTGTTTGCTGTTGTTACTTTGGATAAACTGCTTTAAATGTTTTGCAGCATCCAGTTATTTTTTTTTTACAGTAAAAGTATCTGAGCAGCTTCAGAACCAATGCTGGTTTAATCTGTAAAGAACGTGGCACGTCAAACTTGCCCGAGTCAAATGAATATATCCCTGAAAGAGATTTAATATTAATAAAAGTTTGATCAAACTAATAAAAATCCATTTAGATTTTCTATTCACTATGAACAAAAATCTGGATTCCATTCAGTTCCAGTGTTTAGCTTTAAAAGAACAATTTTTAAATGGATTAGTTATTTTATGCAATTAAGGAAAAACAAACAAAGAACTTATTAAAACAAACAAATTACAAATCAGTTTGGTGTTCATGGTAACAATCAGGTTTGTTCTGGAAAAGATAAAACTGCTCTGATCTTTACTCAAGCGCAGATCTTTAGATGCAAAACGACTTCATCATCAAACTGATGTGAAGAAACTTGTTGGTCTATGTGTTTTTTTTTTGTTTTTTTCCCTACGGAAACATGTTAACTCAGCATCTTGCAGGCAGCTCAGCTGACTGGTTTCCCATGATGCCGTGTGGTAAGACCGCTGAGAGAAGAAGAAAAGCTCTGCTGAGTCAGTACACACAAACACAACCTTGGTTCTTTCCATCCAGAGAAACCAGAGAGGGAACCTGAAACTCATGTGGTGCATGTTTGTGTGTCTGTCATGCACTCGTGCATGTGTGTGTGTGGAAAAATTGTTTGCGTTTAGAAGTTTCAGCTATGAAATGATAATGTGGGAGTCAGCAGAAAGAGACGAAAAATACCTTGAGTCTCGATTTATTCTCAACGTCTTCCAACATCAAGCTCAGGAGAACAACTGAAATACAACTGCCGAACTGCTCTCTTCTGTCCCTTTCACGATGAGAGCACATTCTGACGTGAAATACAGGTAGCCCCCGACTTACGAACGAGATCCGTTCCTACGCCTGTTCGTAAGTCGAAAATCGCCGTAAGTCAGAAAATACGTCCATACATACAGTACTGTATTTTTACAAGCACTTAGCCTATCCTAACACATTACCCTGCATAATGATCAAAAACCACATACATTTAGGAGCCATAATGGAGGAAAAAAAGTTAATTTCTTATTGGGAGCTGGTTTCTTCCTCCATCTGTTAGCATGTTAGCTCGTGCACCGCAGGTCCAGCCCCGCTGTTTTCTGCCGTCTGGCGACACGATCCACCTGTCCATCCTACTGTTAGCAGTATGTTAGCTCGTGCACCACCGGTCCAGCTACGCTGTTTCAGCCGTCTCTCCTGTACTGTTCCACTGCTGCTGTTTCTGCTGTCAAGCTACTGCTTCTTACCATCAAACAGGAAGTACAACCGGAACTTGGTTTTTCAAAGTAAAATTAAAAAAAAAAAAATTTTAATGAGATGCGTGATGTAAGTGCGAAACGTAAGTTGAGACCGCCGTAAGTCGAGGACTACCTGTATTTACAAAAACATACCAAGTAGGCTTCTCGCGATAAATCAACTGCATGATGAATTAAAATTATCAATCTCATTTTTCATTTATTAGCTTTATTGTTTTCTCTCCTCTCTTCGCTAAAAGCAGCTAAGCTACGAGCTAAGCTAACAGGCTGACCTCGGCGAACAAACCCCTGTCTTGTCGAAGTGCCAAAATTCATGGTTAAAATTTGTGCCTTCAAGTAAAAAGTTGTTTTTCTCTGAAAAAAGAAGCTAAAACTATTTACAGATTTTTTTTAAAGTTATTTTTTATTAAAAGCTTTGTGTGAAAAATGCTATGCTAAAGAGCTCAAACCACACTGAGCATACGCCATTTTGAGAACCGAAAAGAGACAGCTCATGTCACGCCAAGGGGCCTCCCTCCCATTTTTCTTAGACGCGCTGCTCGCCCCCTCACTATCCATCCTTCGGTTCAAACAGTCTTATACTGCCATCCAGTGGTCTAAAAAATATACTACACGCAAAACAAATTAAACATTTCTTCTTAAATTTGACAATAATGAATAATTGTCAAATATCAAACAATATTATCGTTTATTGCAATGATTTCTGAGGCAATTAATTGCTCAGCAAAATTTATTATCATGACAAGGCTAACCCCCAAGAAACCTTTTCTTCCTTGGCTCAATTTTAATTTTAATTTTTTTTTCATTTTTGTTTCTTTGATCTGCTCTTTCATGCACCGTGTATATGTTTGAACTTATATAAATCTAAATTTCTTGCCTTTCTTTGTCATTTTGTTGCTATCAGTAAACACAGAGGAACTGCAGCAGGGCAGCAGAGGACATGGGGTACTGGGCAGGGGGTACGACCTCAAGCCTGAGGGCACAGAGCCATATTGCACTTGTGTGTGTGCACGTGCATGTGTGTGCGTGTCCAATGTTTTCCCCTGTTATTCACCACTAACCTTACCATCTTGAGTGTGTCTGTGGTCGTGTTTGAATGCATGCATGAATATGTGAATGTGTCACATGTGGGGTGTATTTGCGCTTGTGTGTATTTGAGTGAATGAAAGTGTGTATATGTGTGTGTGTGTGTGTGTGTGTGTGTGTGTGAGCGGAGGCCCCTGGCCAGGCCATTCGTTATTGATGCTCCCGCCTCAGGGTACGTCGGGGGAAATGAATGTGTGTGCAAAGTGTGCTTGTGTAAGTTTGTGTGTGTGTGTGTGTGTGTGTGTGTGTGTGTGTACAAGGGGGGTCATGTGGTGTCGTCAAGCAGCGGCTGGTGAAAGATGGCCAGCCCTGATATGATCAGTCATCTGTTGATCAAGATGTACTGCTGCCGCCCCGTCGCAGTTTTTCTCTTTGATCTTCACTGTTAACTCGATGTTTCACTTCTTCTTTTGCTTTGTCTGTTTTCTTCTTCTGCTTATTTGAATTTTATTATACTTTATTGTATCCGTATTTTCAGCTTTTTGTGTTGTCGCTTTATTCTGTCTTTTTGTTTCTTTGAAGGCCCTGACCCACCAAATTGATGTTACTCATTTATCATTATCATTATTTTTGCTGTTTTTTTCCTAGTGAATTACTGTCTTGTGATGAGTCTAGTTTGACTTTGTGGTTTAAAATTATTGATGTTTATGCATTTCATAGTCTGCATTTTTTTTTAAATCTCTTACTTCACTCAGTGTTGTTCATCTCTGTGGTCTTTCCTCTCTAGTGCTTCTTACTCTTTCATCTTTGTCTCTCTCTTCCTTTCATTAAAGTGTCATATTACAAGTATATACACAGAGAGCCAGGAAACCGTAGGACATGATCACACACGTGCTCGGTAAAGTCCAAAATGCACATGCACATGGAGGCATGGGACACACTGAAGAGAGACACAAACATATGTGCACACATACAAATTGTGGTAAGTAGGTAAAGTGCTTTAGCAACTGTGGTTAAGAGTAAAGCACCAGTAAAGTGCTTTGCCCTGTGGTGAATAGCTAACAAGCTTGAAAGAGGGTTTTTTTTTTTTTTTTTTTTTTTTTTTTTTTTTTTTTTTTTTTTTTTACTTTATTACTCGGATGTTTTTTGTGGTTGACAGATAATGGGGTTTTACTGGGTGTTTAAGAGTAATGTGTGGCTGTACATATGTGTGCATGTATTTTTTATTTTTTTTTACATGCTAAACAAATGCACACTGTTAATGAGAGTTAAAGTGCAGTTAATTGGTAAAGTGTCATACTACATAAAGCATAGTAATGTGGGCCAGGCGTGCCACGAGGGAAATTGAAGGTTCTTTGTGCAGATGAAATTATAAGCACTTGCTCTGAGTCAAGCTCCTATTTAATCACAGTAACATAAAAAGGGTTGCACATTTTTATTTATTTATTTATTTATTTTTTGTTAAATGTGAATCCAGTTTAGAGTTGGTAAACTAAACTGTTGCAGTGAGTTTCATAAAAACTTAAAGTCAAGAAGAAGTAAATGTGCATCAACTGCATTTTCTGTTGTTTTATTGTTTAAACATATTTTTTCCCCATATTTGAGCACTTCTTTACATCCTTGTTTTATTCTTTTCACCTCATTTTGTAATAATCATTTTAAGCTGCCAGCTTCTTGAACAATTACTACCTATATATCTGGGATTCCACCTCTGCATTTATGAGTGGTAATGCTTGTGTTTAACTTACACTGATCCTTTAGATATACTGACAAAGCTTTGGATCCTTTTTATTAGTTCTCAAAAATATCCTGATCTGATGTCATTGAATGAATGAACGCCCTTTACTCTCTGCTTGTCTTGCCTGATGTCAGCCACAACAGTGCTTTCAGATTAGAGTAATTAGCAAATGGCTATCAAATTAACACAGTGAACATACCAGAACCTATTTTAATACCACTTTATATTTGTACGTCACTGTTAATGTGCAAAAAACACTTAGTATCCTTATTGTTGGTGCTTAATTTGTAAACCAAACAATGCCAGAATGAAAATAGCTGTGTATGGGTGGTGTGGGGGTGGGGGGGTGGTGTCCTTTCCCAGACTATTTAAAATAAAGTACCATTTCCTGCATTCTGGTGCATTTTTAGCAGGTTGTTAAACAGCTACATTTACCTACATTTGTAAACTTGTGAACACTTGATACAATAACCATTTTAGTATAGCCTGACCAACAGCTCTCCTTGTGTGAATACAGCACGCTCTGCCTTTCTCAAGCATCCTCACACTTGTTCCAGTATCGCCATTGCCACTGCCTTCATGTGCTTCAATTCTTGGTTGTTGTACAAAGAGGAGAGTAAAAAAAAAAAAAAAAAGTATATTGGACTGTGTTGGACCCAATGAATTGGGGGGGGGGGGGGGGGGGGGGGGGGGGGGG
>JAVCKU010000065.1:15274259-15284639 GCA_032273985.1 Hypsolebias coamazonicus
GCTTTTAGAATCGATTCTGAATCGCCAGGACTAAGAATCTAGATTCTTTAAAAAATCGATTTTTTCCTGCAGGCCTACTGGGGAGCAATTGTGTTACTGCCTACATTGTTTAACCGAGTTGGTAGGGTAAAATCAGGTGTAGATGGACATTGAAAAGGCTGGCTGGATGGAGAGATAGACAGGCAGGCAGAAAGACAGACACACAAACATACACAAGGATTATCCCTTGTGTAATCCTCTGTTTGAGGGTCAGAGTGCTGCGTAAAGAGACCAGCATGGTCCAAATTTTCACACCACTGGTCGTTGCACATATCTGTGTGTGTGTGCGTGCACGTATATACACACACATAGGAATGCATTTGTAGTAGGAATCACAAATCAATAGCTTGTGTTTAGCTGATTTGTGAGATTTGTTTTGGAATCAGCTGATCTGTATCTGCCTCTATGTGTTCATATCTACGGTGTGCAGAGTTTTGTGTGTTTTCATGTGTCGTCACATGGCAAATGGAGAGATCATACGAGAGGACAGCACATGTTTGGATTTTCCTTTCTGTTTTTGAAGAGTATGTCATAACTGTGGCTGCGTGTCAACTGTTGGCTTATGATGCAATATTTTGGAAAGCTGTAACTCGTTACCTCAGTTTCGAGCATTTGGATGTCCACATGTAAGATAGGCAAGATAAAGAGTTTATTCTTTTAGACTCAACTGTATGAATGTGTGATGGCGTAATGGGGATAGTAGACAAAACATTGAGGAGGAAGGTTTTTTTTGTGTGTCTGCAAGTTTTAAGAATAAAGCAGAAATGTTAAGAAAAAGTTGAAATACGCTTTCCAGACTAAGTTGAAATGAGGGAAACAAAATGTTTTTTGAGATTGAAAAATAATTCAAAACCCAAACCATCAAAGGTACAAAACCATAAGACGCAACGTGTTTTGTTGTGACTTTATGCTTCTGAACAGATTTTGAGAAAAAGGAAATTCTTTTAGCACACTGAAATTGAATCCGGGTCTGGAGCTGTACGCAACATGAAAACTCTCCTTCTTTAAAGGAAACGTGGAGCAGCTCAGATGTGACGCATTCAAACGTCTGACAAACGACTCCCTCGTATCAATTTTAGAAGACGACTAATTCAGTTTAGCGATCCTTTTTGTGGTTAACCCATTTTAAAACTAAATACAAAGTTGCTGTGCATTGTCAAATACTTTCCTCAGTAATAAATCTGTTTTTGTTTAATCCTGCGACCGGATGGTTGTGAAACCATGTCATCACCTCATTATTAAGCTGTAATATCCTGTAATTTTACACCTTCCAGTGTTTTCCCTGGAAAACTTGCCATAGCGGGGCGCTCATCTCGTCCATCATTTTTATCAACGGGGGAGAGACAGAGACACGTCCGAGCTGCACATTGTTTGTACTGAGTTTTTGAGCAGGGTGGTGGTGGTGGTGGTGGGGGGGTGTTAAGCATGAGGATTCAGAGTGTGAGGGACAAGGCAGCGTGAGTGCTGCCTTTAGCTTTTTAGCTAGCGCGCCTGTATTGCGCACCACTAGCTTAGCGCTACGTCAGTGCTGATGGGGTGGGGTGGGTGTACACAGTTTGGCTCGGGGGCTCGGTTCTGTTGACAGGGTGGGTCACCCTGTATAATGACAGGGGAAACACTGCTTCACAAGACCATTTCGGCTCTGTTACTACCTTACTTTGCAGCACAAAGATGCATTGGGGTGGGTTGACTTTGACCCCCACTGCCACCTAGATCTGTTAATGAGTCTGAAGGCGTCAGAATCCCAGCTTGAAGTGTTTTCTGAAAATGTATAGGATTGTCAATCTTATTTTGAAGGATTAAAGGAAGTTCAGTGAGTTTTACACCTCAGACTGATTCGAGAAAACTTGGTGGTACTTTGTCCAGTATAAAGGCACCCATAACCCTCCACGATAATCAGTAAGTTTCTTTCAGCTGCTCCCTTCTGCAGGGGTCGCCAAAGCGAGTGAACATGCAAGCAAGATTTGGCTATTGTTTTATACTGAATGCCCTTCCTGACACCGCCTATGTTCGAACCTGCAACCTAAGTCTTACAGGACCGCAGTACTGACCACCAAGTACCACAGCCTTGACCCTCAGCTATAATAATAATAATAATGAAAAATCAAACTGTGTTTAGTCTTGAAAGAAAGCCGAAAGCCCTTTTTTGCTGTTTATTTGTTTCTTTATTGAGGTCCTCTGTACTCTTTCCATCAGAAACCATTTCATGACAAGATGACCTGGTTAATTGCGGAGAAAATGAACTGGCAAACAGTGCAGCATTGAAAATGGATTGACACCTAAATAGCTCTGTTTTGTTTCAAACCAAGTTTGAGATTTTTGGATTTCTTGTTTTTAATCTAGCACTGCATTAATCTGAATGTTCATGTATAGTTTAGTTTTCCACCCTTTTCATTGAGGTTTTACTGTCTTTAAGACTAAAGTACATTACCTATGTTAGCATTTCAGTATAAATTCTACTGGTTACCCCCCCCCCCCCCCCTCCAGTTTACACAGTGCATGCATTGACTGAACATTAGGGAGACAAAAGAGTAAAAAATAGCTGTTACAGCACCAGGAGGTCCTGAATAAATATTGCCTGTAAATTTAATGTGCTTTGAAACGGGGTTAGCCACGGTAATAATCTCTATTGTCATCATTTCACTTGTGCAGTAATCTGTATTTTTGCCGTGGTAATCGCTTGTCTCCATGTGGATTTATTGTTGTATTTCATGAATGCCTTCACCATGGAAACCAGTTCCCTCCACTCTCTTACCCTGCTACGCCCCACAGAAAAGGGTGGGTGGTTATCTATATGTTTTTGTATTAAACCCAGTTGCAGTAAACTTAGCAGGAAAATACAATAAAACTACCGTGATAACAAGTCATGAAAGCCAGAAGATCAACACAAATCTTTCATGATTCTATTTATTTATTTTGCATTTTGTGCTCATCTATCACACATTTATCTTCAAGCTTCAGAATAGACCATGAAGTTGTAATAAAGCACCAGGTCAGATGGCAATAAAGTTGCCTATTGAAGAACTCTAATAGGTCTGCTTGTGTGACAAAACTATAATGTTTTAAGAATAAAAACAACAACATCCCAAATGCTGAAAGGTGTAATCTAGTCAGCACTGGTCCTAGTAAACAAAACTATTAACAGCACAGGAATTTGAAGACCGTTCCTTGAATTTACTGTCCGCGTGGTATTCTGGGTAGCCCACTTTCTTTTCATTGGATCTTAAATGGTGGGCAGCTGTGGCTGAGTGGTTAGAGCATTCGTCCTCCAATGTAAGAGCTGGGGGTTCGAATCCACTAGCAGTCACATGCTGAAGTGTCCCCGGGCAAGACACTGAACCCCTTGTTGCCTCTGATGTTGTCATCGGTGTATAAATGTGATAAAGATCTGATTAGTCTCTTTAGAATGATTTGTTCAATTAGCTTTGTAGAGATCTTGTAGAGTGCTGTATGAATGGGTAAATGAGGGCACAGATTGAAGTGTAAAGTGCTTTGAGTATCTCGACAAGATAGAAAGATGCTATATAAGTACAGCCCATTCCATTTACCATTTCAATTCAGTTGCAAAGTTTTACTGTTCACCATAAAGTAATTGTGTAGTTTTATGATATTTAAAAATATTTTGAATAGAAAAGCCAGAGTTATGCTTAAAAGATCCCTAGTTTTCACTAACTGATAAACATTTCTGAAGGTATAAACAAAATTTTTATGGATTATTGATAGCCAGATATTCATAGACGGTGGAGGATTTTCCTACGTGGTGTGAAAAATGGACAGACAATAACAAAACTGAGCAGTGGAAGTGTAGTTCCCATGCCTATTGTTGTCCATTAGCAATCACAGCACATTAGACGTTTTTTTTTTTCTTTTTACGTCTCCACTTTCCACTCCTCTACTTCCCTTTCTTACCACCTCTCCTCTTATATAGTGAAGATCTTTTATAGTTGTCTTCACTGTCTCCGCCCCCCTCCCTGCCGAGTTCTCCCTCATTTTCTGCCCTCATTTCTCTGAGCGACAGTCCTCAGGGAAGCAGAGCTCTGAGGACGAGAAGAAAGAGGATGGAGGGGAGAAAATGGCATTGCCAGTTTATAGGGCAGTAGGTGGGAAGTGAAAGTGAGGGAAATAACGGCAAATAGAACAATAAACAGGGAGCTGAAAGAACGAGAGAGCAGACAAAAGGGACAGTGTACAAGGAAGAGTTAAAGGAGAGCAAAGAACATAGCAACAGTAAGTAAGGCCATAAGTTCATCGGGTCATTTAACCACTAACTCAACAATTTATTTGAAAACAATTACTAACAGGCAGATATATGTATAAGGTGTATGTACAGATTTACTGTTTGGTGAAGCGCAGCTAAAAAAAGTTACTGCATTAAAACTACTGTATATCCATTCAGTGTCCCACAGCAATTTAGTTATTTTTACATCTTTGCTAATCATCTACTTGGGTAAGAGCTTTGCTTAACGTCCTTGTATGTAATTCACACCATATGAAATAGACAAAGGTGTGTTAAACAACAAGTAGCCAGCTTACACAAGCTTTCAGATAATGATTAAAAGACTGAAATAAGCTAAGTAAGTATGGGACAAAAATGACTAAAATCAGAATATACCAAGCAAACACTGAAATAGGCATGTTCATAAACACTGTTTTTGTGTTTGTGTACATGATACAAGACAAGTTCTAGATGATTTTTTTTGCTTTGTGTTTCTTTTTCGAGTCAATTTTTTGGATTCTTTACACTTGTTTAGATGCTTGTTTGTTCTGACTCTTCATAAAGTGCAACATCTAAGGAGTGCAATACGTGCCTATAGACAAATTGTGAGGGAAGATGCACTTGTCTTTGTGGAAGAAACATGGAGATGGGTGTATGATTCAGCACATTTGCCTTTCATTTGACCGTAGTATGAAACGTCTGTCACAGTTGTAGCTTGTTCCCAAGCTACAATTATACAAAGTTGACTTGAACTGTTTAACATTTGCGTATTGACAGGAATTGCTATTCTATGGCAATGAGAAAAAATGAGATAGAGGATGAGTTTGGAAAAAAGATAATGCATTCAAGAGTGGGTTAAAGTGGGGCCTGGGAAGAGAGAGATAAAAGATGAGTGTAGAGATTTAGTGAAAGAAAGAAAAAGGGCTCTCTGGGCTAAAGCGATAGATGAGGGGGGAGGATGAGGCACGAGTAAGCTTAGGTTTTTAGAGCAGTGGAACAAGGTTCCCGATAGTGTAGAGAAGGAGTGCAAGTTTTAAAGCGGGCTTAAGCCGCCGTGACGAAGCGCCAGCTGAGTGCCATCTCACACAAACACTGAGTGAGTTCATTGAAAAACACAGGGTCTCTGAGGATGAAGAACGGTGAAACTGTGAAGTTGGTTGGTTTAAATAATACGCGAGGATAGGATACAGTAAAATATCAAGGAGAAGGAGATTCAAACCTAGGTAGGACACAGATTTAGCATCTTTATTCTATCACCATCTTTTCTCAGTTATTCAAGCTAATTGATGCCATATGTTGTAACACAAACAAACACATACTGTTTGAATCATTAATATAAACTCTTTTTATTTCAAAGCGTTAGTATACAAACCCACATTGAATCCTGGGTCTTTCCCGGGGTCTTTTCCCAGACTGACATGCCCGAATTACCTCCCTAGAGAGGCACCCAGGGAGCATCCTTACCAGACCCGGACCACCTCAACTGGCTCCTTCTGATGTGGAGGAACAGCGGTTCTTTGAGTCTCTCCCAGATAACTGAACTTCTCACCCTATCTCTAAGGGAGAGTCCAGCTACCCTGCTGAAGAAACTTGTTTCAACCTTCTGTACCTGCGATTTTGTTCTTTTGATCACTATACAGGTTCTTGGCCATAGTTGAGGGTAGCAACATAGATTGACCAGTAAATAGACAGCTTTGCCTTACAGCTCAGCTCCCTCTTCACCACGACAGACAACACAGAGTCTGCAATACTGCATAGTGCAGATGTTGCACCATTACGTCTTTCAATCTCACGTTCCATTCTTTCCTCAGTTGTGAACAAAACCCCAAGATACTTGAACTCCTCAGTTTGAGGCAGAACCTCACCCTCGACCTGAAGAGAGCAATCCACCCTTTTCTGACTGAGGACCATGGCCTCAGATTTGAAGTTCAACTTCCAGCCTGATGAGGTCTGACTTACTGCTGGCAATGCAAACCAAACTCTCACACCACTTGTATAGGGACCGATTCAGTCAAACAGCCGGTAGCAATGGGTCCCCAGTCCCATACTTGTGGAGCACCCCCACAGTGTATTCCAAGGAACGCCTTCTCTTCTGAATGGGCAAACTCCCACGACCCCTCAAGAACCCTAATGAGGGTAAAGAGCCTGTCCAGTGTTCCACGGCCAGGACAGAACCTGCATTGTTCCTCCTGGATTCGAGGTTCAACCAACAATCAAAGTGCTTCTCCAGTACCCCAGAATAGATTTTACCATGGAGGCTAAGGTGAGTGATGCACATAATTGGAGCACAACCTCTGGTCCCCCTTTTAAAAGAGGGAAACCACCACCCTAGTCTGCCAATCCAGTGGCACTGTCCCCGATGTCCACGCACTGTTGCAAAGGTGTGTCATCTAAGACAGCCCCACAACATCCAGAGCCTTAAGAAAATCAAGTTAGACCTTATCCATCCCCGGAACCCTGCCACCATGGAACTTAACTACCATGGTGACCTCAGCCACCGTTATGAACAGATCAACCCCAAAGTTCCCCGACTCAGCTTCCTCAATGGAAGATGTACCCGTGGGATTGAGAAGGTAAGAGAAATATTTTTTATTTTTTATTTAAAATCTTTATTCATTTCAATTCCAATTTAAAAACAGAAAAACAAAAATAAACTATTTACAATTTTATGTAAATAATAAATCAACAGTGAATGAAATGAAAGGAAGCAGAAGACGATAAAATCGTATTATGTCTGCCCCTTTTTTAACAGAACCAACACAAACAATGAATTTAACTTACAAAGTACATTTACACCAAAAGTGTTTTTTTTTTTTTTGTTTGTTTGTTTTTCTACACAGAATACAACTAACTTGGTGTAAATTTATGACAGCATGATGGCCTATCAGTTAGCACCATTGCCTCATAGCAAGAACGTCTAGGGTTCAAACCTCTAGTTTGGACCTGGGGTCTTTCTGTGTGGAGTCTGGATGTTCTCCTCATGTTTGTGTGGGTTTTCGCCGGTACTCTGATTTCCTCCTACTGTCCAAAACATGCATTTTATCTGTCTTCAGATCCTTTGCAAACAATATCTGTGATTGCAGTGGGGTTTACCTGGTTCAATATAAGTTAATAATTAAAATAATCAGACTTCAATGATTTGTTTGTGACCAATTTAGCCAACTGTTTTGTTTACACTGAGCTTGTATGCAATTACGTGTAAATTTATCTGAAAAATCTCTGGAATACATATATATTTTCAAACTACACAATTTGAAATTATTCAATATAACTTTTTTGTTTTGTGTTTGGTTTGCAATAAGTATATTTAACAATGAGACTGTAAAGGAGTGTTTAACCCAAAATAACACTAATTTTATCTGTGGACAAAGTAAAAAAAAAAAAAAAAAAAAAAAATATATATATATATATATATATATATACAGTATATATATATATATATATAGTGGGATTAATTTTTTTTCAACATTTACTTAAGATGTATGATAAAGGCATAACAAGATATACCATTTAAACATTTTCTGTGAGGAGCAGGACGGTGCAACAGATGGTATAGCTGCTGCCTCTCAGTGAGCTGATCAGCCCAGTTCAAATCCTGGTCCGGGGCCCTTTCTGGGTGGAGTTTGCATGTTCTCTCTGTTCTCTCTGTGCATGTGCGTTTTCTCTAGGTACTTTGGTTTCTGCCCACAGACCAAAAACATGCATGTTAGACTGATTGGTAACTCTAAATTGCCCCAAGGTGAGAGTGAGAGAGTGAATGGTTGTTTGTCTCGTTTGTCTCTATGTGTCCCTGTGATGAACTGGAGACCTGTCCAGAGTGCCCCCACCCCCCATCCTGCCCCTGAACAGTGATGGTTGGAACCAGTGACACCCATGACCTGAAATCGAAGAAGCAAGTAAAGATAATGATGGATGGATGGAAATGTTCTGTCAGTTACTGTAGTGCATACAAGGTGCATGGTATAAACTGACAATCATGTTTCACTTTTTTAATGAAGCAAGCATTGATTACTTATCACTCAACTTTTGAGGAAATCCTATTGTCTTTCAAGGGTGTGCTTCTCCTAAAATTGTCCCTTAATTAAAACTAAACTCATCATAAACATACAGTTTGTGAGACATGGAATACTTGTGTGGCAACTCATCAGACTCCCACAACTCTGCAAGTAAACAATGTGTAATTTCACCATTCTTTATGCTACCCTGTAATTTCAATCAGAACATTGATCAACTGAGGGAGGGCTCAAATCACACATACAGCTAACAACCTGCCAAGGTTGAAAGAAAACCATGTCTGGCCCCCAGCTGATTACCTTCCAATGTGGCTGCTGGTACTAAAATGATTTTAGTGTTAACCCTCAAAACATCCTAGTCAGTCAGATTCCAAAACTAACTCATTTGTGTGCATGTGGTGTTATTATTTCAGGCAAATAATGTATTATGTTGCCTCAATTAAAGCCATTAGCTAATATAAAATTATTTTGTTAAAAAAAAAAAAAAACATGTTGGATTTCTCTATCTTGAGGTGCTCTGAATATGAACAAAAAATAAAATTAAATAGTATTTTCAGGTTATCTAAAGGCAGGGATGCCTAGTCCTATAACACCACATGCAACTGGGATAAATAAATCAAAGAGCAGTCATACTCCAAATGTTGAACCCATTTAAAGAATGTAGACACTCATCTTTCTTTCCAGAGAGTGAATGGTTGTTTGTCTCGTTTGTGGCCCTGTGATGGACTGGAGACCTGTCCAGGGTGTACCCCACCTCTCACTCAGTGATTGCTGCATATGGGCACCGGCGACCCCCTTGACCCAAAATGGAAGAATCAGGTAAAAGATAATGGATGGATGGATCTTTCTTTCATGACACATACTGTATTTACTCTGGAGTATTTGTTGTACAAATGTAGATGAGATTGTAAGATATGCTTTAGTTCACATTCTACGTAAAGGAAAGTCTTGGTCCATAAAATATAATATATGTAATTAACCCACATAAAGTTAAAGAAAAGAAAAAAGAAAAAAAAGAAAAAAAAAAGAAAGAAAGAACTAAATCAAATCATTGCTTTGTTTAATTTTTAACTGGAGTACATGTATAATTAAGCCATGAAACAATTACACATTGCACCTCATTACACATATTATTTAACAAAATCTGAGTTAAAACAAACAAAAAAAAAATAGTAGAGGGGAAAAAAAAAAAACAACAAACACATCTTTATTACCACTCCATTTGAAATAATCTGTTTCTGATTATTCTAATGTATTGTGTATAGGTTTTGACACACTCATTAACACACAACTGCTTCTTTCATTGAAAGTTTGGGGATTTTTTTTTGCACAGCTTTCATAACACTTAACTGGATAAATTACTGTATATATAGTTGATGAATGGACTTTGACATTGTTATATACTGGTTAACTAATGTGTTTACTTATTTCTGTGTTGGAGTTTATTATCCTGTCTCCTGTATTAGTTCTGCCAAAACCTTTTCTGACAGAAGAATGCCTTCTTATTTGCTTCTAGATAATTTATAAAAGAGTCGCTGACTATATTCTTTTTAGGTCCCTAAATTCTGTGGCTGTAAAATAAGCCCAAAAAGTTCCAAATTAGTTCTCCCCCGCCTCATACTTCACAGTTGGTAGTGTGTTGATAGGCTGGGGTATGTTTTCACCAAATGCGGTGCTATGCGTTTTGGCCAAATATCTAAATACTTTGGTCTCGCCAATAAGACATGTCTGTATCTCAGAGACACAGTGAATCTCAGCCATATTTCTGTGAAGTATAATTATGTAGTGTCAATTCACAGCAAAAGTCATCACAGGGCGCTATTAAAAGAAGCATAAAGTTGTCTCTCAAGGCTGACTTTCACTGAGTGATTTAATTAAAAAAAATAATAAATAATAATATTTGATTAGATATCAACATGTTCAAGTTCAATAAGAAAGTGTTGATTATAGAGTGACAACAAGTAGAACAGGATTACTGTTTGCATTAATGAGAACAGTGTGATATACAGACTGACACAGTCTCATATATTCACTGTGTGGATAGCAGGACTATTGGATTAACGGCCTTCAGTCTGGCCCACCAATGAGTTCATGAAAAATACCTTTTTATTG
>JAVCKU010000065.1:15469990-15482015 GCA_032273985.1 Hypsolebias coamazonicus
CAGAAAATAATGAAAATTTCTGCCGTTTCGGCCGATGACGTCACTGGGGCGGAAGCCGTAAACGCGAAACGGCCGGTAACCAAGACAGCCGTAAACCAAGGACGACCTGTATTTGATGTTGTCGGTACTGGGGTTTGAACCAGAGATCTTCCAATCACAAGCCCACTGTCTAACCACTGCGCCACCACTCCCCCAAGCTGAAAAGGCATAAAGAAGCTTAAACTGCCAGAAAACAGTGGAAAGAGCTGAAATGAGCTAAAAAAAATGTGCTAATAGCTGAAAAGGCTAAAATTAGCATAAATGCATCTAAATAGTAGCTGAAATAGCAGAAAATGCTGAAACGTAGAAATCAGCTGAAAGGAGCTCAAAAAGCTGAAATTAGCAGAAAGAAGTTAGAGAAGCACAAAAAATTGTAATTAGCTGAAAGAATCTGAAAGGAGAACAAAGCATCTAAAAAAACAGCTGAAATTAGCTGAAAGTAGCTGAAAAAAGTTTAAATTTGCACAAGGAAAGAAAGGTTGTAAACAGCTCTAAAGACCTGAAGGATGTGAAATGAGCTCAATTCATTTCTTATGAGGGGGAAAAAAAGGCAGAAAAGGTGAAATATTTCAAAAAGCTAAAGTTGCACCAATACCACAAGTCAAACCAGGATTGTCCTGAAAGAGCTGAACGTTCTGATATATTATTTGTTGAAATAGCACAAAATTTATGGAACGAGAAAGATGCTGAAAAATGTACAGAAGAAAAATGGATCCCGACAGTGTGAATGCTTCATAAACATTCAGAGTAATTGACTGGCCCTTTATGGGCCCTTGTTTTCCCACCAGACCACCCCGCAGGAGCAGTTTGTACGTCTGCGTGCTGATTGATTTTCACATCAACCATCAAACGGTCTGACTTTGTTTTCAGCCCACGGGGGTTTACCCTGCCTGAGCTCCAGCTTTTCACCAGTTTGAACCGAACGTGTCAGAATGTAAACAGACATCCTGCAGCTTTCCGAGGCCTCCGCCTCCCTGCAGGATTGGCAGATCACCCCCTCCCCCCATTAGCTTGGCACACGACTGCATACCTCAGCTAATTAGCTTCCTGTAAAAGCGTTGAATAAAAACATCGGCTTTAATCACACGCTGCTGCTTTGTCTCATTCGCTGCCAAGTTAAATGTTGCTTCAGTCGGAGAGGGAAGGGAAAAAATAAAAAGACGTATTTTTTCTGTGAGGGTTCCTGTGTCCCCACACAGGTGTTGCACTCCATGATGGGCCGCAATCCGGGTCAAGATGTTACCTTAACATTCCTCCACTTCAAATAAACTTGTCGTGCATGTCTGTCGGTTGACATTTCAAAGACTTTCTTTTACATTGAACTGATTTCCCCTCACGCTGAGAAAGTGTGTGTGTTTACCGTACGGTTTTACTGGATGATTATACTGGCTGTCTGTGTGTGTGGGAGGGGAGCTGGGGTCTCGTGCAGATTTTAAATAGTTGCTTTTGCAACTTGTTCCCGTAGCACAACACAACTATCTAGTTAGTGATGTTTGTGTGAACACTTTTTTACTTCAGTTTTTTTTTTTTAAGAAAATCCTAAAACGAGGCCAATTTTAACCATACCTTTAACACTTTTATATTTTAGCGCCTGCTAGCGCCAAAAGTTATTTATTGTGTGAACGCTCATGAAGCATTCACACTATTGTGATCCATTTTTCTTCCGTACGTTTGCATCGTTCTCGTTCCCCAGTTTTTGTGCCATTTCAACAAAATATATCAAAACGTTCAGCTCTTTCAGGAAAATCCTCCTGCGACTTTCGATCTTGGTGCAGTTTCAGCTTTCTGAAATATTTAGCCTTTTCTGCCACTCTTTTTTCCCTCATACAAAATGAATTGAGCTCATTTTATTCCTTCATATCTTTAGATCTGTTTACAACATTTTACTGCCCCTTTCACAATTTGTTCTGGTTCAGCTTCTTTCAGCTTCCTTGTGCAATTTTTTTTTAAACTTCAGCTACTTTCAGCTGTTTTTCAGCAATTTTGTTATCCTTTCAGATTCTTTCTGTTATCTACAACTTTTTTTTTTTGCTTCTTCTAACTTCTTTCTGCTAATTTCAGCTTTTTATGCTCCTTTCAGCTTTTTTTCAGATAATTTTCACTTTTGGTGCTAATTTCTGCTTCTTTCAGCATACGTTCTTTCTGATTTCTTCTGTTAATTTAAGCTTGTTCTATCTTTTCAGCTACCTTTTAGCATTTTGTAGCTAATTTTAGCTGTTTTCAGATGTTTCAAATTTTTCGTGGTTATTTCTGCTACTTTCAGCATATGTTCTTTCTGAATTGTTCTGTTAATTTAAGCTTGTTCTACCTTTTCAGCTACCTTTTTTGCATTTTGTAGCTAATTGTAGCTGTTTTCAGATGTTCCACAATTTTCATGTTGTATTTCAGCTACGTTCAGCTTAATTGACTTCTTTCTGTTAATTTCAGCTTGTTATGCTCCTTTCAAATTATTTCAGCAGTTTCAGCTTTTCTGCTATTTCAGCTACTATACTACTATTAGCTGTTTTTGTGCTAAGTTTAGCGTTTTCAGCTAATTGCAGATTGTTTTTTCCAACTCGTTTCAGCTCCTTCCACTTCTGATTATTTAAACTTCTTTCTGCCTTTTCAGCTACTTTTCAGCTTTTAATTTGCTAAGTTCAGCCTTTTTTAGCTAACTTCCTAATTTTGTGCTAATTTCTGTTTATTTAAACCTAATTCAGTAAATATGTGTTCTTTCTGCTTTCTTCTGCTAACTTAGGCTTGTTCTTCCATTTCAGTTATATTTCAGCATGTTTGAGCTATTTTCAGCTGTTTTTAGTAAGTTCTTCAGCAAAAAGCATTCACTTATTACACAGTAAGGAACACTTATGCTGGAGCATTAATTCAAACCTTTTCAGTCAATGTTAAGACCATGTTGCATTTAAGCAGCAAACTCTGGTGGAAAATGATTTTTGGATGAAAAAATGCTCAGGTTTGTGCCATGTTGGTGTCGTATCCATCCCTTCATTATTTTGTTACATTGGGCAATAATGGAATTGCCTACGCCTGACAGTTTTTGTCTCTTTTAGCAAAATATGTCATTAACTGCTGGACTGTTTTTAATGAAACTCTTGGAATGTGATTAGTTCAAGGCATTTGCCATAACTAACTGTCCTTTACCAACACAAAAAGTCTACAACTCAGTTAGTTTTACAAACATTAGTCTAGAATTTGGCGTGGTAGTAGCTGAGAGTCATCCCCAACACTTACTCCAAGTAACATATTTCACAATACTTTTGGCAATACTTGTTGGAGTCAAATGTTGTCTATCTGTTAACAAAATATCTCATGAACCACTGGGAAAATAGTAATAAACCTGTCAGAAAGTTATCACTGGGTGTACATCTACAACTGAATAACTTCTAAAGTCTCCCTGATTCAAGATGGCTCCCACAACAAATCAGCCTTTGTGTGGTAATAGCTGAAAGTCACTCCACCATCACAAATTCAGAGTACAAATGAAACGAGATGTTTGTTAAAACGTTGTCTTGCAAGGTGTCTGCTTATTTATTTGCAAGCTCTTGATACTTTCTGGAGATGTGATTTGTGCAGAACACCTTCCTCATACCTAAAAATTGATTTTTTTTTTTTTAAATTCAAAGGTTTATTAAAAGTTGAATGTCTGTTCTTGTACAAGGATAAAAACCTCTAGAAGGTAGTTTACTGTTAAAAAAAAAAAGTATTGTGTAGAATAATATTTGGGAAGTTCTGCAGCAGATGCGTGATTTTAAGCGAGCAGCCTACAGGAAGAAGCAGCAAGATATTTTAAGTGTCTTTAGGTTGAGGAAGAAAAAAATAGATTTTCCACATTACTGCAAGATTAAAATGAGCCACTATAATTATTGATCATTTATAAAACAAAAGCTTCAAGCAAATCAATACGTTAAAAAGTTACTCGAAAAATTGTCTTAAAGCTCCTTCAGGTAAAGACTTTCGGAGCGTGAGGCGGATTTTCAACACAGGACAAATGAAATCATCTGAGTCAGGCTCGCAGATGCTTGCTTTTACATTCCCTATAATGCAGCTCATATATTTTTGTTAGACCCTCCCTGCTTGATCAGCAGTCATGTCCGTTCGACGGCAGACATCCAGTTCTGTTCTAAAACTAGCAGAGACAAGCCTGACCTCATTATCAGGATTATTCAGTACGAGTTTAAACTGCTCCCGAGCCAGAGAAGAAATAACAATCTGAAGCCTCTCTGCATCCAAATATATACAAGGCGTCCATTTATAATAACGCAGTGAGGTTAAAGGTCGAGAAGAGGAATTTAGTGGGCAGTCGAGGAGAGTATTGACTGTTTTTTTTCCTCACATTATGTAATAGAAAAAACGCAGAGACGCAGCATGAATCTTATTTTGGCTTCTTATTCTGGCAAAAACATGGAGAAACAGAGAAAGAGAGAGAGAGAGAGAGAGAGAGAGAGAGAGAGAGAGAGAGAGAGAGAAAATCTCCAGACTGAGAAAACAATGTTCAAGCCATGTGCCGTTTTAAAAGTGAAGTGTGCGATGAGTGCACCTCATCACCGCTGGGCTTTTGGCTCCGCTGCTGAAACCTGGTCAGACCCTGTGGCATTAATGAAAATAACAGCGTGTGTGTGAGCTCCGGAGTCAAAGAACAGTCAAAGTCAACAGCGTTCGGGCTTGTTCCTGCAGCACACGGACCACTGTTTTCAGACGGCCAGTGTGAACAGACAGGAACCGAGCACTATTTCACAAATGGCTGTGAAAAGGCTGCTTTTCGACGTCTCTCCTGAGTTGGTAAAATAACGATTACACAAGTTCCGCGATGATGAAGTGGCAATAAAAATCACGGCGAGATCAAACGGCTTCCAATACGATCTTGAAAGAATTGTGCTTTGCCTCATGGAAATGGTTTCGCCAGGGTTCCCATCTGAGCTAATTGTTTCCAGATTTGATATTTCTGCTAACAAGACCCCTCCCTGTCTGTCTGTACCTCTGGAACGAAAGGTCTCTTCCCATCTGTCTGGAGCTGCAAGGTCGGGCTGCAGCCAACACCCTCGCCTCGTGTCTGCGTGACCGTCCGTCTGCTGGTGATCAGATCCTCTTAAATCAGAAGGTCAACACACTCTGTTGTTACCATATATGTCTCAAACGATTCTGAATAAAGCTTGCTCGACAAAACACTGGCCCTTTCATGCTAGAGTTATAAACTGAGATCGCATTTCGTGACAGAGATGACAGCTTTGTTGGTTAAACAATGAAAAGGACGTTACGTGTGAGCTCACATATCATTTGTGGCCCATTTGATGCGCGTTAACTCCAAAACTTAGTGATATTCGGTGATTGGCTTCTGAGAGTTTCATTCGAACACATCCACTGGTTCATGAGCTTGTATGCTGACAGACAGGGATTTGAGGTTTTAAATGAGATCTTGTGCGACCAGCTAGTGCTCAAAGTATTTGCCGGAGATAACTCTCAGCTACTTGCACACTCACTTTTATCTGTCGGCTGCGTCGTCCATTTTTATATTAGTTGACCCCCTAAAGTTAATCAGTTGTAGATCTGCATCCAAATGTTACTCTAAATGTTTCAAATATCTGTACCACTTTACAATAAGGCTCTCCTTATAGATGGCTAACAAATAATTCATAGATACATTATTCATTATTCTATAAACGCTTTATAAATCATTAATAATTGTTTATTATGCATTAATTAATGGTGACAGAGACAAAACTGACCCGTTTTTTGTCAAACAGTGAGCCAGATCTGTCCACCTATACATTTCATGTAGTGTTGGTCTATTAAACATTTCAGACTACCTTATGAGCACAATAAGCATTTGTAAACATATTTGTTAGGATATAATTTTAGTTGTAGATACTTATAATGCAGTTATAAAGCGCAATATTATATGCTAAAGAAATAGGTTTACAAATAATTATTGTTCTACAAGGTTAGTCTGAAGTGTTTAATACAACAACTCTAGATGAAATATATAGGTGAACAGATTTTGCTCACTATTTGCCAACAAACTGGTCAGTTTTGGATCTGTCACCCTTAATTAATGCATAATAAACAATTATTAATGATTTATAAAGTGTTTATAAAGGAATTAATAGCCTATCTATAAACCATTTCTTAGCCATCTATAAGGGGAGCCTTATTATGAAGTAGTACCCAAACGTCTGTTCAGTGGTTTATGAGATATTTTGTTAACAGAGCATTCAAACACACTCAAGTACGGACAAAAGATTACCGCCTGCCTTTCATCTTCAGGGAGCCGGTGATAAAACTACGGTTGCAACTTTAAGCAGGCGAATGCACGTATGAAAACCGTGATGACCAGGGAGGGAAACTCAGTCACCTTCAGCATCACACCTGCAAAAATCCACGGCGACAGTGGAAAATAGGAGTCTCCCATCATCCTCTTCCTCTTCGCAACAACATGTGCCATTCTGCAGCTGGAACAGAAAAGGTGAATTCCTCAGCAGAGTGAGGAGGAAGTGATGACGCAGGAGGGAGCCATCAGTCAGCGAGCTGTCAAGGCGGCAGCAGACAGCTGACGTTTCACACGTTTCTCCTACCTCCAACCAGACAGCCAGAAGCACCCCCCATCACCACCACCACGAGTCATTCAGGTCATCCTCACAAAACCTAGTGTAGACATGAATGATGTTCACAGGAAATCTTATTGTTGGACTATCAAAGCAGCACTTTTAAATACCACCAGGCTGATCAGGACCATAATAACTCAAATCTCAGCCTGGATATCAAACATTTTGAGCAACATGTAACGTAAACAGTGTAATGGTTAGATAGAAAGACGATGACAAAGACTCAGCTTTGTAGTTTCTAATCAAAAAATAATCGTCCCTCTTCATAGAATTGAAGGCCGAGTGTTCGTCGAGAGTTTTAGACTACTGTATATGAAACAATGAGCTCAGCCTCTACTGTGAGATCTGAAGAGATCTGTTAGGGCTCGCTCAAAGACTGTGTCCAAAACACGACTGTCCTTAGGATAAGATCATTAGATTTAACCCAGCTGAAATCACAAAGCTTTAATAAGCAGTTATTGTGTTAGAGAAAAAAACAATACTGACTCGTGTCTTGCCAAATAGTGAGGCAACGTTTATCTGTATTCGGCCTTTATTTGTCATAATTTAGATTTTAACGACCAAACAGCTGTCAGAAAGTTTCCTGTATATAAACACAACGAGCATTCAGATATGCGAAGTTTGTTTTGACATATAATGTTAAGTAGTTTTAAAAAAGGGGAAAACTAAGGAAACCAAACACACTAAAACAAAATATTTATTTGACTGCACAACCAATGATTAATTTTGCCAAAATGTGAGCCTTTTTCAGTGATGAACCGTGCAAATTATTTTGTAAAGGCTAAATAATGTTTTATAAAGTGTTTACTCTCACGTTAATAATCTTCATATATTCAGTGTATGAATATTGTCCCTGCCCACGTGTAAACACTGTAAAAACTTTGTTTTATAACTGTTTTATGCTTAACAAATTGTTTTTTGCGTGTTTATAACCTCATGAATAACCTGTTTCTAAAGCACGAATATAATTTAATATCAAATGTTGATTATTGATGTCAAAAGTGTTCATCGCCTTACAAATAACCTCGTTATAAAACATCTTATATGGTTTTTGTTTTGACTGTTCAGAGAATCCCAACTTGTTTTTGAAAGAAATAGTTATGACTGCAGAAAACACAACCTGGTTTATCCAATAAATTTCTGTCAGTTCATCTGAATGGTTTCTTTTTTTGGTTGAAACATTTTGACCTTCATATAAAGTACTTCATCAGTCCAAGGAGCCACAAACAAACTCAGTCCCACAAGCAGCACATTCACATAGTGGACCAACCAGTTTGATGGTAATAAGATGGCTTCTGGGGCCCAGCATCTCCCCTGTCGACTCCTCTGAGGCAACCATAGCCAAAGTGATTTAAAACATCAAAGTTCATGCTCAATAATTCCTCGCATTGATGAAGTCCTTTGGATGAAGGATGAAACATCTCAACAACAACAACAACAAAAAAGATACCGTCCTGATGACCTGACTGAACTTTGTTGGATTTTCTACCTGGATTATTGAGCCCTCTGATTGTTGAAGTCCTTTGGATGAAGGACAAAATGTCTCAAAAAAAAAAAAAAAAAAAAAAGAAACCATTCAGATGAACTGACTGAACTTTTTTTTTTTTTTTTAAACCTGGATTATTGAGCATGGCCATATGACACTGACTTTAGTGCATGTTCTGGAAAGATTAAGTATTGTTGGGTTCCACTTGTGAACCTATTCATCAGGATGTGTGTGTCTGCCAGGAGAGCGAGGACGCAGTAAAGGCTCTGGCGAAAGAGAAAGACCTCCTGGAAAGAGAGAAGTGGGACCTGCGACGACAGACCAAGGAAGCCACGGAGCACACGGGGATGCTGCGCTCCCAGCTCGACCTCAGAGAGAACCGCATCAAGGAGCTGGAGGCAGAACTCGCCATGGTGAGACCGAAGGGCAGACAGGAGGTGATCCCACTCAGTCAGGCAGCCTCTGTCGAGGCTTACTGTAGTGTAGCAGCGTTGAAGAATGTATATTAAAATTTAAAACTGAAACAGCTTATCTTACTTTAGCTAAAAGGACTAAATAAATTGCAAAAGTCATGAAATAAAACATTTAAAAGTAATCCAAATATTTTAGTTATTTAACTGTTAATCATCATTTTTAGATTTTGGTTTCATCACAACAAAACAGGAAAACTAAATGTCTTTTTTCATGGTTACGACTTGCACTGGCTTTGTAAAAAAAAATAAAATAAAATGCACTACCGTATTTTTCAGACTATAAGGCACACCAGTTTATCAGGCATATTAAGTGAAACAAAACAGTCAGATAAGTCAAACTTTATTCAACTCATTCATAATAACCACATAAAATTGGTTCGAGGTCAGTAAGAGTTAATACATAAGGCGCACCTGATTAGAAGTTTCACTGTAGATTTTTGAGAAAATTAAAGGATTTTAGGTGTGCCTTATAGTTTGAAAAATACAGTATTTATTTTTAGATACCTACCAGAATATGCAGTTGGCTAGAGCACATATTTTACAGTTCTGAAATTGCCTTACAAAAGAAAATGGGTCATGGAAGTTGCTAATGAATGGCAAATCTTTTGTACAAAAATGTGATTAGCAACAAAAGTGTCATACAGAAAACATAGAACTGTACTACAAGGTTTTTTTGTTTAAACATACAGTATTTTCTTTTTCCCAAACATTCACAGGACGTATTGAAACAAAGAGGGCATTTTCTGATTGCTCTTTTATAAGTGCATAAAACAACTGTTTGTCACTTTTACTGTTTTAGACATTTGATTAAAATATAGAAAGCTCTTAAATGTCTAGCCTTTGCTCATATCTCCAACCCCCCAGATGAGTAACTGTGTCAATCAGAGAATGGAGTTCCGAGTGTTTGAACGCCTTGCTGACAGGGACTGCTCTCCTAGGGTCATGGCGGTAAGACTGGCCCCCCAGTTTGAACATTTGAACCTCACTGTCCCAGAAAATTAAGACGGAGCTTTAGGGTCACGCTAATGGGGGGTGGGGGATTGGATTATGAGAAAAAAGTCATACAATTATGAGAATAAAGTTGAAATATTAGGATAAATTTGTAGTATTAAGAGAATAAATTCATAATTTTACAAGAAAAAAAAACTATAATTTTACGTGAATAAACTCATAATACATCCTGGATTGGCTTGCACCTGCTGTGGACATCCTCCAATGCGAGTCACTGTGTTTATGAAGTAGTCCACTATCACTTTTGGGTCACTGTTTGTGAAATATGCCTCCATCCACATTATGTCATGACTAAACCCATGAAAGCAGCCTTTAGTTGCAATGCCATATGGTTTCAGTTTATCATAAGAATCCAATCGTAATGTGTTTTTTTTTCCTTAGTGTGGCCCTAAAGCTCCGTCGTAGAAAATGTCTCCTACCTGTGACTTAATTGTCAGTTTGGAAAGCTCCACTCCTTACCCCTCTTTCTCAGGTGCACGTTTTTGACTAACCCTCAGCCCACCCTCACTGATCCTGGTGGTCCTAACATCAGCAACACTGAAGTGTTTTTCTCTGTTTTGATTCAATTTGATGGGAAAAAACTCTCAGCAATAACTGAAAAACAAAATTCCAGTGACTAATTAGCCCAAAGAATTGTGACAGTCTTCAGTTTTGCATGTCAAAGAGTGTGGCTGATAATCGTTTGACGGCTGGTGAGGAGACTTGATTGCGCTGAAGCTGATTGTGGTGGTGTATTGCAGCCTCTCCGTGTTTGGCATGGCAATAAGATTTGCACAGTAACAACATTTCAAGCAATTTTAAACAGCAACACATCGCAGCTAATCAGAAAGTGCAGAACCAGAAAGAAAAGAGTAAACATTTTGCCAACACATAATAAACCCACAAGGCTCCGGCAGCTTACTGTTGTCGCTCAAAGGCACCTCAAAGCAAATGTTTTTAATAAAGTTATAGAACGCCTTAATTGTTTTCAGTTTCTTACACACCACAAACCACCAACTTCCACCCCCATGGCAACAAACAGCAAACGCCTCCTCCAAATACTCTATGCCTTATACAAAAATTTCTTCTTGTTGTCAACATATTTACTTTTATCAGCGCTCACAGTGATGGTGGTGAGAGACTTTGCACAAATAAAAGGAGAACAATAAAACAGCTGCATTTTTTTATGAGGATAAAAGCAGAGTGAGAAAACAGGAAGCAAACCCACAGAAATCTAGACACAAAATCTGTTGTGTGCACATAATGCAGAAGAAAATTCGAATAGAGCAATTGCATTTCCTGTAAGAATGCAGTGTGAATGCTTTTTGCAAAATTTACTGAAAAACAGCTGAAATTAGCTAATAAACATGCTGAAATGTAGCTGAAATAGAAGAACAAGTCTAAATTAACAGAAAAAAACAGAAAGAACACATATTTACTGAATTTGGTATAAATTAGCGGAAATGAACACAAAAATTAGGAAATTAGCAAAAAAAATAAAAATAGCTTAAAGGTAGCTGAATGTAGAAAGAAGCTTAAACTGCCAGAATGAAGTGGAAGGAGCTGAAATGAGCTAAATAAAATGTGGAATTAGCTGAAAAAAAGAAGCTAAAATTATCATCAAAAGAGCTAAATGATAGCTGAAGGAGCATAACAAGCTGAAATTAGCAGAACGAACTAAATAGTAGCTGAAGGAGCAGAAAAAAATGAAACACAGAAAAGGCTGAAAGTAGCAAAACAAGCTGAAATTAGCAGAAAGAAGTTAATTACACTGAAAGTAGCAAACATTACCATGAAAAACTTGAATTTATCTGGAAATGGCTACAATTATGGTAGATTTAAAAAAAAAAAAAAAGCTAAAAAGGTAGCTGAAAAGGTAGAACAAGCTGAAATCAGCAGAAAGAACACATGTGTCCTGTTAGGCTGAAAGAAGCTAAAATGATCATTAAAATGTGGAAATTATCTGAAATAAGCTGAAATTAGCTAAACAAACAACAACATAAAAAAACATCTGAAAAGTATCTAAAAAGAAAGTAGAGAGAAAACTTTTTCCATATTAGGCTAAAAATAGTTTAAATGAGTCGAAAAAATGTGGAATTGGCTTAAAAAAAAAAGCTAAAATTTGCATAAAACTGCTAAATTGTTGCTGGGATGGCAGAAAAAGCTGAAACTTGTATAAATAAGCTGAAAGGAGTGTAATAAGATTAAACTAGCAGAAAAAAGTTAGAAGCACAAAAATGTTGTCGACAAATTTCAGGAAAAAAAATCAGAAAGAAGCACAAAACAGCTGAAAAACAGCTGAAATGAGCTGAAAGTAGCTGGAAAAAGTTTACATTTGCACAAGGAAGCAGAAAGAAGCTGAATCAGAACAAAATGTGAAAGGAGCAGTAAAAGGTTGTAAACAGATCTAAAGATTTGAAGGATGTAAAATGAGCTCAATT
>JAVCKU010000065.1:15515865-15526406 GCA_032273985.1 Hypsolebias coamazonicus
CAGTATTTTAACTAGAGTTGAAGACAAACTGGAGTTGAAATGATCAGATGTTCCTTTGTTAGGTCTAATGCTCCTTTATCAAACAGACAACTTTTACTTAAATGTGTTTACTGCAGTTAAAATGACACATTGGTTTTGCTTTGTGATAATAAAACCTTTCAAAGGTATAATCATTCCTTATTATTCTTATTTTGTTCAATGACATTTAACTCTGCATGTCATCCCTGAAATTCTGACGCACAGAATCACAAGTCCAAGTGTGAATTGTGTCACAGACTAAACACAATAAAAACATGTATTATCTGCAGCATTGTTCTTTAAAATGACTCAACACTATTAATGTATTGCAGAAAATATACATATGGTAGACACAATGATACTTTAGACCACTGAATTAAGTAAAACATTCAGCAAGTACTTTTACTTTTAATACTTTTGGTATTTTTAAAAGATAGTACTTACTTACAGTACTTTTACTTAAGTAAAAAAGTTAATGTTGTACTTCTACTTTTACTAGGGTACATTTTTGTCTGTTAATTTGTACTTTTGCATAAGTACAGTGTTTGAGTACTTTTCCACCTCTGGTTTAGAAGGTATGATTAGTGGTGCTGATCCTCTCTTGTTCTTTAAAAGCGTAGGGGAACAAAATGCTTTATTGTTAAGTTCTTGAGTAGCAGACTCACCAGATCGTCCACAGTCCGAGCAGGACACCAGCTCCTCTGCCTGCCCCGTTTTCCTGTTTGAGTCCTGGTCTCCCAGGCAGAAGTCACAGTAGTCGTTGGGAATAACTGCACCATCTGAGCCTTTTTGAGCTGCCAGCAGCAACAGGCACACACGAGGAGAAGAAGACATTGGGAACGATGAAGCTACCTGGGTAATCTGAAAATATTTGACTTTGTGCATTGGGAGGTTTTCAAGTGTTCACTTGTGGAAATCTTTAGAGAAGTCTTATGAAAGAAAGGTCAGCATCTTACGTTTGTGGTTGTCCAGACTTGGTGGAGAAGGTGGAACCATCTCTGTTTCCTTCTCCTCCTCACCTTCCTCCTCAGCCAGGTGAGTGTGGGTGTAATGGTAGCTCAGGCCCGGACGGTTCTTGTAGCGCTTTCCACAGACTGTAGACAAAATGTCAACGGGTTCATTAGAAATGCAAGGTGAGAAAAGATACAGAAAAGATTCATTTGCTTCATATGAAGTAAAGAACTTATTGTTACTTTAAAATAATAAATATTAAAAAAGCAACAATAGCTGAAACATAAAACTTGTAATTAATTGAGAAACAAAGAAATTCCCTCTTCTCTTGATGGAAAAATTCTCAACACAGTCCAGTTAGATGACGAGATAATCATGTTGCTAAAACTTAGTTTCAAACAAACAATACTTTCTATGACACTCACTGACAAAAAAAATGTTAAACACACAGAACAAATGGTTCAGTCTGGACATAATCTGCTATACCTGTAAATCAGAAATGGGTGTATAAATACTGTAATGTGATTTGTTGGTACGTAAAGAGCAGGTATTAGAAGGAATAAATATTGGCATCAGGAGTGGAGTGGTAGTGTTATCAGGCAGTTGCTGGAGCATCTGACAAGTCAGTCCAAGCAGCATTTGATGGTCAGCAGACGCATGGCTCATCATCGATACATTAAACAGTACTGCCAGCAATTGATGGGTGTTGATGAGGGTTACATTGATGTAATGAGTGGAACTGGGCATTCTGATGTCACAGTGGCCCAATGATGGAACCAACAGGTGTGTGAAAACACCCACACATGTTGTGAAGGTTCTGGTCACCCAAGACAAACCACACCAATGGATGATTATTGAATTGTGGGCCAAGAAAAGCAGAATCCTGTGACATTTGCACCTACCATTCAGACATGTGTTGGGTTCTTTCCAACATGTTGTCATTCAGCACCAGCAGCCTACACATGGGACAGGTTCACTGTCCCATGTGTAGGCTGCCATTAACACCAGAGCAGAGACAGTTGCATGACGTGGTGCCATATTTCAGAGGCATGGTCTGATGAAGAGTGGTACTATAGCATGTTCAGCAATCCATCTTAGCTCTGTGTTATAATGAGGAAAACTGAAAGCTAACCGGTTCGCTAATGGTTTCTAAAAGTAGCAAAAATGTTCGCTAAACAAAAAGGTATTAGCTGTTGGCAGATTAGTGGAACTGTTCCCACCACTGCTGACTTGATATAGAAAAGCTAAGTATAAACCATTGTAAGTACAGCAGTCCCTTGTTACTTCGCAGTTCGACTTTCACGGACTGGCTCTTTCACGTTTTTTCAACGATTGTCACCTTTAATATAACTCACGTGATCGGGACGATATGGGATAAAAAGTTAACAACAAGCGCTGCCATTTTGTAGTTTTCTTTCAATAAACCTACACTGTAACGCCAAAGAACTACACTACCCAGAAGCCAACACTGTTTCCAGCCACAGCTTTCTGCCGAAATGGAGAAAAAGCTTTGATCCGATCCGACCCTGACAAAAAAGTTCATTTCTTATTCATCGTGACTTCGGCGCTCAGTACGGAGCCAACCGTGAATTGGAACAGAACTACTTACTGCCTCATCGGTCAGTCTGAGTGCTGCTTGCCGGTCTAGGAAGCCTCTCAAAAGTGTCTTTGTGCTCAACGGCTGCAGAGAGCCAATCAGATCCGGACCAAGGCTGGTGGGTACCCATATAAATTTTTGAAGTGGCTACACGGTAAGATGCATGTTGTTACAATTACGTATATTTAAGAGTTAAGAACATTGCAAGCGTGTGGGAAGGGTTACGCATGTCTACTATGGAAACCACTGCGACACAGTTACATCCAGTAACTTTTCTACATGTACAGTTTTACTTCATTTCCACCACTCAGTCTGGGTGCTAAACCTTTTTTAGTCAGTGAGTGTATTAACTTGAAGCAATGCTAAAAACTAGGGAATTTATAAAAAAGGTTTATTAGTAACTACTGAATACCGTAAATCAGATATTTAAAAACTGTGAGCTGATATGGAAACTTCTTTTTGCTAATTTGCTTCTTTTTGCTTACTTCTTTTTGCTTTTTTTGAATGTCCAGAGGACCAGACTTAGCTTTTTTGGATTTTTCTACCTGGATTACTGAACATGCATCAGGGTTCTTTTTGCTAACTTTACAAACCCTTCATTCTCCATGTTTCTTGGTATCATATAGAAGTCTTTGCAGTGAGCCGATTAATATACTGTACTTAATACAAACAGCTCTTTACTGATTCACTGCTGAAGCCACTTCTGCTTACAATTTACTTTGACAGGAAAATTCCATTACAATCTCCATTACCAGCCTTTATAAAGGAACGAAGGGTTAATAAATAAATGCACTCTGTAAATACTTCTACTGATGCAATAATTTTAAAGCTAACTATGACCTTAAACACGTGAAACATGCATCCTCAGTGCAGCATCAGCAGAGCTTCTACAGAAGCCACGTTTGCGACAGCGTAGCGTTAGTGTCATGCGGCGCTCACACCGAGTTCATGAAGGGAAACCTGAACAGGCATTTACAGAGCTCACTCAGCCACAGCGGATGCCAGCTAGCAAAAAGGCTGATTGTGATGAGAGATTAAGAAGCGGCTTGAAAATAAAAGACAGGGACACGTTCCGATACCTTCTTCAGCCTTTTTTGAGTTATGCTTTTGTTTGTATCTATCTGGAACAGAGGAGACACACACACAGGCAAACGATAACAGAAAGATAGAACGAGACATAAAATGAAGATGACATTCTTCTGTTTCAGTCAGCATCTCTATCCACAAATGCCCCCGACATTAATCCAGTCCTGAGGGATTTTGTCCAAGAAACAGTGGCATGCTGGTCGAATCTGCAGAAACAGCAAACTCTTTTTTGTTCATGCTGAAGAAAACTGATGTCCGGACCGGTCAAACAGAGGGCTATCGTTAAAAGATGAGCGAAACGTACACTTCTAATGTTTTTTTTTTCAATACTTTTTGTCTAACAAGAACTTTTTACTTAGAAAAACATTCAGTTTGACTTAGTATCTAAACAGGACGGTATGGTACATAAAGTATTTGTTCTTACTGTCACAGACGTAAGGTTTATCCTGGTCGTCGACGTTAACAGTTTCTGTCCTCCTGCGAGTTGATCCTCTGCTCTGAAAGGAAACAACTAATTCAGAATGGGCGCAAATTTATGTCATAATAATTTGGAGCATTCAGTGAACTATTTAAACCAGTATTTTTCCAGGGTGGAATGGTTATACAACTTACAACTTCACTGATTAAAAAAAAATAAAATAAAAAAACAAGCACTGGGTGCACTTGATTGAAATTATTGTGGGTTTTCTTTAATCCATACGAGGTCAAAGTCAAACATATAGACCCCTGCACTCACCTATTTCTTTAAATATGAGGTGATGAAGGTTCTAAAATGTATTTGAACGACAAAGCCAAAGGCTACTAAATTTGCATTAGTGAAAATGGTTGACTGCAACTTTTATTAGCAATAGAAAAGTGGTTAGCACAGTTGCCTCATAGCAAGAAGGCGTCCCTGGGTTCAGTTCCTAGTTCGGACCAGGGTTTTTCTGCATGGTGTTTCCATGTTCTCCTCATATTTGTGTAGGTTTTTTCCAGGTACTCCGGGATCTTCCACAGTCCAAAAACATGCATGTTAGGCTGCCTTCAGACCCAGACCTCCCTTGCAAAAGAGATCTGTGATCTTAATGGGATTTGCCTGGTTAATTAAAGGTTAAATATTAATAATAATTAAAAAATAGTTTTTCTGTAACAGCAGTTTTTTTTTAAACACTCAATACTGATAGCAGTGCGAAAATCCAAGGAACTTTATAACGATCAAAGAAAGAGAATAGCAGATTTTCAAAAATTGGGAAAGTCTTTTGGAGCATTTTCTAAACTAGTTAAGCTCCAAGATCCTCCGTTCAAACAACTGTACCTACAGCAAGTACAACTTATCACCACTTTACCAAGGTCAGGATAAAACCCAAACTGTCACCCTCAGATGACAGGGAAATGGTTGAGGTGTTCAGGAACAACACAGGAATCACCCAGGCTCAAGCCTGCCATGAACTGGGAACAGCTGGACACACTGGTGTCTCTGTCCATGATGAAGACAGTTTTACACCATCATGAACTGAGGGTGAGATAACCAAGAAAGAAGCTCCTGCTCCAAAAGCCACACTTTCATGCTCATATGTCTTCTGGAGAAAACTTAGTCAGACCAGACAAAGATTGAGATGTTTGTCCACAACAACAACTACTATGTCTGGAAGAGTTAAGGTAAGACGTTAAAACCTAAGAGCATTGGCGTCAGAAGCATTTGTAATATGAGGGAGCACACTGGTGGCGGGGTCTGGGGGTCCTCCACCAGAAAATTTTGAATAAAGTAGATGCCATTTTCTGCATTATGGTGTATTTCAGTGGGTTGTTAAACATCTATGTTTACTTACACAAGTAAACACTTGATTCAATAACTATTTTAGAGAGCATGGCACAATGCTTCCAACCCACCCCACCAACATAAACTCAAAATAGCACTAAGCTAGCAGCGCACAATACATATGCGCTAGCTAAGATGCTGCAGATGTAGCGCTCCACTTCTTTCATGCATCCTAACCCTCACCACACCCCAGTTAATAACCGTCCACACTAATATGGTGCTTTTTCATTCAACCTTTATTTGCACAAGCTAGCCTCATTGAGCTACAAGGACTCATTTACGAGAGAGACCTGTTTCAGACAGAACAGCGCTAAGCTAGCATGTAACACTGAGATGTCTCCCTCTCCTGCACCCGTCATGTCAAGTGACCTAGAGGAAACAGTGCATGCAGTGTGTTGACTTGTTGTAGGTAACCAGGAAAACCTGGTGTGGACTTTTAGTGGTTTGAGTACTGTATTCTCCTATTGATCAAGTGGAATGGATTTGTTCACAAAGAAATAGAAACAGTACTGGGTGAACTAATATTTTATGGTAAATATAACCATTTTTTTTTAATGTGAGGGTTACATGTCCCCTTCACATATAATTGTTGTGATGCATATTATGCGTGGAATGACTTGCGGCTCCCTCTCTCACTCTTTTAAGGGTGTTTTCACACCTGATAGTCTGGGAGACTCAGTTCGATTGGGGACCAAAATTGGAACATTTGTTACATTTTCAGCTGGTGCAGTTCACATTCACACTGCACTGAGTCAATCGAGCCAAACCCTTTGAGCAACCTGTCCCCCCTCCCCTCGCCGGTGGTGGCGCTGCACCAAGAATTACCGAAGGAAACAACATGAAAACCTCTGAAGAAGACACTGAGCACAACTTACTTCTTATAGAAATATAAACAAAAATGGAGTGGCGTCAAATTTTAGGATTTCGGTTTTGTCAGTGGTGCAAGTGCCAAACAAACATTTTACAGCAATGGTCTCAGCACTGTGGTGGTAGAATTCGCTAGTGTTAGAAAAACATGTTTGTTTTGGTTGTATTTACCCAGAATTCCCTGCGCTGTAGTCCACTTTCTGATTTTGGAGCAGTCTTCGCTCCACTTGCATCCACATCTGCATTCAAGCCGCGCTAGAGTTCACTTCAACTAAACCGAGACCTAAGCTTTTAGGTGAACCAGGTTTCGCTTTTTTGGTCCGCATCAGAGTTTGATTGCACGTTCACACCACCCCAAATGAACCGGGCTTTCTAGGCAAACGAAATAGAGTTTGATTAAAGCGGACTAAACAGGGCTGGTGTGAAAACACCCTAAGTCTCACTTAAAAACTCACTTTTATTCCCTGGCTTTTGCCACTGTGTGATTTGTTCTTAGCCTGTCTGTATTTTACAATGTTAGCCATTTAGTTATTATAGTCTTCCATTTGGATCTATGTTTTTTTTTTTTTTTTTTTGCTGTGTCCTTTGCTTGTTTGTTTCTGCTGTACACTTTGGATGGCCTTGTTGCTGTTTAAAGTGCTTTATAAATAAAGTGGTATGGTATATAAGAGTGCTGTGAAGCATGATGGTGGTAGCATCATGCTGTGGTACAGGTAGATTGCACAAAGCAGATGGAATAATTAAGGAGGACTACTACAAAATTCTTCATGTCAAGTCAGCGTAAACTCAAAGTAGTGCACCGAGTTGTTTTTAAAAAAATCATTGAAGATGTTGTTTAATTATTCCACATAAATAAAAGTTTAAATAAATGACTAAAAGTTCCATATTTATTATGACCTTCAGGCCCTTTTCACGAGTGTATGTAAACTGTACTACCACGCACATTTTCCAGCAATAATTAAACCAATGTTGTGTTTCGTTCTTTAGTCTGCCACTCACCTTTCCTCTGTTCTTGTTCTTTCTCTTTGGCGTATCAAGTTCAAACTCATCGTCATCGTGAAAACTGTCCACATTTTCTTCTGCCTCCAGCACTTTCTGCCTCATAGAAGCACACACAAAAAGTTACATCAAAGGCAAAAATGGCAAGAAAACAAAAAGAAAAGATGGTGAACTAAGAAAACATGGCCGTTCAGCATATTTACGCTCTTTAATGTTGCAAAGCCGGGCAGAAGCTTCAACTAGCTTTAATATGACTGAACGCAACACATTTTGTTAAAACATGAACCTATAATGAAAAGTCTCAAAGCTAATTCTCATGTTGTGGAAAGCAAAACCACCCTGACATGTTTGAGATTCATGTTATTTTAACTTCCTTTTAAAATTAGAGTAAATTTTAAAAAATCACCTGAATTTCCAGCAGCGTCTCCTCCTCCTTACAGAGGCTGTTTTTTTTATTCTCCAGCAGACTGTCAGCCTTCAGGAGGGCCTCCAAGGCTGTCGCCTCAACTGGGGGGCCCTCACGCTTGGGGGCCAGTTCTGCTTCTGTAGCCGTAGCGTGAAGAAACAATAATGGAAACAAAAGTAGTTTGTATGTGCCTCTATTGCAAACTGTGTGTGTTTTTATTCACAATCTATTTCCCTGCAGTGTGAAATTCTAAACTTCTCAAAAAATCAGGTCAACAAATGTTCTGAATAATCTCATTTGGAAGACCGGTAATGCAGTTCAGCTTTTCTCAACTTTTAGCCTCTGGAGCTCATTTTTGGGAACTCTGAGATCATCTCAGGTCTAAGTGTTGTTGTGTTTCGATGTCATTCCAGTTATTTCCCTTACACCTCTGTTATCTTTTGCTGAGATGAACCTGCTGCAGCATCTCTGTCCTCTTCCCTTGAAATTTTAAAAGCAGACTAACAATAAAGCAGGGATGCATTCAGGAAAAGACAGAGCGCGAAGCCTTCTGCTGAGCCTGAAAGGTACTTATCGAACACAAAAAATGCTCCACCTCTTCCTCCTTGCATGTCTTTTTGTATCCACTAGCTTTGTACAGGAACTGGGTAGATGTTTTATTGTTTTTTAAACATCCCTCCCCACCTCTTATAGCTCTTTCCTTACTCCTGTTGACCTGTGGTAGCTATTGGCTTCACCTCCGACATACTACAATCTACGATCAGGGGTCGTTTTAGTGGGTGCAACTCCAGCTGTGAGAGGACGGTGAATACTAATGCAGAATGTACTTGGCCTGGCTTTGCAACACATTTCCTGAAACATTTGTTTACCCAGAATGTGAATTTGTTTTGTTTATTTTTTGAGAAGCAGGATACCTAAATGTCATGCAGTGTTATACTGTCACGTGATTTCTGCTAATTGTCCTAGGTCAACCTCGGCACCCCTCGAGAGTGTTTACGGATCTCACCAGAGAGAAGTGACTGATTATACCATTCTTATCAGAACTCTTACAGTGCCTCTGGTGTGTCCTTGGACATGCTCACCGCTCTTGTCATCTCCCCTCCCCTGCGGAATGGCTGTGTCGCTATGTGCTTGTGAGCGGGGTGTTTTTTTCAATCTCAGGCTATCTCTCCTCGGCCAAGGAGTCAGAGTCTGTTAGGAAATATTTTTTGCCTCCAAATCCTATACATGTGTCACTTTCATTACTTTTTGTCTGTCTAAACAGGTCTCACTTGTAAATGAGTCTTGGAGACTCATTGTGATTTATCTGCATAAATAAAGTTTGAATGAATGAATGAAAAAACAAACAAACAAAAAAAACAGGGATGGTCATTTAATGTAGTGATTTCAGCCATGACAGCTGCTAAATACAGGTTTTTGTTCAGATTTATCTGAGCTAATAGTCTTTCCCATTATTTTCAGTCCATTTTTAATCCAAAAAGCCTGTTTTGAGTTGTTTTTAATCCATCCATGTGGCTGACTTTCACAAAATTATCAAAGTGAAGATCTACAAAAAAGTTTTTTTCTATTATTTACTCCAAATGTCTCCGTTTTTTGTTGCCACTGTTTCATTCTTCTAGTGTACTGCTGCCATCAAACTCATGAGGGTATACATGTCTCTGTTTTCAGATTTAATGCGTTGTTTTTATACTATTTTTATTCAGTCTGATTTTTTTTTTTTAAACAACGTTGGTACAAAATGTAGTTTAATGCATTTGTTTGAGTCTTGTGTCATTTTTTGGTTTATATTAAAGAAAGCAAACTGGCTCCAGAGTCTCTGACACCCAAAACACAAAGAAATGGATGAACAAATGCAGAGAAATAAATCCTGTTTTGAAGCAGTCTTGTGACAGATCCACTGTTTGCACCCGGGCACGCAGACAAATCTCTGTGCAGGATGCATTAAATAAACATAAAGCATTTGACAAAGCCTGAGAGAAAAGAACTCTCAGTTCTGTGTTTTATTACAGACGTCTGAATATCTTAATAAGAAAATGAAAAAGTTTCTTCTAGTTTTACCTCTAAGCTGAAGAGAAATTCCAGTATTTTCGTGTTCTCTACAATTTGCTGCTGGTTTTGTTTCCTATTATTTACTTTGGTCGGCTGCTCAGTTGCAGCTCAGGTGAGTTTTGCGGGTTTTTTTTTATTTTTTATTTTATACTTTAACTAGAAGAACCCCCCTTTCCTCGGCTTAAAAGAGCAATGCAATGGTGTTTGTATAGAAAGCTCAGTAGGATTATATTGCATCTGGGAGACGGAAAGAGGGAAACAATGAAGAGGAAAAGCCGAAACAAAGACATGCTTTTATTTTCCTCCTATCGGGTTCTTCAGCATTCCATTGCTAAAACACAAACACAGTATGCTGGCATGGATGCACAACATAAAGCACACATGGTCACCTCATACAACACATCATAGACGAATGATTGAGGCCCAGCTAGGGTGCTTCTGAGCTGCAGCGGGGAGCAAAAGTCATGTGTGTGGGGTGTCTGCATGTGCGTGTGTACAGCGCCGGAACAGTGAGAGGGGGCATTGATTCGAGGGACAGAATGAACCTGGAGACGTGGTGAGAGGGAGGCTAACCAGAGCCAGATGGCCAGATATCAAGAGAAATTATGCAAGTTGTTTATGAAGTGAGAGCAGTTTGCAAAAAGTAAAAAGATACACACGTTAGAATGGATTTCATTGTGTAACTGTGGGAGAGTACTGTTTTACACTGAAACCATCATGGGGAGGGGGGTTGTCTTACCTAATCGAAGCTCACAAAGACGGAGCTGGGG
>JAVCKU010000065.1:15545681-15559375 GCA_032273985.1 Hypsolebias coamazonicus
ACTCCGGTTTCCTCCCACAGACCAAAAACATGCATGTTAGGCTGATTGGTAACTCTAAATTGTCCCTAGGTGTGAGTTAGAGAGCAAATTGTTGTTTGTCTCATTTGTCTCTATGAGGCCCTGTGATGGACTTGCGACCCGTTCAGGATGTACCCCGCACCTTGCACAGTGATTGATGGACAAAACTGTCAAATCAGCTTATTTTCACTACTCCGCCCCAGCGAAATGCAGCTAATTTGATAGTAACATGCATTTATTAAGTAAAAGTTCAACTGAGACACCTTTACTATAATGTTGAGCGAACAAAAAAAATTGTTTTAGGTGCTTATCTTGTTGAATTTCAAAGAATTGCACAGTGTTCCTCCTTCCTGATTTCCTCCCTCTGCTCGCTTCCAGAGCACCGAGGCAGCAACTACTTTTAAAATATAGCTGATTTGACAGTTAATAGTTATTTTGTCAAGGAACTGTTAAACTGAGACACACCTTTACTATAAAGCCGAGTAAACAAATAATTGTTTTTAGGTGGTATCTTGTTAAATTTCGAAGAAATTCACAGCGAGTCATCCTTCTGCGTGCTCCTGCTTCCACGTATTGGCTTTTGAAATACAGCTGATTCGACCGCTAAAGTGCATTTATTAAGGAAAGGTTAAACTGAGACACACCTTTACTATAATTTCTAGCAAACAAATAATTGTTTTTAAGTGTTAATTTTGTTAAATTCTTGTTAAAGTCCTCCCGTGCACACTCCCACGGCCGCCATTTGGCAGCCAATCAGTTTTTGGCACAACACCGGCCCACGTTTCCGGGTTGTCAGCGGTGACGCATAATAGATGTGACTTGTGTTTTTTTCCACTTTATCCTACATATTTGGACTGATGTGACTTGTAGTATAGGGCAGTGCGACATGTCCGGCAGAAAATACGGTACTAATATAGTCGTGTTTGTTTGCAGGCCTGACCCGTAGAGTCATTCTGAAAGATGCCGAGACGGGACGAACGCAGACGTACGGAGTCGGCACTGACGTTCTGGCTCAACATTTTGCCCTCAGAGTGAGACGCTCGTCTCTTCAGTTGAATATTAGATGTTTGCGTTCTCTGGAGTTACACCGTCACCCTTCCAGGTACCTGTCCTGTTTAACGGATGCCGATCGGGGGAGATTTTCAGCATGGACCTGCGGCAGCGCGGACGCAGGGATCACGGATGGAAGGCCAAGCGCTTCCATCACGAGTCGGCCATCACCTCCGTGCGAGTTCTGCAGGATGAGAACTACCTGATGGCTGCGGACATGCTGGGCCAGGTTCACCTCTGATCATCTTTTTTTTTTAACTGTGTCATTTTGGTCAAAGCAGCCGTTTTTAATGTTAAATTATTGGCGTATAGGACTTGTGACGAGGCTGTGTGAATTCTCTTGCAGATCAAGCTGTGGGACGTACGAGTAACAAAGCCGGTGCAGGAGTACAAAGGGCATCACAACGAGCACGCATACCTTCCCATCCATGTCAATGAGCGCGAAGGACTTCTGTTAGCCGGTAGAAGATAGAATCCCCCTCACACCAAGGATGCAAAACCTGACCTGTTTACCTGAGCAGCTTGTTTGTTTTACAGTGGGTCAGGATTGCTACACAAGGATCTGGAGCCTAACGGATGCTCATCTGCTCAGGACTATCCCGTCACCCCATCCAGCTGCAAACGACGCAATCCCCAGCGTGGTCTTCTCCTCAAATCTGGGCGGCTGCAAGGGGCTCCCCGGGCTGCTCATGGCCGTCAAACATGACCTGTACTACTACCCTTACAACACCGACTACCAGGAAGGATGATGTTATTTTATTAAAAGGTTTGATGTAGAAGGTTTTGTTTGAGGGTGCAGTCAGGTTGTTCCCCCTCCCCCTAAAAAATGGGCTTCTATATTTTATTTTTTTCTACCAACCTTTTGGTTATCTATGTGGAAAATGTTAGGTCAGAGAAACATGGAGAGTCTGAAGTTGGCTTGAGGAAAGAACAGGAAAACATTTGAAGTCCAATTTATTTATAAAGCGCATTTAAAACAGCAGCGGTTACTAAAGTGCTTCACAATAAGATCAAGGCCATTAAAAAAATAACGATGTAATTAAAATAATCAAAAATAAAAATATTAAAAACACAAGAAAACCATGAAATATTAAATCAAATCGCACTGTGTTAAACATCAGTGAAAACAGGTGGGTTTTTAAGAGATTTCAAAACAGGAAGTGAAGTGGCCTGTCTAATGTTGGGAGGTAAATTGTCCCAAAGTTTAGGGCCCGCGACTGAAAAAACTTGATCTCCTCTGAGCTTCAACCTGGTTTTTTGTACAACCAAAAGCAGCTGATTACCGTAGATGGTCTCAGCACCCGAGAAGGAACGTGATACGGTTGAAGTAGGTCAGAGATGTATGGTGCAAGGCCATTAATGCAATTAAAGGCCAACTGGAGAATTTTAAAATCTATTCTGATACGTACAGGGAGCCAGTGAAGGGAGGACAAAACCGGTGACGTGATCAAACCTACGAGTTCCTGTTAATAATTGAGCTGCAGCATTTTAACTCCTTATCTAAATTCACGGAGGGTGATTCACTCAGACTAAAATTAAATATTAATCCATGCTTATTTTGTATTTTTTTTCTTTAAGCTATGTAAAAGAATGATCACTACCAAAGTTAATAACTGTTGTATACTGATTTTAATTTATGCCCCCGTTTTCTAAATCTCATCATGTTGGTGCTTTGTTCTACTTTAGTTTTATTTGGCTCCATTTAAATACACCTTTTTTTAATTTAAATTTTAGATTTTTGGGGGCAGCCGTAGCGGAGTGGTTAGAGCAGTTGTAGTCCAGTGCAAGAGTTGAGGGTTCGATTCCACCAGCAGTCACATGTTGGAAGTGTCCCTGGGCAAGACGAACCCCTCATTGCCTCCGATGTGTGTCCCATCGGTGAATGTGATAAAGCTCTGATTATTCTTTTGTATAGATCTAGTAGAGTGCTGTATGAATGGGTAAATGAGGACACTTTGAGTGTCTTGATAAGATAGAAAGGTGCTATAAACTCAATTTACAGCTACATTTGTTGTGGCGAGTTGCAAAAAAGTCAGAATTCTGACTACACTGAGTTGGGGATTAACACTTTGGCCCTAATCCTTTCCCATAGAGATAAAAAAAACAAAAACTTCTGTTTGTTTCATTCATTTTTACGCTGAGGAATGAAATTAGCCTTTGCAAAATCATTTGAAGCACAAAACTGTACCTTTAATTTCATTTATCAGCTTAAATATGTGTTGGTTTTACAGTCTACCGCTGTTCTATTTGTTCAGGACAAAGGTGAAGGTGGTTTATCAGTTTGTATTTGACTCCAAAGAATTTTAGGACGGCTCTTTTGTCCCTGCCTTTCGTTTTTATGATTAAAAAAAAAAAAAAAACAAGAAAGCAAGCTTTGAATCGCTTTTATTGCTTGAAAAATTCATCTAGGTGATCATTCAGGGTGAAAACTCATTTAAAACTTCCACTTAAAAGAAAAAAACAAGTAATGTTTACATCTCAGGAATTTTTTTTTAAAGTTGTGCAAAAATGACGAGGACGTGCTGCATTCTTCTAGAAGTGTACTTACAAATGACTTGACATCTGATTTATAATTCAGGATGTTTTATCCGTGTTTAAATGAAAATGCTTGTAAATGTATCTATTTAATCATTAAATCAATAATAAAACAGTTAAAAAACATGGCATCAAGTTGTTCAGCGTGTCTTCTGAAATCACACACGTTCAGGCCAGTTTCTGCAGTTTAATACACACAGAATGAAAACACATGAACACAACACTGATTGGCTTCGTGCGATACTAAAGAGGTCGTCTCCCTGATGGTTCTCTGGTCTGTTTGTCAACTTCATGTCCAAACCAGCTCTCGTACGGTGATATTTAACAAAAAAGTGACAACCCCGACCACATAATGTGTCATAATAATCTGGTAAATACAGCTGCGAAACAAACACCGCTGTCGTGCCGCAGCACAGTCAACGTTCTTAACTAACGAGTCACGCCGCTTTATTTAAAAGGTGAATTCCTCTGAGGGGCCAGCCTCAAACATGATGGCTGTTTTTACCTTCATGCTCCTGTGAACCAGTCACTATAAAAACAGTCCTTGTTCAGTTTAACCCTGCTGCTGCCGTCAGACGTTTCTACTTTAAAATAAAAAAGGCAATATACAAATGTCCCTTTTACAGTAAACCATGTCCACTTATATTTATCATAAATTCAAAATTAAGGCTCTATATTGAACTTTTCTAAATCCAAAACTACAAAAAGGTATAAGAGATAAATATTTAATTAGTAAAAACTGTTTTATATTTCATTTAATCTTAATTTATACAGGTAGTTTCATTGAGTCACGACGACTCGTTTTCAGGAGATTGGGAGCAAATGGTGGAGGCTAAGGGCCTTGCTCAAGGGTCCAGAAGGTGGAGGCAGGTGTGAGCGTTTCACCTTTTCCACCTACATTTTGACGTTGTCGGTCCGGGGAGTCCAACCGGCGTCTTTCCACTCACAGGCCGACCTTCTCAAACCTCTGCGCCACCGCTCCCCAATAACATTTTGTAAGGATTTATTATTGGAATGATGCGACAGTATTCTTTGGACACAATAAAAGCAAGAGAGTTCATATGAGCAGAGATGAAGTTGGAAACTACTGCAACGTCATTTGAAAGATGACAATTAAATTGTCAATCGTTTTGAAGTTCTATGTTTTCCAAATAAGCCCGTCCGTGCTGTAAGATCCAGTCCTCCCATAGACACCGTTATTCCGTGATTCAAGCAAACAGCCGTGACGACACAAAAGGTGCCATGCTCAAAAGGATGGTGGAAAAGTGGCTAAAGATCTACAGAGGCGTGTTTTGAAATTCAGGTTCCACTTGGACGGTGCATATTCAGTGTGATCAAGGAACTGAAATGACATGAGGCCGGTGTTACCAAGAACTCAAACTTTCCAACATCTAAAAAGTATTATCCTGGCTTTAATGTTCCAGTTTTGGCGTATTGCATCTTAAAAACCATTCCCGCTCAGACTCCTGATTCCCCCCGCTTGCTAGAGCTCCCCGGATTTCTGGCTGCAGCCGTTGCAGACGCGCACCGGGTGGTCCCAGCCGCGGGACGGCACGGGGCGGCGTTCCTGAGAGCAGTCGTCACACACGCCCTGGCCGCAGGCGCGGCAGTGGTGTATGGACAGACGGGGCTTGAACTCCTTTTGGCACTCGCAGCAGGAGTGGATGTCCTGATCGGGGACCCAGTACGCTGGGCGAGCTGCGTCCTTTACCAGGCCTGGAAACACATAAAATAAGGGACTAATAAACTTTTTTTTATTTTTATTTATTGTCAGAGGATTGAGCTATCAGAGAGTTCTTTTCTCTCTCAGAGCGAGCTGAATGAGGAGCTGATTTGATCCTGCATGTGCAGCTCGGTGGCCGAGGTCATCAGTGTCTGCCTGTGAGTTGTGAGAGCTGATAAGTTTATAAAAACAATTCTTGCACGCTGCCCACGGCACTCTCGTGACTGGGCTCCATGCATGTAGAGCTTCTGTACATCTGTGCAACCTGTTGTTAACGTCTGTTCTTGCAACTAATACCAGTTAAAAATCTTCTCGTGTCCTCGAGTGAAGCTTCTTTGAGAAAGTCGAATAGAGGGTATTTTTATCCAACATTTATTCTTGGGTTGTTTTTGTTGTGCGGTCACATGTAATGCTCACCGAGTGGTATGTCAATGGCACCAACGACAGCACCCAAGGTGTTCTGAACGGCCTCCCCAACCTTCCTGGCTATCAGGGTGCCTCCTTCTTCTTCTAAGGCAGCGTCCAGTAACTCTACAAGAGGAAAGCATCAATCAGTCTCATAAAAAAATAACAGAAAACTCAACTTTACACAAAGTCTAAAGAGGGAAGTGTTGATGGACAGAAGTGAGTTGTGTATGTGGTATGGTTGTCTGACTGTAGTTCTTATACTGTTAGTACAAACTGGCAAATCCAAGGAAAAGTTGGAAGTACCGTAGCTTCATGTTGGAATCGACCATTCAGAAACTGTCTTTTATCTTGCCTAGATCAAACTTCACCAGTTCGCTCTCAAAGATGTATCTTCGGAACAATGATGTAATGTACAACTCACATTTTCCAGCCTTTACAGACATCTTTATGTCCATAAACCAAAATACTGTTCCAAACACTTGGAAAACAGATTTTGTTCTACCTTTACTGAAGGGAGGAGACCCCACCTCACTGAACAATTATCAACCAATCTCTAAACTCTGTATTTTTGCTAAGGTTTTGGAGAAGTTGATGAATACACAAGTCAAGAAGTATTTGGACTGATCTTACATCTCCATCAATCTGGTTTCAGGAAACAACACAGCACAACGACTGCTTCACTGAAGGTTTTTAAAGACGTTGGTGAAGCATTGGATGCTAAGGATTATTGTGCTGCACTTTACTTAGACCTGTCTAGAGTTTTTGACACTGTGGACCATGACATCTTACGTCATAGAGTGGCTTGATGCACAGTTAGGTCTGGGTTTCATTTACAAACAAGGATTCATTGTATACCTGTAGAAATTTCCCTGTTGTGGAAACACGCGTCGCACACTCTGACAGGCGCAAGGCCCCAGCCCCTCTCTGGGACCGGACGGGTTTTGCAGGAGCAGGCGTCACAGAAACCCTCTCCACAGGCCCGGCAGTGGTGCTTGGTGTCGTTGGTCTGAAAGTCTTCCTCGCATTTATGACACTTCTGCAACAGACAAAAGGAAAACAAACGGGTGTTTTTACAGCCAGATACCACGCAGCAAAGACAAGCAGCTCTACATACACGCTAAATAAATCATCTAAAATAAGATTACTTGTGATCTTTTACAGTTTTGTACCAGGATGAGGGAGTTGGGTCTCCAGTAGGTGGGAGCGATCTGATCGGTGAGCCAGGAGGTGACGGTCTTGGCAGGTTTGACGCTGAGCTCAGACACAGACTGAGAAATGTATTTGACTCCATCCAGCAACCTCTGAGCAGCGTTGTTGTTGTCCTTCAAAAACCCATCAGACTGAAAACAAATCGCAAGTACAATAATGTAAAAAATAAAAAAAACCATATTAAAAGCACAGCTCTGTTACGGATTTACACAATGCGGCCTAATGCTGTCAAATACGAACAGAAATACTGAAGTGAACTTTTTTACTGGGAGGCTTTGAATTCTTAGCCTTTATTTTTAGTTTACCGACTCGTTTCAACAAAATCTCATTCAAGTCTTTCCACTTAGGGTTTACCCCTGGCCAGATGTGCTGGATCTCAGTCCGAACCACGGTTTCCACTGGGTCCTGGTTTCCATACCAGTACTGTCTGCTCCGGTAGATCACGCCACAGTTGGGACACTCAATCACATAGCTGGACAAAAATAACAGTCCTCTCAGTTTCAGCACCAAAACATCCGTAAAACTCCCAGTGTTGTCCCATAACTACGTATATTTGTCAACCATTTCAGGTTTAATAAACGGCACGGCCGATACAATGTTAGCTAATATTAATTAATGCCGACTTTCTTTAAAACAGGTCTGTGGACTCACCCTGACCAAGCGTAGATAGCCAAACCAAACCATGGTGAGTCAGAGGAGGCCGTCGTTTTGGGAACCACTATGACCTCCTTTCCTCCCTCGTAGCACACCTGCGTGATTCAGCACAGCCAGAATCTCATATAAACCAGGCAGGCTTCAGCCCATGCATGTGCGCTGCACTGCTTTTACTTGCCTTGCATGTGTAGATGCGATTGTCATATTGAGCAGAGTAGCGGCAACGATGTTTGGCTTCGTGGTCAGCTCCTTCTTTTAGATGATTCATGCTTCTTTTGCAGCCCGACCTGAAGGACGGAGATCAGAGCTCGTTAGAATGTTTGGATGTTTTCACCTGACTCAGAAACTGTTTAATGGATTGTTGCATCAGTTAAGCAGGTGGAAGTTTGATGTTTGTTGTTTTTGACGTGAACTCTGTTGTACCTATTGCTGATTAGTTGCAGTGAGCAACGAGACACGTACCCACAGCTGAGGCAGACACTGGAGCAGGTGAAGTACTCATCTGGAAAGAAGGAGTTACTGGTCATGTGCTCATCTGGAATCTCTCCGTTGAACCGTTCGCTTAAAGCCTGAACCAAGAGAGAAATCAGAAGCAAGAACGATTCAGAAACCTTTCAATTAATTCATTGTAGCTTTACTGTTAAGACAATAAATGGCATATTTACAATGAGTATGCATGAAACTATTCATGATGCATCACATTACATATTTGACCTTCATACTCTCATTTTTTACCTTTATTATCTCTTGTTTTACCTTTATTCTCTCTTATTTGACCTGTATTTTATCGTCTTTGACCTGTATTCTCTCGTCTTTGACATTATCTTTTCTTTGACCATTATTCTCTCTTCTTTGACCTTTTTTCACTCATCTTACCTTTTTTCTCTCTTCTTTGACTTGGTTGACCTTAACCCTCTCGTTTTACCTTTATTCTCTCATCTCTGACCTTTATTATATCATCTTTGACTTTTTTCTATAATATTTGACCTTTACTATATCTTCTTTTATCTTTATTCTCTCATATTCAAGCTTTTTCTCTCATATTTTTATTTTTTCTCTCTTCTTTGATTGTTATTCTCTCGTGTTTGACCTTTATTGTCTCTTCTTTTACCTTTTTTCTAATCTTTCACCTTTTTTCCAACATTTTACATTTTTTCACATATTTGACCTTTATTGTCTCATGTTTGACCTTTATCGTCTCTTCTTTCACATTTATTCTCACTTCTTTGACCTTTATTATCTCATGTTTGACCTTTATCATCTCTTCTTTTACTTTTATTCTCTATTTTTTTACCTTCATTCTCCCATATTTGACCTTCATTGCCACTTCTTTTACCTTTATTCTCTCTTCTTTGACCTTCATTCTCTCATGTTTGACCTGTATTGTCTCTTCTTTTACCTTTATTCTCTCGTCTTTGACATTATCTTTTCTTTGACCATTATTATATCAAATTTGAACTTTATTCTCTCATCTTTGACCTTTTATCTCTCATCTTACTTTTTCTCTACTTTGACTTGTTTGACCTTAACCCTCTCGTTTTACCTTTATTCTCTCACCTTTGACCTTTATTGTATCTTCTTTTACCTTTATTCTCTCATCTCTGACCTTTATTATATCATCTTTGACTTTTTTCTATCATATTTGACCTTTACTATATCTTCTTTTATCTTTATTCTCTCATATTTAACCTTTTTCTCTGATGTTTTTATTTTTTCCTCTCTTCTTTGATAGTTATTCTCTCGTGTTTGACCTTTATTGTCTCTTCTTTTACCTTTATTCTAATCTTTTACCTTTTTTCACTTGTTTGACCTTTATTCTCTCATGTTTGACCTTTATTGTCTCTTCTTTCACCTTTAATCTCATTTCTTTGACCTTTATTATCTCATGTTTGACCTTTATCAGCTCTTCTTTTACCTTTATTCTCTATTTTTTTTTACCTTCATTCTCCCATATTTGACCTTGCACTCAGTAGCTGCCCACTGCTCCACCTGGGTGCATCTCACATGTGATGGGTTAAATGCAGAAAACTAATATCACTATTGTATGGGAACATACAATAATGACAATCTCAAACTTCCCTTTGCTTTATCATCTCATTGTTATTCTCTTATTATAAAGCCAGGAAACATAACTATGAACACATGCTTACAGATTAGCAACCCCACCTGCAGGGCCTTAAAGATGACGCTAGCCGAGCGTGGCGATCGGGTGGTGTTGTTATCCAGCTGGTGCTCCAGACTGCGCAGCAAACCGCTGAAGTCCGTGGGAGGGTTGTAGGTCCGAGTCCCACGGTACTGAATGGAGCTGAACGCTTCTGGAAACAAGCCCAGTTTCCTGAAACGCTCCTGGAGCAGACGCTCGGACGATTCCGATGGTTTGTCTAAATTTGGATAGCATATGCAGACAGAGCGTAAGGCTCTCACAAAGACCATTCAATTCTACTCTAATGTTGCTAAATAGATCTGAACAAGGTCTGGAGCACAAACAGGGTTCAAACCTGAGCCTGGTGTGGACAGTCTCATGGAAAATTATAACCGTGGGGCCCAGGGTAGACAAAGGAACGTCCAGACCACAGCGGGTGGTGGTCGCTTTCAGCTCCCTGGTGAAATGCTTTAAGTAGGCGTCAGAGGCGTCACCAAGGAACTTGAAGAGATCATCGTGGAGGCGGTCGGCATGCGTCCGGTAGATAATCACGTCAGAGATAGCCAGAACTTTAAGGAGAAGCCGTGTTCGCTGGCCCTGATTGGCTCCTGACGAATCAAACAAATTAAAATGAGGAGAGTAAATGAATGTCAACTGTGTGTTGTTTTGTTATAATATTGAGATAATTGATTATTTGTCCATACCAGCTCCAAGCAACCCCTCAGTGTCAATGACAATGACCCGGTGCAGAGGGTCCAAAGCCGACCAAACACCCACAGTGCAGGACTCCTGGGTGGGGGAGGTCTTGAACACTTCTCTTCCCAGAAAGAAGGTGTGGTTCAGAGTGTGGGATTTGCCTTCCCCAGTGTTGCCAAAGATGGAGACCACCTTGAGGAGCTCATCAGGACTGCAGCCCAGCCTGAGGACAAAATCCTCTTCATCCTTCACCTGAAAATCAAATGCATCTTCTCAGTTGCACGACAAATCTTTAAACAGAAGCTGGAAGGTTTTATTTGGTTTTAGGTAACTACCTTCATCTCCTCCCTCTCGTCAACTAACAGGAAGCTGAACACCTTCTCCAGCTTGGATTTGAGGATCTCCATCTCCATCTCCTCAGCACTGCTCTCCTGAGCAGCTTTGATGGGAGGGTACACGGTCAGAGGGTGCTTCCTCTTGTTGACCCCATTGTGAGTGCGTTTCTGGCAGTCCAAACACAGGTTGATCTTACAGCCCTGGCAGCGTACCACCGCTCGGAGTCTGACGGCGCAGCTGTTGTCACCTTTACACGAGTCGCAGAAGGGGACGTGGCCCGGCGTGATCCGAACCCGTTCGTGGTTCTTCATGCGCTCCTGGCAATGGAGCTCCAGTTCGCAGCGGGCGCACTGCAAGCTGCCGCATTCGTCGCATTCGAACGCCGCCTCGTCTGAACCTCCGCAGGCGTAGCTCTCCTGACAGACCAGGACCGTGTTCATCCCTTTATCCACAGCTGGGCTCGGACCACTCATGTTGAACCTGAAAGGTCAGACAGGTCACTTTGACACCAACAAACTGTGTAGAACTGGACATGCAAATGCAAAGCAGAGGCAAATGTAAAGAGATATAAACAAAAATCACTTCCCACTGCAGTTTAACAAGTCCTCCTGTTTAAGTCTAAAGTAAGAGCAGTTACAACACACCTGCCGGAACTATTGCTTGCTACTTTTAGTGCATTTACATTAAAAAATGCTTTTATCATCTTAGTTTAGAAACTTTTTTACAACATGTTTACAATGCTAGGCTTCTAGTTGTAGCTTTCTGTGCTGGTCATAACGCCCGTGAACACAACACGAATAATAAACATCCAGCAGCTAACAGGCTATCACACAAAGAGACCAGTTCAACAAAAACAAACTGAGTTCGGTCCACTGACCTAGTACTAGCGCTGCTAGCACCAGTCCGGGACAAATCCTTCCCTAAAAGACGTCTTCTCTCTAGAACTGGACAAGTTTACTGTCTAAGACCATACTGCCGACTGCCACATACTAAAGCTAACAGCGGGGAGAAAGTTAGCCAACACCGGCTGTACAGCAGCTCCTGGTAGTTGTTGTTGCAGCTGATCGGCTTGTTTTTGTCCACGGGTGAGAAGTCATTGGTTCGCCAAGCATTCTGGGAAATGAAGTGATCCCAGAATGAGTCTATGGTTTCCTGATAATTACGAAACAGAGGTGAAATTTTGACTTTTCTGTAAAGAAAACTCCATAATAAGTCATAATTCTTAAGCAAATATTAGATTTTTTACATTAAAAAAGTCCTGAACTTGTTTATTAGAGTAGATATTGCTGCATGATCCACTAGCAACAAACAATTCCCCATAATGCTTTGCTGTATTAAGGGTTTGCTTGGTGTGTGCACCAGCGTGTGCCGAACCGTTTAAATAGACGGAAACAAGTATATTGAGTTTTAAACAAATCTGGACAAAAACGTAAAAGAAACCCGTAGTGAATCAACATGAAAATTTAATTGCAATGTAAAAAGTATCGTAGAGTATATTTTTGTGATTAACAAAAAAAAAAAGCTGGTATTTGTCAGTCACATTTGTTGAAGCTCTACCTCAGCTGTGGATGCACTGGTGTTTAAAACTATCAAACCTAAGTGGCTATTTGTTACATTCAGATGTTGTTGTATTTACGGTTTTTTTTTATTTATTATTATTTTTATAATTTATACCAGCAGTAAGACAGCCGCTATACATAGTTTTTTTTCTTCTCTTCGCTGGTCTTCTATTACCCTCCGTCTTCAAATGTTGCTGCTGACCTCTATTTACAGCAGCTAGCCTACGTTAGCTCACTGCTGCTAACTCCATAACTCGTTTTCTTCTCCACTTTGTCAACATTTGCGTTTGGCCCCATGGAAGACGAAGCCTTCGCCAGTATAAGTGGCAAACCAATTACTCTGGATTGTCAGAGCCACTCCAGCTTTTGCAGGGAGTTCACTGTTAGCTCCCCCAAAGTGTCCATTGGGAAGGTGATGGTGTACACCTGTTCTGTGTGGCTTATAGCTTATGCAGTGTTCTTCTTCACAGAGGTAATGTACACAATTGCTAGTTATTTCTTAAAAATAGCCAGACCTATATAATTTGAGAGTGCACTATAATGGAGTGTAATAAAAAAAATGGTGCACTGTACATGTAAATCAGATCAGAATAACCTGTTTCCTTTAATATGTTGTAAACAGCCATTTAAACATTTCTCTTTTCTTTGCAGAACACAGCAGTTCTCTCTAGTGCTATCCTCATCACTCTCGCTGGCATGATGCTCCACATCCACTTTGTGAAGGTGGACCACGAGTCCCTGCTTGTCATAGGCTCTTTAGGCATCCAGGTGTCCTCCACATACGCCTCAGGTCGTGAGGTCACTACTTTCATTGAGATGAGCAAGATCAAAGATATTGTCATAAATGAAGCTATTTACATGGTACACATATACATTTCTTACATAAACGTGCAAATTTGAATTTACATTTGAAGTGAAACTAAATGTATTTACTTCAGCATCAGATCATCTACTATCTGTGTGTGCTGATGAAGGACCAGTCAGAGCCTAATGGAGTGTCTGGTGTGGTGCCATTATTTCAGGTGATTATGAACTCCATTTTCAGCCACACCACTGAAAAGGTGTTGTTTGTTTTGCAAGTTTACTACTCCGTTTTTCTTCTTAAAGCCTGCTAATGTATACTGTAATTTATTTGAAATTGTTTTGATGAACATCTTTGTTTTGCTATTATTTTCAGAGCTCAAAACCGAGACTCAACTGCTTGGTGAAGGTGTACAAAAGCTGCCAGGAGATTCTTTCGAAGTGCCAATGATCCACAAGTTGTACAAAGCCACCTCCTGAACAATATGCTGTAAATATTTTAGGCCATTTTTAACATGCTGAAAGGCAAACCAGTTTTCTCCCATTACCATGCATCTAATTT
>JAVCKU010000065.1:15595310-15611762 GCA_032273985.1 Hypsolebias coamazonicus
ACACACACACACACACACACACACACACACACACACACACACACACACACACACACACACACACATCAGAGCAAAGCAACGAAAAAGCAGAAAAATCTAAAGAGCGAGTTCAAAACAGAAAGTTGTGCACACCTGGAGAGCTAGACGTGCGCTGAACGAGCCCAGACGCTCCACCTGAGCTCGTGGCTCCTCTTCTCTCTCTCTCTCCGGCTGAGCGATCGACGTTGTGGTCAGTGTTACTTTCAGCTCGTCTGGTGCTCCTGTTGAGACAAGACCTTTGAATTTTATTTTTACAAGGTGCTCCATTAAACAAGTATTTTGCTTGTTTGTAATGTTAGACAAAGTGCTAAATGGTGGTTCATGGCTGATAGGGAGACTCCAGATTGACTTGTTAGAGAAGCTCTGCAACAAATCCAAGAAAATGTTTTTGTTGTTTTTCATCCTGCCTTTAGATGGCGCTGTGTAACCAAACACCACTTCAACATCCCATCTGGAAGCTCACTCATCATCACCTCTTCAGCTACAACCACACAATCTAAATTTGGTTCCTCCAAATATAAAGATTATGTCATCTGATAAACTGATCAATTTAATTTGTTTGCAACTTGAATCATATAAGCTGCAGTAGTCGTGCATGTTACAGAAATATTTAAGTATTACTTACATAAATGTTTTTAATGAGTAAAGTCAGTTATTTAACGCCCACTGCCTTTCATGCCAGATATATTCATCTTATTTCTAGCCCCCATGATGCCTTGCGTGAATTATGGACGCGACTTCCGGTGCAGACCAGAACAGGCGTTTGTTTATGTGTGAACAGAACAAGCTAAAGTAGTTTCTCTAAGCATTGTGGATTTAATTTAAATATGTAAGGACACCACCTGTCAGAGCTCAAACAGGACAATACCCAATAAAAAGGACAATATCCCTCACTACTTCGCGGTTCGTTTATCGTGGATTCGCTCTATCATGGTTTTCCAAAATTAATAGTGGACATGACACACAATTGGCTGATGGATGAGCCGCACGGTCGGCATGACATATGTATTTAAATAAATAAATTTATATTATAGTATTTAGCACCTCCTGCAGCTTTGTGTAGCCCTTACTGCTGCAGGATAAACTTCTGTAGTTAAGCAGCTGTTTAACTCAGCTGTTGAGCGTGCAGAGCAGAGAAGTGGGTGTGGCCAAGAGCGCCACTGATTTAGTTTGGTCTGGTTGTTGGTGCATCCGCGAACAGAACTACCTGAACTCCACAAGGCGACTTTAGTAAACCTCATGTTTGTTAAATACATGTGAACAGAACAAATACAGTGTTTTATCTGCTCAACTGAATGCAAATTACTTTCAAATGAACTGCAGTCCGTGATCCGCTACCATGGTTAACCAGTGCTTACTGCTACTTCCTGTCTGACAGGAAGTTGTGCACATAATCATTCATACAGTGGTGCCTCCAGGAATGAGGTGGATATAAAGTTCTTATGAGACAAACGACAGAGTTGAAGCCAGTTTAGTCAAACGTGACATCACGGGTTCTTGTGCGAGCTGTTCTAGAGAATGAATGACTCGGCTACTACCACGTGAAATTTTAGCTCAATATCTGTAAATATGACAAAAGTTGCAGCAACTTTTCTGTTGGCTAAGGTTGCTTGGATGTGAAATTTTGAATTGGGTTGACGCCAAAAGTTAAAACAGCTGTAGACGTTGCAACAATTAACGCCAACGTCTTAAGCAAAGATGTGGTGCAACGTGCTCCCCTCAGAGTTTGTGTTGGGGACAAGGCTCAGCTACAACTATGTCAATGTTTAGCTTAATTGCTGTAAAACTGGCTGAGCTGTAGCTGTTTTTGGGTTTCATGTAGTCAGATGGCTGTAGCCACCATCTTGGATAGTGTTTACCCAAAAAGGTTATAATTTGTACATTCAATATTTACTTTCTTGAGAGTTTTATTATTGGTACAGACGCATGAGCACACTATGGGGAAAAACATTATTTCTCTTTCTTCGTTTGTGTTTGGATATAACATAAAGGCAAAAACCACAAGACTCATTAACCCCTTCACTCCCCATTTTGTTTCCTGTTTTGCAGCTTGTGTGAATGCTTATGAAGCATTCACTCTATTGTGATCCATTTGTCTTCCATACGTTTTTTTTTTTGGCATCTTTCTTCTTCCAACATTTTTGTGCTATTTCAACAAATTATACCAAAACGTTCAACTCATTCAGGACAGTCCTGTTATGACTTGGTATTGGTGCAACTTTAGCTTTTTGAAATATTTAGCCTTTTCTGCCATTTTTTTTTTCCTCACAGAAAATGAATTGAGCTCATTTTACATCCTTCAAATCTTGAGATCTGTTTACAACCTTTTACTGCTCCTTTTCATATTTTGTTTTGGTTCAGCTTCTTTCAGCCTCCATGTGAAAATTTACTAAAATTTCAGCTACTTTCAGTTGTTCTTTAAGTTGTTTTGTGCTCCTTTCAGATTCTTTTTGCTAACTACACCATTTTTGTGCTTCTCCTAAACGTTCTCTGCTAATTTCATCTTGTTATGCTCCTTTAAGCTTACAGTAATTCTGCAATTTTCATCTTTTTCTGCTATTTCAGCTACTATTTAGCTGTTTTAATGCTATTTTTATTTTTTCAGCTAATTCCACCGTTATTTGCACTAATTTAAACTTTTTTCATCCTAATTCAGCAAAAACTCCACTTACTTTGCCAGTTTAATCTTTTTTCTTCGCTTTTAGCTACTTTTACGTTGTTTTTTTTGCTAATTTCTGTTTTTTTTTTTTTTTTTTTTTTTTCATTCTCCAACAGTTTGTGCTCATTTCTGCTTCTTTTAGCCTAATTGGGCTAACATGTGTTCTGTCTGCTTTCTTCTGCTAATTTAAGCTTATTCTACCTTTTCAGCTACATTTTTAGCTAATTTCAGCTGTTTTCAGATTAATTCAAGTTTTTCATGGTAATTTATGCTACTTTCAGCCCAGTTAACTCCTTTATGCTAATTGCAGCTTCTTGTGCTCGTTTCATTTTAATTACCGGTATTCTAATTTTGGCTATTTCTGCTATTTCAGCTACTATTTAGCTGTTTTATGCTCTTTTAAGTTTTTTCAACAAGCTAATTTCAGCTCTTTCCACTTCCTTCTGGTAGTTTAGTCTTTTTCTGCCTTACTGCTACTTTTGAGTCACTTTTTATTTATTTTTGGGTAATTTAACCTTTTAGCTACCATACTTGCTTAATTTTTGTGCTAATTTCTGCTATTTAAACCTATTTCAGTAAATATGTGCTCTTTCTGCTAATTCATGCTTGTTCTTTCATTTCAGCATGTTTTTTATAGCTAATCTCAGCTGTTTCTCAGCAAATTCTTCTGAAATAAGAATTCTCACTGCGTTTTCGCAGGAAATGTAATTTCTCTGGTTTGTGTTGCTTTTTCCCACTTTGTATATCTTGTTTTCTTTCATGGCTCACTTTAGACCAAATTCAAATAAATGTGAGTTCAGGAGTAGCTAATGCAGCTGGAGTGCTGAACGTGTTTTAACCTTGATTAAAAAGTAAAAGTGTGTTTTTGTGCATCTGTTGTCAGGATCTGGTCTTCACAGCTTCCAGCCCTGGCATGTTGGGTCACTGGGACGTAAGGATCCACAGCAGAAGTACGGCCACCTCCGTGCTCCGGCCCTGTCAGCGCACGCCGCCACCCAAGTTCCTGTTATCCGCCACACCCAAGGTGAGTGCGCGTCGCTGAGGACGACGCTCCGGCGAGTTCGTTTGTGTTTGCGTGGACAGCCGGTGTCGAGGCAGGCGAGCGTTTGGGTGGTCGTGGGAGCAGAAGATTGAAGCTCCGCGAGGATCGCCTCTGTTGCTTCTAACGAAGAGGCGGTCTTATCTGTGAACTGAGTGTGTGTCTTCCAGCCTCATTTAAAACAAACAGAGCTTCCAAAAGAGAGGTTTCCCCCACCCCACCCCCCAACACCATCACCACCACCACCACCACACACAGACACCAGATGCAGAACCTGCTGATTCAGTGAACCCCACCTGCAGTCAGCGAGCATCTTCAGAACTCTCATCTTTTCAAGTTGTAACAGATGTGAAGCACATGTTCTTCAGATGATTATTTTTTTGAATCCGTTGTGGTCATTTAACACAAGATCTTTGGTTTCCTAGGTGACGGCGGTTCCCATGGAGCGTTATTGCACCGACAGGAGCGCTGAGTACGAGTGGCGGGTGACACGCAGCGGAGGGGGGCTGATATACAAGCAGTGCTTCCTGTACGGCTCCCCTGAACTGGCGTCAGACTGGTGCGCAAGGGCCAACGCCTTCTACCCACAAAGCCCCGGGGGGGTGATGGCCCTGCACCCTCGCCACGGATGGTCCTTCATTCAGATACCTGGTAAGAGCTGGACGTCTGTTGTTGTCTGAGTGTCACTGCTGGGGTTTTGTTCGTAATCTTGTATTATAATGTGTGCTTGTTGGTCTGTCTGTTAGCAAAATATCCCATCCACTACTGCATAGATTTTAACAAAATTCTCAGAATTTAGTGACTGAATGCACATCTGCAACTGATTGACTTTTAGAGGCAGCCTGATTGAAGATGGCTGCTGTAGCTAATTGACTTTAAAACATACAAACTTTACCTCAGTCTGTACAACAAATACTGAGCTATAGTTGTGTGTGGTGGTAGCTGAGAGTCATCCGGATCACATGACATCTTGACATTCCTTCAATAAATGCTGCTGTAGTTTAAATCAGAATCTGAATTACCAGAGCATTTTTTTAGAAGACTAATTTTGGCCTCATAATCAGTTTATATTTAATTTTACTCAATTTTATCTAAATATTTACCACAAATTCCCAGATGAGAATACTCAGAAGTTCTGGTGTCAGCACTCCCTTGTTTTTACCTGTTTTTATTATTTTTTGAACGTCTCATTACAGCCAAATGAAAAAAAACAAACCTTGTGCAGTGTTTAACTCACAAAAACACAAACCAGTCACTTCTGTTAAACTGTGAATGAAGAGTGTGTTCTTTGTGTGTGTGTGTGTGGGGGGGGGGGGGGGGTGTTTCCAGTGAAATGTTCCTTATCACAAGTGTTCAGTGAAGGGTCAGTCTAAGTGGAGTGGATGGTGATTTGCTGCCAGGGTTCATGTGAGTGATGGATGCCGGAGGTTACAGAGGCCATTGCCATTTTACAGACGACATGTCCGTTCCCAGTGACCCGCTCAACCCCTCTCAGCTGATAAACTGCCTGTCCTACTTTCTGATGACTTTTTTTTTGTTATGAAAAATGGCTGCACATGTCCTTAATGAAGCGTTCACACTGTTGTGATCCATTTCTCTTCCGTACGCTTTTCTGCGTCTTTCTCGTTCCACAGTTTTTGTGCTACTTCCACAAACCATAAATCAAAACGTTCAGCTCTTTCAGAACAATCCTGCTATGACTTTTGGTATTGGTGCAACTTTAGCTTTTTGAAATATTTAGCCTTTTCTGACACTTTTTTCCTCATAGAAAATGAATTGAGCTCATTTTACCTTCCTCAAATCTTTACATCTGTTTACAACCTTTTACTGCTCCTTTCACGTTTTGTTCTGCTTCAGCCTCTTTCAGCTTCCTTGTGCAAATTTAAACTTCTTTTCAGCTATTTTCAGTCAATTTCAGCTGCTTTTTTAGCTTTTTATGCAGCTGTTTTATCCTTTCAGATTCTTTCTACTAACAACATTTTTGTGCTTCTTCTAAGTTCTTTCATCTAATTTCTGCTAGTTTCAGATTTTTCTGCTATATCAACTATTTAGCTGTTTTATGCTAATTCTAGCTTTTTCAGCTAATTCTACACTTTTCTTTTTGCACTCATTTCTACTTTTTTCAGCCTAATTCAGCAAAAAATGTGCTCTCTCCACTTCCTTCTGGTAATTTAGTCGTCTTTCTGCGTTTTTAGCTACTATTCAGCTGTTTTTTGTTTTTGTTTTTTTTTTGCTTTTTTCCCGGATAATTTCGTCTCTTTGTTCTAATTTCAGCTTTTTCTGCTTCTTCTGGTAGTTTAAGCTTTTTCTGCCTTTTCAGCTATTTTTTCATTTATTTATTTTGCTAATTTAAAAATGGGAGGGAGGCCCCTTGACGTGACATGAGCTGTCTCTCCTGCCTGTTTTTCAGTTCTCAAAATGGCGGACATTCTGTGTGGATTGAGCTCTTTAGCATAGCATTTGTCGCACAAAGCTTTTAATAAAAAATCAGTAAACAAGTTCTCAGCTTCTTTTTGCAGAGGAAAAACAAATTTTTGGACGAAGGCATGTGTTTCAGCTGTGAATTTTGGAGCTTCGATAAGACTGAGGTCTTTTCCCGAGGTCGGCCTATTAGCTTAGCTCGTAGCTTAGCTGCTTTTAACAATTCAAAAACGCGATTTTGGACAGTTCAAACATTTTAAAGAGAAACTAGAAAGGAAGGGGTTAGTGAGTTGAGCCTTTTGTCATCCAGTGCCTTCAGTAGAGAGAGACACAAAGAAACGATAAAGCCGATAAATGAAAATGAGGTAGACAATTTTAATTTATCATGCGATTAATTGATTTATTATTTATGGCGACAGGCCTAGATGTAATTTTAAACCCAGTCAGACTGAATTTATGACTTTTTTTTTTTTAATTCTACCCATCTATGCTTACTCAAGCTTGTGAGAGTTTGTCTGTGAAAGTGAGAAACAAAACAAGTATTTGTGTGTCTGTGTGAGAACAGTTTGAAAGCTCTTGTGAAGTTCTACGGAGGCAGACAAAGCGAGGAAGTTTAGCTGCTGCTCATTGTTCGAGGGCTCGGTTAGGTAACACTAATAAATGCTCGGCCTCTCTGCGAGCGAGTGTGTTTGTGTACAGTCGAGCCCATTCAGGGAATTGTGCAGCGCTCACACGGAGTCCGAGGTGTCTCTCGGCTCGCCGTGCGCACTCTCCCACGCTCAGCGCCGCTGCCTGTCTTCACACAGCTCCACCTCGGTCCGTCTACGTAACAATCCTGCGCGCTGATCTGGAACCAGTATCTCGGCCCGTCTGGTCTCCCACTTCTTTCTCAGCCCCAGTAGGAAGGAAGTGACCCAACAGTGCGGCACCCGTCCTGCGCCAAACGCATTGTTGCCACATCAAGGCTCAGATATGTACAGTAGCTCAGCTGAAGTTTCCCACCCTCCTTGCTCCTCCGTGCTCCCAGTGCTCCCATACCTTAAGAAAAATGTCAGAGCTGAATGACTGTTTGTTTGAGCTCCATGGCGTGAGTGGCGCTGCCCACTGGTATCGATGGAGGAATCTAATCAGAGGGTCCATTAGGAATCAGGACGGGGAGGAGGGGAAAAAAAAATAATCGAAGCTGTAAATGTTTTGGAGCACAGATTTTTTTTTGTTTGTTTGTTTTTGTGGGACTGTGTGGGCAGGATTTTCCAGAGGCGAAAATGTTTAATTAAAAAAAAAAGATGATTCTGCTTTCTACTAACATGATGCTGCTGCACCTGATGGAGAGCTGTCAGCGTTAATGAGAAAACAACAATAGTTTAAATTAAACCCCATTTCTGAAAAAGTTTAGACATACAGTAGCCTCTCGATTATCACGGGGGTTACGTTCCACACCCGCGATAGAAAAAAACGCGAAGTAGGAACACTATATTTATTTTAGCATTTATATATTTTAAGACTTTATAAACCCTTCCCACACTCTTGCAGTGTTCTAAACTCTTAAACCTACATCATTTCAACAACATACGTATATGTACTGTAGAGTACTGCAAAATTTTACTCACCAGCACTCCAGAACAGCAGCTCGGTTCCGGTTCTGCAGGCAACAAAGCCCACCACCCTGTCCAGGTTGATGTGCACGTGGATAATTGAGCTTCAGGAAGCTTCAGGATTATTTGCGACTTTCCTGTCGGTTCTGTGAGCTTAATAAACAGCGTAGATTTGCGTTGCAAAACTTTCTCTCCATTTCAGCAGCAAGCAGCGGCTGGAAGCACTGTTGGCTTCTGGGTAGTGTAGTTGTTTTGCCTGGTAAAACAGTTTAGGCCAGGACTACTCAACAAAACTGCTCAGTGGGTGCAGTTTCTGAAAGCCGACAGCTCGGGGGTCGGACAACCAGCGATTAAAATTATTATGTAAATAAACCAAAGTTTACAATGATCTGTGTTACCTTTTAAATTTGTTTATTCTATTGCACTGAATCATAAATGCAATAAGCAGAACCCAAACCCAGAACCAAAAAAAAAGTTTTATTTCTTAAAGAAGTGGGTCGGATTGAAGTCACCCACAGGCCGAAAATGGCCCGCGGGCTGCCAGTTGAATTGCCCTGGTGTAGGCTAATTGAAAGAAAACTATAAAATGACGGCATCTTTCCTAAGTATTTTTTTTCTTTTACTTTTTATCCCGTACCGTTCAAATCACGTGTCTCTCCAATATATATTAATAATCTCCAATATTAAATCTCCAATATTAAAGTTGACAATCGCTGAAAAACCATGAAAGAGCGAGTCCACCAAAGTCCAACCACCAAGTAGCGAGGGACCACTTTGATTTAAAATGTATATAACAACAGAACGCAATGAATTGCAAATCTCCTAGACTTGTATTTTATTCACAATTTATCATAGTAAACATTTCAAATGTTTAAACTAAAAAATTGCACACGTAAAACAAAAAAAAGTCTGGGACAAGTCAATGAAAGGTTGTTACAGAAATGGAACAAAGAAGAAACAGCTGGACGAGCATTTTGCAGCTCGAGAGGTTCGATGGAAACTGGTCAACAGGAGACTGGTCTGATTATGGATATCACTGCGTGAGCTCAGGAGCACTTCCACAAATCTGTAAACTGTTCCAGACACACATGCTAGTTAAAGTTCCAGCATGCAAAAATGAAGCCGTTTGGAAATACCATCCAGAAACACCCCCTGTCCTCTCTGAGCCAAAGCTCCTTTAAAACGGACGAGGCACAATAATATTATGGTCAGACGAATCAAAGTTTGAAATTATCTTTAGAAACCAAGGGTGCCAAGTCCTCCGTATCTAAGAGATGAGGGAACCTAGCCTGCCTCAGCCTCACTGATAGTATGGGGGTGCATTAGTGTTTACTGTATGGACAGCTTACACATATGCAAATGCACCATCAGTGCAGAAAAGTATACACAGTTTTTTGAACAAGATCTCCCATTTAGCAAAACGTCCAGCAAAGAAGGCCCATGACTGTTAAATAGCTAGAATTAGACAAAAAGAGACAAATAAACTAACAAACAATAATGTAAACAGTGATAACTAAGGCCTTGAAAGCATCATATTATAGAGAAACGATCCGTTATGGATATCTGTATATCTCCGCCTGCACAAGATCCTTGTGAAAAAGTGTGAAAGGTGAAAATTGTATTTTTAGTTTTCTTCACAAGTTCCATTCTGTTAAAAGAAGCAGCGTTCTAGACATTAAATGTTTGAAACTTTTCCAAGTTTAGGAATCAGTTGTGTCAGAAATAACTCTTGATGATTGTGTGTTTCACCTAAAATGATTAAAAAACAACTGAACTCCAAACCAGTAGGCTTCTCTCCATAAGACCAACTCATTTAATGAATTGGTTCTAAGTAATCTGTTTAAAATGATGTTTATTAGTGTTGGTCAGTAGTGGCCTTACAGCTCACATCAGACTGTGGGAAATGCAGTTCTGCCTTCCTGTCCCTTCAAAGAAATCCAGCTCTCTGGCAAAATGGCAGGAAACTTCCCCAGCTCTCTGATATACGAGCACAAAACAACCCAAACGGCCAGACTGACCACATCACCGTCAGACTCTGCCCCCCCCCCCCTCAATCTGCATTAAGCTGGCACTTCCAGTGTTTTCATTTTTTTAATACCAGCCAAGAAAATCCAAACAAAACGAGTCGTCCAAGTGTCCAGTGGGGCGGAGATTTCCTACTTTAGTTTATATCAATTAATAAGTGACAAATAGAGAGAGAGAGAGAAAAAAGTGTTGAATTTATTGAAATTTGAAGCTTGGAAATCCAAAGAAGACTGAAGGGGGAGACATTAGCCACATTTGTTTTCAGTCAGAGGTTTGAATCTTCTGGTTTACTGTTCCCATCCTCAAGCTTTTGTCATTGCAGCTGTGGTGTGGTGAGGTTCTTTTGCAAAACTCATCCTTCCTTCACTTCAAAACTCCTGTAAAACTAAATGAAACCTCTTCCATGAATGAAGGAAACAGGAAGCTATGCGCTCTGCCCAGGGCTTAATTTGTAACCAAACGATGCCGGAACGCAAATAGCAGGCAGGTGTCTGGGGGTCCTCCCCCCAGAGAATTTTTAATAAAGTAGATGCCATATCCTGCATTCGGATGTATTTTATAAAAGGTTCATTACAGTCGATTAACATGAAACAAAAGATGTAAGCTCTGTTATTATTGAAATCTCTCTGACTGCAACGCGTTCGTAATGCAACACCGCTGCAGCTCTGCAGGTAAGAGGCATTCACTTCAGGAAAATTTGAGGTTGCTGGTTGGTCAGTTGCTGACGTGTCTACTGGATTGATTGACAGGTGGCGGGACTCGTGTAACAAAAAAAAATCATAGATTTACTGGCCCATTTGAGACGGTCATCATTTATTACATATTTATTCAATATTTTTGGTGAATCTACGGTTTGAGACTTGTTTCCTTCCAAAATACTAATGATGGTTTCTGAATTTTTCAGAGGTGCTGAGTTAAATTTAGGGGTGCTTGATCATTCCCAAAAAGAGGCTAAAATCACCACTGAAGCCAGTTCATATTTATAATTTACTTTTAAACACTTTGTTTGTGATTTATAAGTGTATTAAGTGCAGGATCATACCGGTAGTTGTTTAGTATCCCACACCACAGTCAGCTGCGTCTCCTCGTCCTCCTCCCTGCTCCACACCCTGGGACAACAAGCGCTGCCCTAAGTTTTTGGCCACACTTAGAAAAAAAACTGCCTATTATTTAGCGTTTTGTCACTGGCTTAGAAAAGAGTAGCTCTCAATCCTCCTGCTCAATTCAGAAAAGTGTCCTGTCGCACCGACATCGCTTCAAATACTCTGACTGCACGACAAAGAGCTTTATGAGCTGAGATCATCATCTCTTGTCTGCAGTTCAGATAACTGCTGCAGTGATTCACACATCAGATTGTTCACAAAGCGCAGGAACTTGTGCATTGTGCAAAATGTTTAATTATATTTTTGTGTTTTTTAATAAAGTTACCCATGACTTTGAACGTTTAGGGGAGGAGATTTTTTTTTTAAAGTAGAAACGTAAATGCAATGCAACAGCTCTGATGTGATATTGGGAAGATCGTTGTGTTTTAAAATTTGTGTTTATGTAATTATTTTCAGTTTACATATCCAATATAGGTTTTATTCATTCAAGGCAATCAAATCTGTTCATAAACTTATTATTAATAGGCCTGAGAGTTGCCAGATCCAAGCAAACAGTTACCAGAACGCACCCTATCAAAATAAGAGATTTCCCGAATCTTGTTCCAGCAGGATCCAGCTCAAATTAAGCCCTGGCTCTACCAAACAAGACTGTTTGTCCCTAATGCACATTCTTTAACCTGGTTCAGATTAAAAGCCTGCCTGTTTTAACGCTAGGATTTTTGACCAAGATCACATTTTGTTGAGAAATAACAGAATTACCAGCCATCTTAGTTGGACCTTGTCAATAATGTACTTGTATACACAGTCTTGTGACATTACAAGATGTCATGAATGCTCAGCTACTGAGGCAGTGCAGCCGACTCGGGACCCGAAAGTCCCAGGTTCGATCCCCGGTCATTGCACATCTCGTGGTGTCTCTTGAGTAGCACACCCTATCCCCAGTTGTTCCCCAGGTGCTTCCAATAGCTGCCCACTGCTCCACCTAGTGGTGGATGGGTTAAATGCAGGAAGCCAATTTTGCCATTGTATAATCATAATAATAATGTCCCATTTGTGTTGCCTTACAGTGACGGCCATCTTGAGTTGGATTGACTCCAACTGTTAATCAATGTTAGATGAACATCCAAAGATGTTCTGAGAGCTTCATTAGAATCCATTCAGTGGTTTAGGAGATATTTTGCTAACACATAAGCAGAGTTGACTCTCAACAATTAACTGGATAGTTTTAAGCAAAAATCTCTCACAATGAGTGTTGTGAGCTAAAGCTACATCAGGACTGAGCACAGTATCTGTGAAACTGACGGAATTACACCAGTTTGTGTTTTGCAGCCATCTTGGATTGGGTTGACTTCAAAAATTAATATTTTGTAATTGTACATCCAGTGTTTATTTCCTGACAGCTTCATAAAGATAACTCTTGTTGTTCTTGAGATATTTTGCTAACAGACAGATAGAATTTGTGAATATGTGTTGGGTATCAGTCTCACCAAGTACCACACCAACTCTTAAGTCAGTATCTGTAAAATTAACAAAGTTAAAGCTTGTTTTTTAGGCTTCTTTTGCCCAATTCAGTTAGTCAGAATCAGAATAAGCTTTATTATCATTACGCAGAAGTACAGCGAGATAATATCCCAAATACGGTAGTTGTCCGAAAGATGGGCGAAGTGTACGTGGCTGCAGCTCCTAGGGAGTGCTGCCCCTTATTCTTTAGATATAAAAGGGGAAAGACCACTGGGATAGTGGGTATGAAAAAAAAAAGATCTCTTTACACCTTGTCTTTGTCAAGACACGATTTATGACATCAAAAACATCTACCAGAAGTCACATTTATAGACACATTACATATGCTTTTGATGACAAGACAGTGAGATTTGTCCATGAAACATTTCCAGATGGCACCATAGTCCTGATAGGTTGTTAATGTCAGCCGGTATAGCTCTGATAAGCGTTCACAGAAGTTCTCAGGGGGTTGGGGGTGGGGGTGGATAGAGCAGAGCCTTCTCAGTTTACACATCCAGGAGCAATTTGATAAGTTGGCCTTTTCAAGTCCAAACAGGGAGGACAGATTCAGATAAGCCACAATAGTTTTTGTGCAAGCAGACTGTTTTTCTCATCAGCCTTGAGTTCTGCTGGTACTCTCGATGATCTAAAATGGCCAAATTTGTGGGCTTTCCGCTGGTCTGTGCTTATTAGCTTCCTCCAAGGTCAATTCCAACGTGCTGGCAAGTTCCAGAAGCCGCAAGTGGCCTACGATTCTCATAAATTGCTTCCATCTTACGGTTGAGCTCGTAAATCAGCTGAGTAACATAGGTAGCTTTGTCCATGGCTGAAACTGCTGTCGCCGTCTTTCTTAATAGCCCATAATATAGATATACGCCAGTGCCAAAAAGCAGAAACCCAGCTATCATAAATCAAATGTCTAAATCTGTGGCATCCTCCAGAGACAACACAGAAAGGCACATCATTTTTCACTCTCCCCACAGATCCATGATATACCCAGCCACGTGTGTCTCAACGGGGCATGAGGGTTCTCCAGCGCCCTGTCACTTACCGTAGTTGAAAATTGTTTATCAGTTGCGTTGAAAGTTCACCTGACCAAATCCATGACGGTAATTTACGATTTGGAAGATGTGTAAATAGAAGCTCTGATACACTGGGCAGAGAGCAAAAAGCAGGAGCAAGTCAAGTCATCTTTATTTATAGAGCAAGGCAGGAGAGGGAAGAAAAAGCATCCGTCTTGCTCGAGGGCGAGTGAGGGGAAAAAACAAAACAAAAAAACAGCAATGACATGGCAGCAATCTTGAATTAGGATGACTTCAAGAAGATAATTTGTTGTAGATAAATGGTTACTTGCTTGGTTAATGGTTACTACTGCAAACTATTAAAGTTTGTCCAGTGGTTTATGAAATATTTTGGTCACAGACACGAGCTAAAAACATGAAGAAGGCCGAAGTGGAAGCAGTAATAGAAACCCCTTGTAGATGCAAGCAAACCTTTTGGGGCAATATCTCTAGAACTTGAAACACGTTTAAACCTGAGTCTGTTCACCTGCTTTCTTTGCCATCTTTCATAACCTCCCCCTGACATCTGGCTCTTAAGCATCCTGATGTTGTTGCGCTTCGAGAAATTAAATTTGGATCTGATTTTGTCAATATGCTCAGAAGCAGTGGAGCAGTGTCAAGCTAATATTTCCCTTGTCAGCAGTGCGGAACAAGTGTTGGCCATTGACTTATTGATCGCACAGTGTAATGTATCATTATACAGTGAGAAGCTGATGCCTGCTTCGATCGTCGGTTCGACCTGTCTTGTGGCCCCCCATCTGTAACTCTTTCTCACATAACCATCCATCCATCTTCCTTTACCGGCTCCTGCTCTGCAGTCATGCTGTTGTTTGTCTCCTCTCTCTTTCGGTCGCATCTGGCTTGCGTTCCTCCCTTGCCGCTGAGGGACGCAAGCTCTACTGTTGGTTCTTGGCAGCCGAAGTCGTGGGGAAGGGGACTGGACAGGACAGAAGTCTGTAGCGGCGTATTAATAAAATTAGCGCCGTTCCTTGGGTTGGGGAGTATCAGGCGCCAGCCACCAGGGCTAGGGTTAATTAGCTGGCAGCACGCCTCTAATTGGGTCAGAACCATGTCAGGCCCCTGGCTCTGGCCCTACAGGGATTGAATTACAATGTCGGGGGACAACAGCCGGGAGAGGGCGGGGGAGATTGAGAAGGAGAGTCTGTAGTAATGGAGGAGGGAGCTGAGGGGGTGAGGAGTGACAGGGGAGTGTAGCTTAATCTGCCAGCAGGCGTTAAGGAGAGGATGGGGTGGGTGATGGCTGCATGAACACCACTGTTAGACTGGGTTGGATTGAAGCACATGGGGGGCGGGGGGTGTTTTGAAAGAGGGACAGGACAGGTGGTGTAGCTTGATACGTGTATCCATAGCAACGACAGGGTGGTGTGAAACTGCTTGTGTTGTGGGGTGGGGTCCAAACACTGTGCCAGTTGGTTTTCAGTGGTTCTCTGTGTTTTCAGGGACATTTCCAGACAGAAGTGAACAAAACTGGTTTATTTCTGAGATTACTTAGAGATCATTTTTTTTAACCATCAGCCACTTAATATTTACTGAACCTTAAAGATAATAGATGCAATACAAGTACAGTAGGCCCCCAATTATCGCGGAGGTTCTTTTCTGGACCCCCTCTGCACTAAATGAAAAACTACGAAGTAGGTACACTATATTTATTTTAGTATTTATATATATTTTAAGGCTTTGTACACCCTTCCCACACTCTTGCAATGTTATGAACTCTTATGTCATTTTAACAACATACATATATGTTATGGGTGTACCGATAAATCGGCCCCGATTTCCTATTTTGGTTTTTACTGTATCTTTGTATGTGTTTGGCGATACTTGCATGAGAAACCAATTTTACAGATTTTTTTGTTTGTTTTGTTTTAACAACAATTTTCTGAACTTCATTTATATTTCAGAGCACTACCTCATGGCCAGTTAAAACAAGTGTGTATTGTTTCTAGGATATTGTTCAAGTGTATTTTTTCACTAAAATAAGATTGGAAAATTGACGGTGCGTTGTGACCTTATAACACCTGACAGTTTCGCTTATAAAACAAAATTGGTAATGGCCAAAATTAGAATTGGCAGGTCAGACTTTTTCAAAATCAGTTATCGGTGATCGGCCAGAAAACTGCAATCTTTGCACCCCTAATATAAGTCGCTTTTGCGTATAAGTCGCAGGACTGACAAATCTATGCAAAAATCTGTGACTTACACTCCGGAAAATACCGTTTTTTTTTTTTTTTTTTTCTTTTTCCATTTTATATGAACATACAATGACAACACATAGCACTTTACAGACATGTGGTTAGGTTACAGCGGGTTTATTTGTTTACCGTTGTTTGTTAGTATGACCATTTCTGTCTTCTTCATTTGTCCAAATAACTGGTCATTTAAGTATAAAATCTGGCTCTCAGACTAGGCAAACAGCTGCAGGGACTTTATTTCAGTCAAATCCTACTATGGATATAGAGGTATAGAAATTATTTTTATTGGCTGCTGGGTAAAGCTCCACCCTGAAGTGACAGCAAATGCCTTTAGGGTAGCAATTAGAAAGCAGGAATAGGATCGGCCACATGTAGCTAAGGTTAGTCAGGTATAAAAAAGGACAGCCGGTGGAAGATCAGGTGGATGGAGAAGGGTATGTTTATCTTGCTGAATCTTGTTTAACCCAAACCCTCAATAAAAGCAATCCCTCAAACAAGCCTGCACATTTCTGATCTTTTTTATTTATTTATTATTTTCTCAGGACAGTTCATTGGATCTGAAGCTTTATTACACTGATGACTACTCTTCTACTTCCTATGTAAATCTGCAGTACTTGTTTCTGATTAGGCTTTTAGAAGTGCTAAGAATTTTAAAACTACAAGTACAAAAACACTTTTTTTTTCATTTACCCTTTATTTAGGGGCCGTTTACACGGCGCATATTTTGAGTGAAACTGCACCTTTCTCTCTGCGGTTCTGCCGATCGTTTACACGACACCACTGGCCCCCCTCTTTGA
>JAVCKU010000065.1:15641646-15652311 GCA_032273985.1 Hypsolebias coamazonicus
ACTATTCAGTCATTTTCTGCTCATCATCTGAACCAAAACAAAACAAACAAACAAAAAATATATATGGGGCCCCCATGCTGACTCAAGCCCAGGGGCCCCCATCCTCCTAAATCCGGCCCTGAGTACTGTACATGTATGTGTTTTTTGAACATTATGTAGGGTACTGTGTTAGGATAGGAAGTGCTTGGTAACTACACATAAATATTACTCCCAAATATTCAATAAAAAATTGTTTTAAAAAGGTCATTATAACTTAAAGGGAATGAAAATGTTTGTAAAACCTCCATTCAGAACTAGTCTGAAGGAGCTGAGTTGTAATTCAGGGAACAGGATTGTGGAGTCGACTAAACATTTCTAAAACTATTTATATGTTTAAAAAGATGATTAAGTTAAAATTGTTGGGCAAGTAATGAGGGATGCCTGATGTTTTTGTTTTCATGTTGGAGATGTTCAAGCCTATAAGTTGTTGTTTGTTTAAAGTTATTTTATTTTTTTTAATAAGGGGCAGATATAAGAATTTTTATCTTCTTTCTGCACCTTTTTCATTCAATTTTTTTTCTTTTTAATTAATTTGTTGTGTTTGTTTCTTTTAAATGAATGCATATTTGAATAAAAAAAAGACTACATATAAAGAACAAGGAAGACCAAAAAGGATGTTCTTCTAATATTTAACTTGGTTTTGCTGTGTGCACACAAGAGCTTGCATGAGAGCGGCTCACAGAACATGTCTGCTGCTTCCATGACACATGGGTTTGACCCACACCTCCTCCCTCACTTCCTGCTCAAAGCCCTGCCCTGCAGAGCACAGTCTTTCTTAAAGTTTTAAGATTTCCCACTGGAAAACTTCCAGACCAAGGCAGTGTGAACAAGGCAACCAAATAAAAATCAAACAATTAAAAAAAAAATTTGCTTAAATGTAAACAGTCAAAACTGATGATTTTTTTTTTCTTTTTGTTTGTTTCTTTTTCTTTTCCATGGCTCTTTTTGTCATCTAAAATCAGAAGTTTTAGCCAGTTTTGTTTCCATTTGCCAAGTTTGGAACAATTCTCATTGTATAAAACTGACCAGATTTAAAACACTGTACACGAGCCCCACCCTAAGTCCATTAAATGCAGCCAATGGGTGAATGAATGGCCTTACTAAATGTAAAACACGTGTACTCTGATATCATGTATAAACATGTGAACTAAAGCTTTTACATGTTTGAACAAAGTGTTTTTTTCATGGGTTAATAAGGTCATAAGCCTTTAAATAACAACTTTTAAAGTAAAGGTTTAACTGAGTGTCAGAGTGAAGGAAATACTTGGTCGTGGGTGAGCTCAAAGGAAACAAATCCAAACGTTTACCATCTTGTCCTGAACTCTGGAGATGTTCTGTCAGGTCACAGCCGAACGCATTCTCGCTCCCTTTCCTTTTGGACTTCTGCTTGTTCCCTTTATTCTTCATGTGGCTCCAGTTAGTGGTCCGGACGGTCAAAACTCACGGTTCTCCGGGAGCACGTCGACTGCTCCATATGACCTCAGAGAAGGTGGAGATGGTGGGTCAAAAAGCAGACGCAGGAATCCCGGCACGCAGCTCCCAAATGTCTGCATCCGCTCGCTCTGACAAACCACAGAGAGCAGCACTGACGTCACTTCTCTATCTTCACCTCCTTTTTAAAAAAAACTGCTAACATGTTAGAGATGACTCAAGACGGGGCCTGATGTGCTGGTTTGCTGAGACAAGGCCGTCTGCTGCTTTATCTCAGCAATGTGCAGAAACAGCATCAGAATCACTTGGTTTCCTGTTGTTTTTTTACTCCCAGCCAGACTCTCTCTCTCTCGCTCTCTGCTCCCTTTTTTTTTATTTTTATCTCCTCCTCTTTTCCTTCATTCCACAGTCTCCTTCTTTTCATTGGCTCGTCCGTGGCTCAGACGTACACGCAGTGAGAGAGGCAAGTTCCCTCATGAGCTTTGCTTTTTATCTCCCTTCAGGATTTTAAAAACAGTGGTGTGGCAGAGAGTTCAAAATGTTGAGACCAAGAGAGAGGGAGAGACAGGGATGAGAGGAGGAGGAGGAGAACAGCTGGCATCTCTTCGTTTAGGAATTACAGGCCTCTTTTTTTTTTTGTTTTTTGGCTTTGCCACGTTCCCAAAGTTGGAGCTAACGGGAAAGCCTCTCGCTGCCTTCCTGAATGCTCCCAACGTACACAGCGTTTCCTGTGCAAAGAGCCCCGGCTCAAAAACAAAAACAGACGGGCTCGGAAGGAAGAGGAACGTGGGAGGTGACTCAAGCGAGGGCCTGAAGGGCACAGATGGGAAATGGAGTGGGGGGGTGGGGGGCTGCTGCAACAAGATAGACAACATGTGCTTCTCATTACTAACCTATGCATTTAAAACTTTTCCTCCTAAACTGGACTGCAGCTTAAATAAAAACTTAATTTATTAAGACAGTGTGAGTAAATAATAGTTCGCCTTACTCCCCCCAACATCTCAAGCATCTAATTTAATTATGTCCCTGCAGCCACGCCTGATAAATATGTAATACTCTAGGATAAGTCTCACATCTGTAGCCTACTAACTGTGTCAACATGGAAAAAGCCAAGAATCACTGAACTTTTGGTGACTCGATGAAATTAATCAATATATTTTCTGTCAGTGCTGGATTGTATTGACACCATCACTCATCGCACTCATTCATCAGATTAGAAACAGTTTTCATATGGACGTGAGTGTGATGCGAACGCTGACTCCAAAGATTCATTCTGAAAACAGATCAGACTGTCAGCTCTTGTGGTGCTAAGTTAACCAAAGACGTGAAGGTCCTCAAACTGTTGACCAGTCAAGGAATAGTTAAGAGACAAAACTATCAACTGTAAAATAAATTTAGACGTAACCACTTGCTTTCTTCAGCCCCAGTTCTTGTTTTACATGGTGGATCATGTCACCTGCTTCGAATGTTATCACCCATTAAATGGTCGTTATCAGTTGTTATCATCCCCATATAGGTTTCCTTCAGACTGTCCCTCCTGCACCTCCCAGCAGGCTCAGTAGGTTGTTATCACAGGTTTATAAGGTTAAGGGGTACCACTGTACAATAAGGCCCACTTTATAGATGGCTAATAAATAGTTTTAGATACGTCACAATAAATAGTTTTTAGATACGTCACTAATTCCTCTATAAACATTTTAGAAATGATTAATAACTGCTTATTATGGGTGTTTAATTAAGGGTGACAGAGAGACAAAACTACAGTGAGCCAACTCTGTTCACCTATACAGTATATTTCATCTAGTTGTTATGTGAAACATTTCAGACTACCCTGTAAGCACAATAAGCATTTGTAAATGTAACTTTTAAACACATAATATTATACTTTATCACTGTATTAAAAGTATCTACAACTAATATTACAGTACAGGTAGTCCTCGACTTATGATCGAGTTCTGTTCCTACAGACCGTTCGTAACCCGATTTTAACGTAAGTCGAAACTCATTACACGTGGCGGTCGTAAGTCTGGATTTTTGCTGTAAGTCGGAAAAAGAACGGTAAACAGCGTTTTAAACACGTTTTTTTTTTTTCAACGTAACACAACACCAGCGTACATTCTGTACCTTAAACATGTACAATACTGTATTTCCAAGCAGTTAGCTAACACAGTACCCTAAAAAAAAAACATAAAACGGCACTGTGTGGAGCCATTGAAAGTCAATGGGAGGTGTGATGACGTCACTGGGTAGGCGTTCGTAAGTCCGAGTTGCCGTATGTCGAGGGCGCCGTAAGTCGAGGACTACCTGTATGCTATGCTAAAGAGCTCAAACCACACAGTGCATCTGCCATTTTGAGAACCGGAGAGAGACAGCCCATGTCACGTCAAGGGGCCTCCTTCCCATTTTTTTTTTTTAACGAGACACGCTGCTCGCTCCCTCACTATTCATCCTTCAGTTCAAACAGTCTTATACTGCCATCCAGTGGTCAAAAAAGGTTCTACATGCAAAACAACAAACATTACCTTTTAGATTTGATAATAATGACTAATTATTGTCAAATTTCAAACAATATTATCGTTTATCGCAATAATTTCTGAGACAATTAATCGTCCAGCAAAATTTGTTATCGTGACAGGCCTATTTACTGTGGATGTGTGTGCAAAGTTACAAATGCACTTCAGTGAAAACCTAATTTACTAATGCATCCAAGTTAATTCAAATGAAAACAGCGCACACGTAATACGAGAGGTTTACTTAAAAAAAAAAAAAAAAAAAAGAACAGCAGCAGTGGTCCAAGTCGTATGCTTTACCTTGGTCACATAATAGGCCCCCCCAGCCCTCCTGGCAGTTACACTGCCACGGCAGCTGGCAGGTACCGTGCTTGCAGGCCGGGTACTTCTTACACTCGTCACAGAAAGTGCCTTGCCAGCCTTCTCTGCATCTGAAACGTGACAACATGCATTTCTTGATTACTCACTTTCCCCTGTTTGTGTAGGTTTTGCCGTAGCACACGGACAGAGCAAATCAAACCGGAACGTTTCAGCTTTTTTACGTGTGAAGTCTCTTGACATGTATTGATTAAAAGCAACCAGCCATGTTTCAAAGCCTCGTTTTCACTGATGATAAGTTAAAGAAATCAGGGATCGGTCATGCAACATTAGCAGCTCCTTCAGCACAGTTCAAGACAGGTTTTACACAATATGTTAATTAATTACAGAAATCTAAAAACAGTACAAAGTAATGTGAGATTATGCATCAACTAGGGGTTGTTCTTAAAATTGTTTAACTATACTCAATCTTAAATATGGTATGAAATCTCATAAAGCTTAAGATCAATTAAGGTAAGATAAATAATACAAAATAGCTCTTTTTTTAAGCAGTTTTCCATTAAACGTTTTGCGAAGATCCGTTTTTCAACTTTATAGATCCAAACTAAGGTGAGCCTCGGGAGCAGCTTTACTATGTCTGGTATCTCGAGGATGTACTCCCCCAATCCGGGTCGGTTTTTGTGCTGTAAATTATGGATTCGACTCTAAAACGAGGGCGTATTGGACTTCGCGAGGAATTTCTCCCAGCGAGATGAGCGTTTGAATTATCCTCAGCGGTGAGTGAGTGAGTGAATGAACGAGACGAGGTAGTGACAGGAAGGGAACACGGGAAGGAGAGAAGCGATACAGGGAAACCGGAGAGAGCGCGAACTGATGTTTTTGTTGATTTTTTGTGAACTTCTGCCTCTCACCAACACAAAGTAAAACAGTCAACCAATGCTTCAACACTTATTGATACTTACACACACTCCCCAGGTTGGGAGCAGTTTCCATTCCTCTCGCTGCAACCCTCTAGACAAATGGCTGCAACAGACAGAAACATAAAGATAAGTCTGTCTGCAGAAAGCATTATTACAGATTTACTACCACTTTAGAACCTGTTAAAAATAAAGTGAAACAATTGTCAGGTAATCCATTAATGCTTCTTAAGAACAACCAAGGCTAAATAGCTTTTATTGTCTTGAAATAGCCAACTCTGAGCGTGAGTGCTGAAGTGCACGAGGCCTTAACTTCAGTCATCTGATCCGAACCTGTCAGCCACCACCCCCAGCTGCTCCCTGAGAGGTGTGTGTGGTGGTGGTTGGGGGGGTGAGTTTGTTTGTCCCGTTTTAAGTGTACCGGTCCTGCATGACACTGATTCTCAGGACAACATATCAAGCAGGACTGACAGTAAGCGGCCGCTTTAGTGCGGAACAGATGCTCGCTCTCAATAGCAGACAGCTGTCGCCATTGTTGTTTGTGGTCTGCCGCAACCATATTTGCAGCTGCCACTACCGCGCGCCCAACAATGGCGGAGGGGGGCTAACATCGGTGGCGCGTGGCGGATAATAATGGCGCGATTAACCTTGGCGCGTGCAGTCGCCCGGACTCCTCCTGTTGGTGCCCGCGCGCACGTCTCGCCCCTCCCTCCTCGCGTGTGGTGTGTGGATTATGTTACCGGGCACGCGTGTCCACGAAAGGGCAAAATATGTGTTTATTGATCACAAATTAACAGTTCGCTTTGAACTATTACTTTTTTAAAAGCAGAATGTAAGCAGTTATTAACGTCCGTGAACGAATGTAAACACTGACTAACTTGTGTTTGTTTCCAACTTCAACATCATGAGCTGAAGTAAACATTCACCTGCGTGAACTTTAAAGGAGCAGGCTAAATTAGCTTGTTGTGCTAGCTTGAACCTGTTTAAGAATATATTAGCGTGGGCATTCAAGTTCAAGGTTCTTTGTTGTCATTTTCATCCCATGTGCTACATGAGGTGGAATGAAATTGTGTACTCAAGTTCCCAGTTAGGCCTATACCCAAACAGCAAAAATATAACGTACAAAAGCAACAGTGTCTAAGATATACACTCAGATACAGTATATGCAAAACAATATGCTAAAAGATATACGCTAAACACTAATACTGTAAAATAATATGGTATATTAAAAAGCAGCCCGAACATGAGTCTATAGTGAGCAGATGGGTATGAATGAATACAGCAGCATGAGATAAAATTATGTAAAAATAGCTAAAATTATTATTATTAGCTAAATTATTATGTCATAAATGAGCAATTAAGGTACAAATCTGTCTTCATAAGCTAAAATGAATGGTGACCAATTATGTTAGCTTGCTGTGTTAGCTTATTTGATTCAGGGCTAATTAGCATAAGCGTTATTGCCATATTCCAGTTAAATTGAGGTAAATGCTCAAGTTTGAGAACCAAAATGAATATGGCAAATTTAGCTTGTTGTGCTATATATGGATTATTTTAATAAACCATAAATAGCTGAGCTAAACTGAGGAAAATATTCACCACTGAACTAGAACGAACACGACCCCTTGTGTTTTTTGGCTTTATATCAGGATTAATTAACATAAAAGTCAATGCCATAGCTGAGCCGGGCTTAAATTTATGTTTGTTTCCGCATGAATGTGTTTTAAAACTGCATCTCTAAATCAACTGGACCCAAATGACCAGGCTTGTTCGGATTTATGTGAAGCGTGGGAGCCACTGGAAATTATAGCGTCTGAAAGATGCTCAATCTGTCTTTCACATGTATATTTTCTGTAGTCACCAGCGATTGATGCGTGTGTAATTGCAACAAGTGAGCCCATCTGGTTAGAATTTGGTGCCACAGTCAAAATAGCACATGCCAGTTTTTGTTTCACCACCATGTGACACGGATGACAGATCCTCCATCACCCATGTGGTCACAAATCCAGCACATGGAAACCATTACTCTCATGGTGCCTCCTTCCAATCTACTCTTTGATTAATTGGTATTTGGTAAGAGAGGCCCTTTGGTATGTCATGGAGCCAAAATGGCATTGTGCCTCGTTTCGAAGCTTTCCAAATCAGAGGTGTTCATCTATGATTTGGTCAAGTTGGTTTTGCATGAGTATAATGTCATTCCACACTGTCTGAGTGGTTACAGACCCACAACCAATTACATGACAGAATTATATGACCTTATGAGAGGAATATCAAGGAAGAGCACATTCTGCACCAAGACAGATTCTCAAACTTCAGGATATCATTATACACTACTAAAGCTGTAATGACGCTGACATCTTAACCACCACTATCTTTAACTTCTCCTATAGGCACAATTCCTAATAACCGGAAAAGGCTATACACATGTGTGGAAATATACTTTTCAGTGGTAAGAAGCACCCACTAACTCCTTGATATTAAATTCAGACAGCAATAAGTGTCGACGCAACTCAAGAAATGCAGAAAACAAATCCTCCAGGCGTGAGAACACAAAACTCTTCCATTAGCTGCTTACGTTCTTCACAGTATTTTCCTTTCCAGCCGGGCAGACAGGATAGCTGCCCGTCTCGAGTGCAGGTGTAGTGGCCAAACCGGTCATCTCTGGGCGTGCATTTTTTGGAACAGCTTTCGCCGTAGTAACTCTCATTGCAGATAAACCGGTACGAATACTTCAGCTCGGTGTGTTCCCCAGTTTGTGTGTCCTGGGACCAGTCAGTTCCCACACCCAGCTGTCTTTGGATGGCAAAAAAGCTAATGATGAAGTCTGGGTTATTATCTGCAAAAAGAAAGAAAAGGAAGAAAGAAAAAGAAGTTAGAAGGGATGCCGAACGATAAACCTTATCGCTTGGACTGATTGTGTTTTAACAACTTGATCATGAATGTCTTGTGGGATCAAACGTTGCCCAGAAGCTACCCAGAAAAAACAAGCGGCATCTCTTATCAAACCCCGTTTAGCTAAGATGAAAGATGAACTCTGGTCGAAATTTCCTCTTTCTTCATCAGCAAAAACATTCCCAGGCCCGGTTCCCCTCCTCCAAAGGGCACAACAGAGTAAGGTGTAAACTACAGGAAGATGCAGTCAGGGCTTTTTGGCAGGCGCTGTGTATTCTCACCAAAGCCCACAGCTCGTTCCCACGCCAAAAATAAACTACAGAGGAAGTTCAATTGTATTGGGTATAAGAATGAAAAAAAAAAAAAAGGTGTTCTGAAGTTCATAACAAAGGAATGAATAGGTGTGAAAATGGTCTGAAATCCTCGACTATTAACACGGGAAATGCTAAAATTTCATCAAACAACCCAAAGTTATTACTTTTGTGTGTGTGTGTGTGTAATTGAAAAATAAAAAGGACTCTGATGTATATAGACACAGCTCCCTCCTGTGGTTATATATGTTGCACTTACCTACAGGTAGATCTCCATAAGGTGAATGCCAGGCTTCAATTATTAATGAAAATGAGCCCTGAGGAGAGGAAAAAACATGCAGTTAATTAAAAAAAAAAAAAAAAAAGATCTGGACTTCAGGGCTTGTTTTATCATCTAGCTGGAGGTTCTGCATGTTTTCTTTTCTATCTGACATAAAGGAGTGAGAGGGAGGCAGAACAATCTGTCGGCTGAGCATTATCTAACATTCATGGATTAGACGAGCCGGTGCGCGCCTTTTACGCGCAGCAGGCTCCGAAAACAAACCCAAGGGAAAAAAAAAAAAAAGACGCGCTCCACGCCCTTACCGGCCACCCGAACCTGAAGGGGATCTGAACGGGTCCCTGTAAAGTGCCAGCGTCCTTGGCGCGGAAAGAGTTCGTCCCCAGCACCGGCGTCGTTGTGCGCCCGAAGATGCAGTCCCCCGGCGACACCACGGCCTGATAGTTCTTCAAGCAAATTTGAAAATAAGTCCTGCAGCTGGGCTGGCACGCGTTCCCGTTGGCCAGCAAGCCCCTGTGGTTTGTAAATTCATGCAGATCCAGCTCAAAAACTCCCGACCCAAATACCTAAAAGAGAATGGAGACATTATTTGAGAATTAAAAAAAAAAAAAAGAAAAAGCAAGGCCTCCATGTGCTTTGTGGTTTCAGGACCTGCAGGTGTATGGATCCTCCTTCATACCTGTGATATCAACGTGGAAGCGATGGTAAAGGTGAACCAGGCTGCCATCCTTTCTCGTTCCACACCCCCCCGCTCCTGGGCAGCCGCGTCACCAGCCAATAAAACAGCAAAGTCTCCTTATTCCCAAGTATTCCCACCAAGGGAATGACAACAATAATAATAATTTAAAAAAAAAGTAAAACACAAATAAATCCTTCACTCCAGAGATGGAGGAGTTTCCAGCAGCTCCTTGCCGTGCGTAAAAATGGAACACCCGATTCCAGTCTCCCAAGTTATCCAGAGGTGATGGAAGAGCAAATATCCAGTGAGCCGTGCGTCTCCGCTGTATCCAGAACGCGCACTCCGCCGCGGCTCGGGGCTTGTTTTGGTGCTGAACTCGGTGCGTCAGCGCGCTCCTCGCCTCTTCTTATTACTATAGTGAATGAACCGTAGCGCGCCTCCTCCCAGATATATAAACTCCCACTGCGCCGCTCATTACATCAACTGTCACTCAGACCATTCTGGCACCGCCCACTTTTACAAATTCAGCCCCCTTCCCTTCTACCCCGACGACAATTATCCAGATTTAATACCCGCTGGCATGGAGATGACCGTCCCACCAATAGATACTGGGCGATTATCAGCCGGGGCCCCCCCCCCCCCCCCCCTCTCTTTAGCATCTGTTAACTTATTTTTAGCGCTCAGGACGCACATTTTACGCACAACGAGAATTCTTGGAGGGTCGAGACTTGGAGAGACCGAGAGCAGAAATTCAATTAGTGTCCAACTCCATGCGCTCTTTTGCCCTTGGTTCCACTCAATTGCACGTCTAATTGGCCCCAGCCTTTGGAACCCCCCACCCCCGGACACCCACCCACCATCTCAAAGCGCTGTGAACCTCCCTCGGGATGGGTCACGAACAATGTCCGCAAAAAATGTGATTAGAGTAAAATAAATAAATAAATAAAATAAAAATAAATAAATAAATAACACGTTTGAAGTTGTTTTAAGTAGTTTATTTTTTTTTTAAATATCCCAGCAGTTGCGCTTATTTCAAGTTGCTTTTTACGCACGAGCGCGTTAATTTCAACGTGTGTTTCTTCTCGTTTGGGGGTGTGTCCCCCCCCCCCCCCCCTCCATGCCCACCCCATGTGTATTTACTTTACGGTTAATGGCTGCGTGCCTTCTATTGTTGCGGCGCGTGTCCTCTCTCGCCCTGATGCGGGTTGTGTGCGGGACGGGAGGCAGAACTCTTCAGCTGTCTGCACCTCTGGGGGGGGGGCGGGGGCGGGGGGGGGGGGGGGGGGGG
>JAVCKU010000065.1:16034344-16045169 GCA_032273985.1 Hypsolebias coamazonicus
TGGTTTATGCCATGAATTTAGCAGATGTAAAGCTATTTAATATTTTATTTAATTAATTTATTCATTCATTTAAAAGAAACAAAATAAAACAAATTCATCAAGAAGAAAATATTGAATGAAAAGATTGCAGAAAAAAGAAAAAAAATCATATCTCCCCCTTATTAAAAAAACTTTAAACAATCACTCACTTAAATGAATCACTTTAATATCCACTTTAAAGCTAGGGATAAAAAACATTTTGTGTTAGCAAAATTGAATTCTCTTTGAAACTTATCCAACATTAATAAAACTAATCAAGTTGACTTTTTGGACATGCATGTGGAAATTACAACTTGTACTGGAGAGGAAATTATTAGTCTCATTTAAAATCAATAAGGATGATGATATCTGAACGAGATCGGTATCTTCCGATATACAGATTTAGGTATCGGATCGGATCGGAAAAAAGGTCCGATGCATCCTTATCTATGATGTACTTCTTTTTTTACATGTCTTAACATAAGACAACCTTAGTTTGAAACTCTAGCATGAAAAATGATGTCTGATTTCTAATCCTTCAAGAAATATTAGGCCTTTAGTTCAGTATAGTTCCTATTGCAGAGATTAGAACTTGTATTCTTTACCCACAAAATCCACAGATGCAGAATAAGAGGACATCCTTAGCATGGTTTAAAAAAAGTTTGTTTTCTAAAACTAAAGTAAACATGTCTAGATGTATAAGGATGGAAATTATCTGGCTGAGAATACACATATTTCAGCTGTATGTGCATGTGCGAAAGATTTGAAAGGGCTGTCTGGAGCAGATGAACTCAGTGGCAGCAGTAAGAGATGTGTCAGAAGAGTGTGAGCGAGCAGACAGAGCAACACAAGGAAAAGAACACGGAGTGGAGCACAGCAAGAAAAGAAATAATGCCTCAATCATAAGAGACCTTGTCTGGGCTCTGCCACAAACTGGCTGAACTGAAGCAGATCAAGAGAAAATATTCTCCGAAAGAGAAATTCAAAAGGGACTGAGCTGAATAGGAGAACCACTGCGAGAAAGAGATGAAAGAAGAAATCACAAAAAAAGCAAAGACATAATGTTTTCCACAGCAGTGATGAAGTTTGACATTGAGATTTTTTTAAATAGCAGCAAAACTAAATGTGGCACATTGAATACTATTTTATAAACCTTAATGCAGCAGTCATTTTTGCATTGTACAACTATTTTGGCAGAAATATTATATTTCTAATGAAAATGAGCAAAGCAGTTATAGAAGTGCTACAGCTAGCTGCTAGCTACTACCTGTATTTGTGCTTGATTATGAATACCATTTTATGTAACTAACACATATCTGACAGCGTAAAGGTTTGTGCAGTGGTGCTTAAAAGTTTGTGAACGCTTTGGTAATTTTCTATATTTCTGTATAAATATGACCTAAAACATCATCAAATTTTCATGCAAGTCTTAAAAGTAGAAAAAGAGAACCCAGTTAAACAAATGAGACAAACATACTATACATAGGGATTGATTTATTGAGGAAAATGCTCCATTATTACATATTTGTGAGCAGATAAATAAAATTCTGAAGTGTTCACAGACTTTCAAGCACAACTGTAAAATGTAATTTACATCAATCATTATGAAATTTTGTAGACCGGACTTATTTTAGAATAGCAGCACTTTACTTGGGTCTTGGTCTCGCTCAGAATCCAACTCTATTTCTCCAAACTGGAGTAACTCCAAGGGGTAATTGTTAATAGCCCTGCCACAGAACTGCACCTCTACCATTCACCTTTGTGCACCATGTCCCTATCTTTAGAAAAGGTCAGCTGCCCTTTAATGAATAACCATGTCAAAGAGTGAAGAGGTCAAGAAGTTTGCAGAATTGAACCCTGGCCTGGGGCCTTTCTGGGTGAATGTTCTCTCTGTGTATCCATGGATTTTTTTTCCGGGTACTCCAGTTTCCTCCTAAAACGTGCATGTTAGGTTAATTGGTAACTAAATTGTCCCTCGGCTTGAGCGAGAGTGTGAATGGTTGTTTGTCTCATTTGTTTCTACATGGCCTTGTGATGGAGCTGTGACCTGTCCAGGGTAGGCACCAGCAACCCTCATAGCCTGGAAAGGAAGAAGTGGGCAAAACAAACACATAGATGGACGGCGAAGTAAAGAGGTCACGCAAGCAGACGTTATTTCTCACACAAAAACGTAACACGGCATGCTCGGATCATAAATCTTCTGCTGCTGTTTGTTGCATGTCAGAGAACAGAACAGAAAGGCTAAAAACTTTCTCTGCGCCCACTTTCAGCTCTCGCTTCTATTGTAGTCTGACAAATCCAGCCTGTAGCATCCTTCTGTCCTACCATTTGTAGGGACATGAGAACAAAAGTAGGGGGCCTTATTATTCCTAATTGTCACCATCCTTCCATTTTGCCACGGCAAAACACAAACGGCAATGCTGATTGACTTTGACTGAATGAATCTGTTTTGAGGGTCAGCCCCACTTGCATTACATTCGCTCAGTGAACCTTCGTCTCTCTGACCTGATTCAACCTCGGCTGCAACGCTCAATTTGCCCGTTTGCCTAGCTCCTGTATTTGAACATATGGGGCTTTATTTTGCAACAAGCTCTCTGCCAACAATGTGATTTCACTTTCATTTTCCATTAGGAAAACAAAACCCCAAGACTCATTAGCAGTGGTGGGATGTATCAAAGTACAAGTACTTCGTTACTGTACTTAGTACATTTTTCACGTGTACTTTACTTTGTAGAGTTACGTATATGTGGGTACTTTCAACTTTTACTCCACTACATTTTACATTATCTGTACTTTCTACTACACTACATTTCTATAATATGTTGTGTTACAAGTTACATACATGTTGCATTTTTTTAATCTATTTATTTGTTTGTTAGTTTGAAAGTAACCAATGGTGAGAGGGGAGTTGGCAGAAGTTTTTTCAGGCAAAAAAAACTTTGCCATTAGTTTTTTTACCCTGCACTAAATCACTGCTTGTGATTCATTTAAAGTGATGGTTTGAGTTTATTTTTTAAGTGGCGTTTTGCGGAACTTTTGTTTTTAATCAGTATCTTACCTGCAGTAAAATCACAAAGAGCATTTTCACGTTTTAAATCTGACCGGACTAACTATTTGCTCTACACCCTGTGAAAATGTCTGTTTACATGTGTAAAATTCTTTGATCGGATTTAAATGTATTTGGATAAAATAATCCAAATGTATCGTTTACATGGGCACAATCCGTTCACGACGCGCGTTTACGTGCAGCAGACTTTTATTCTGAATAGACGTACAGGTGGTCCTCGGGTTATGACGGTCTCAAGTTACGACGTTTTGTGGTTACGACACAGCTCCCATTGACTTTGACAGCCTTATTTCGAGTTACACAGTGCAGGAATCCATGCGTTTCTTTTGTGTGTGGGGTGTTAATATCTTTCCCTTTAAGACCCCGCTTTCCCTTTAGCAGGGACACTGTTGACTCCTCCCGCTCTCTGGCGTCCATTTTGTTGTGGGAAACCGTGCCAGCTAGCGGAGCTCATTTGGGAGTGGCGTGAGCTGCCTGCAGCCTGTAAAAATAGCAGCTCTTGTTTGTTCTAATAAACTCTGTTGATTGGACTTACTGTAAACACTCCTGACTGAGGTGGATTGGATTTTAAAGAAAAAAGAGAAAGAGATAACCAGTGGCGTGGCGGAGGGATACAGGTACTGTTTTTTTTTTACTCTTTTATTTCATTATGAAACGTACTGTACAGTATTTTATGTGTTTTTTGATAATTATGTAGGGTACTGTGTTAGCTAGCCGCTTGGAAATACAGTACTGTACATGTTTATGGTACAGAATGTACGCTGGTTTTGTCTTGCGTTAAAAAAAAACGTGTTTACAACGCCGCGTACCATGCATGTTCCGACTTACATCAAATTCGGTTTACGCCGCCGCCGTGAGAACGGATCTCCATCGTAAGTCGAGGACTACCTGTACTGACATGTGCAGAGTGGTAAAATTTCCTTAAAAAAAACACAGAAAACGTTCTACTTCCATGATGAACGTAAACAAACCTGAGCGCCCAAAATGGACCCACGACAGGTTTTAATGACGGTGGAGACATTACTCCCTAACTGAGCTACAGGTAATACAGATCATTTTGAGCTCTTTCTAAGTTTCTAGTAGAAATGTTGTGTCGCTCACCGACCAGTTTTTCTTCCCTGACATATTAGCATTAACCAGGTGGGAATACGTGAGGTGGATTGGTCGCACATGCACAGTCAGGTCAGTTTTCCACACTCAGAATAAAATGATCAGATTAAGTGTTTACATGCACACCGTTCGGATTATGAATCGGCATAAACCACCCCTCTCATTCGGATTACAAATTTTTCGGATTGAGCTGAATCTATTCAAAATAATCCGAATGGGGCGTTTACATGACACATTTTAATTCCGAATGGCCGTTTAATCCGATTACTTAAGTCCATGTAAACGTAGCTAATGTCCTCCTAATGTTCCAAACTGATGATGCTTTGACTGCTGTCTACAGCAGGTAAGATGCTGACTAATGATAATGACGCCACAGAAGGCGAGTTTAAAAAGAAAAAAACTGAATTATTCCTTTAACGCATACTCAGTTGAATATAACTTGACTAAGCAAGAAGAGGGATACATTACTGCCTCGGGTTGTTTTATGTTTTTGTGATTTGATGTCATGATATTTAAAAGAAAATATGAACTTCGTTCGTTGGATTCTTAAAACCACGTTTATTTTAGTAACAGTAACTTGCTTATGTGAATGTTAATTGTATGATTATCTACATGAGACACATCCAGCCTCCGTCTGTTGCTCACCTCTCACCTGCATGACTTTTTAGTTTCCTTGGTATATTTTCTGCCTGGTTTACTTTACTCACTGTCATTGTCATTTTTCCCCCCAGCTTGTCATCGGCCATGTTTTGTATCACCATCTGTTCTAGGATTTATTTGATTTCCCAGCTTCTGCAGCATTGTTAAGTTTTCCCTGCTCCAACTAATAAGTCAATAAAGTTTATGTGTGCTTGTCATCTGCTGTCTCCTGTTTACTGTTGCTCCTTTGGCTCATCCACCTTCATCTCCATCTGTAATAGCTGAACTGTTAAATACAAATCTAGCAGAGCGTCAAATTGAGCTTTTGAGGATTTATTCTTTTTATTTGTATCTGGATGTGCTGAAAATAGAGTACAGCATGTCCCTGAAATTAAAGCAAACATTTGCTCCTGAAAGGAAATATAAAACAGAGTAAACAAAGGCTATAGTTTTCACCACAATTGAAGATTTAGAGCTCCCGCTTCAAATGAAAACATGAAGGACGCAATATGCTTTGAATTAACTCTAATGCTCACTAGTAATGATTTTAATCATATTATCATTAAGAAGGATGTCGGAAAAGTTTAAATATTCCCTCTCTAACTCTGAAAGGAGCCAGGAAACAAATTGAGAGTGTGTGGAACTGTAATCTAAGAAATTCAGCAGTGAGAGCCATTCAGCTGATAAATTGTACCAAGAACAAAATAAATGAGGTGGTCGCTTGTTAACCAAATATACACTCTGTACCACAGATTCTTTCATGTGCAGCTTTTCCACATTTCTGTTGTGTATTTATGAAAACATGCTCGAGTGCTCCTGGCTATACATGTATGTTTACACGTTTTTACCAACCTTGTTAGTATTGAGACTCCTAGTCTTTTTTGTTGCCCATTTTTCCTCTCTTCGTTGTCAAAGCATATTGCGGACATCTTGAATCCTTCTTTCAATTGTGCTCTTGCCCGTTCAGTTTATTTCGTAGGGGCAAAATTCTGTTACACTGCCTTAATATGCATTATTACACTGTAATTTAGTACAGTGCTTTGGAAAATTTGTATGAAAACAGTAACATACACGCTTAAAATAATGACCTTGTAAATTTTTTGGTAGGTGCTTTGCCACTTTCTCAACTGTCATCGGTTCTACACCACACTGCGCCAGTTAATGTCTGCCCACTCAGTCCAGTTTATGGGACCACCTTGTTCATGGTTCCAAGTGTACTGCTCCAAGGTGACCATTTTGACACAAGCTGACAGCAGCCGTTGACTGGCCAGCAGATCTATTGCCTCTTTTCCATTAGTGCCAGTACAGCATGCTACAGCTGGTTTTCCATTACACTCCAGTCTAATGGCTCTAGCAGGTGAGTTCAGAGTTCAAACATTTACGTCAAGTGCCTCACCAACTGGTGGCAGTAATGCTGGTGGTAAGACCCTGAAACAGGTTTCAGTACAGGGTGAGAATTTATTTAGAAGTTTCTGGTAAATTAAAAAGAATACAGATTATTAAAATGATCAAATTAAACTATATGTATATAAATCCTGCTAATGATTTTTTTAATGACCTTTAGTTCACCACTAAATCTCTGATGAACCAGATTCTACAAAAACATCTATATTTAAATGTTTATATGTTTTCTTCATCATTTGATGTACTGCACTCATTGTGTTTACTTTTATTGATCAATTTAGATGTGTGGTTTTGTTTCTTGTATACAGAATTTTTTTTATTTTAGCTTTGCTTTGAAGTTTAATTCTTGTTTTGTGATTTGTACATCGGTGGATTAGAATAAAGTTGAACAAAAGACTGTGGCTCTTCTTTAAACACATTTGAGGGAAACATTCCTGAGAGATCCGATAACTTTGTCTTTTTATGATTTTTCAGCTGAGTTAACTTTACCTGATTATTTAATAAAGGCATTAAAGTGAAAACAGGATTTCATGATAAAGCCGGCACCTCTTTTGTTTTTTTAATCTTCATTGATAATTTTTTTTATACATTTTTATTCATATAATGTTTTAGAAAATTGTTTCCACCCTCTGTCTCAAACCCGTCCCGATCTGCCCCTGCCTGCCGGGTTCGGACTCTGGGTCCCGGCATTGCGCACTCCTGCAGGTCAGCAGCTCGTATGATCCTCCACAGTGACTGGCGGAACTCGAAGCTGGGGAGGTGACACCCTGCCCGGCCTGAGGGGGCTCCGAGTCTCCAATGGAAAAGACCGGGAGGATCAGCTAAGCTCCATCTAGCTCCCTCTGAACTTTGTCGTCAACCACCAAGCACAACAGATGCGTGCACTTCAGCATTAGACCACGGTGTTGTCATTATTGTTTTTAAAATCTTTAAAATAAGTCCAATCACTCCTCGAGTTCAAGTTATTGCAAATGGCAGATCTTGTTGTTGTGAAAGTTTCTCAAACAGCTATTGACTCCACCCTCTGTCCAATCAGTGACCGACAGTGTTCTGACGTCACATTTTAAGGCCAGCATGGTATGCTTGGAACCACAGCTAAGTGGATACTGAAAAGGGCCTGGTTCCATCAATCATTGCTAGTGGAAAAGCCTTGGAACCATGCTGAACCGAGTCAAATCGTGCCATACAGGCGCTAATGGAAAAGGCCCATAAGTCACTGGACAGCCCACCCAGCAAAACAGCAAACTACATCTGAACCTCCATTTCCTCTGATTGTGTTGATGGATGACACCGCAACAAATGAGCACATTTACTGAAATATTTCAGAGATGATGGCGCAACATGACTCCACCCAGATGTATAAACAGTGTTGAGATAAGCTAAAGAAATTGAAGTCTGATTAAAGGGCAATTAATGACCACAACAGGGGAGTGACTCAAACACAATGACCCATTATGACACCACCCACTTTGCATTGATAATCCTGCCGACAGAGTGGGGAGGCAAGTTACAGTGCCATATCACCTGCACCTGAGAAGAACCAACAAGAAGAGAGCCGAGTGGAGTCGTAATTATCAATGGCAAAGTGGTTAAAGTGTTGTTACAGTGGTACCTTCAAAGGTATTGTTCTTGTTCCATCACAAATGGGAACTTATTGGTACCCTCAAACAGTTTATACCTTTCTTGTACCTCTAGTAGTCCAGTACCACTAGCAGCCCTGTACCCTAACTTATGTAAAATTGATAAAATGGTTACCAGTAGTTGTTTTATTTGGCAAATTCTTATTGTCAAATGTGGATTCTCCAATATTTGACGTGGGCCCTGCTACTCAAACTGACATCCATCGAGAATCACATCATGTTTATGTTTTTCACACAGTACAAAGTGCCAACAATTCTTTAAACAATTTTCAAGGAATTAAAGGAACTGCTATGACTATCTTTTTTGTTGTTGTTTTTGTAAAGGGAATATTGATAAAAGTTTATGGATGTTTGTCACTAACTAATGTTAAATTAATGTATGTGAGTTAGACAGTTGATTTTCCTCTCAGAGAGGATAACTCCAAGGACACCTCCGAGTCTGTAGGCTGGAAAGCCGAGATCGTCTTGACCTCGTCTCTGTCTGATAAGCATGTATTATAAAACACTTCCTCCTCACTGTCCGGTGCAGATTCTCGTGATGAGATGCTGTTCATCTCTGAAACCCCTATTCATGATCATATACCCTTGCAAGTAAAGACCGGTTAAAATAAAATCTTCTCATGTCATCAGTGTGGCTTATTTGAGCAAGTAAAGAATGAAAGGATGGTATTTATCCAACAGTTTTTTACACTATACACCAAGTTTTGTCCTAAAAGTGCTTTTCCATTTGGTGTGTATCTTTCAACATAACACATAACACCCACCCACCCATGCTCTGGGAAAAAAGAAAAACTTTAGTCCCAGTGATTGTCAATGACATGCTAATTTATTATGCAATGATTACAAAGTAGATGTTATGCACTTGGGCTAGCTCAGCTTTATTGTCAGAAAAAAATCACCCTCTTTATGTTAATCTATTGCACCAGTGAAGATGAAGAAATCTAAAGATCCCTGGTTAGCATAATTAGCAGCAGAACATGTCTCTGTGTCCAAAGCTTCTGTTTCACTGGAGGGTTTGACAGCCGCTGCACTTGGAGTGAATATAAACTTTGATTCACTGCAAGTCTCAACTATGTGGAGGCACACATAAAAAAAATAAATAGTCACTGGTGCTAAATCACAAAACCACCACTGAGATTAGTGATATTTAAGAGCTTTCTCTGTTTTTTAAAAGTTTGTTGCTGTACTGACACTTGTGTTTCATTAATTAGACCACATTGTGGGGCGTCAATTTTTTTAAAAAGAAAATTGAATAATTATCATGAAACTCGAAGCGTTGTTTTGATTAATGGCCAATTTCCTGTGCAAATATACTATACAATACATGGCTTATTAAAGCACATTTACCTTGATGTATGATGTTCAAACTGAGATTGTACACAAGTTCAAATTGTACCCTAGAACACAAAAACTTCTTCTGTGAGCCTGTTTGGACTGTGTATGATGTATACCCATTAACATGGTGTTTGGTAAATATGACCCCAAATGGCAGACCAAAAACACAAGAACAAGGGAATACAAAAATGATAGTTTTATTTACAGTGCTGGGACGGATTAGGCTGTTGTTCTTACCGTTGAATGTGGTTGCAGATGGTGATGGAGATATGGGTGTTCGGAGTACGAGATCCAGAGACGGCGGGACGTCCAATGAGGGAAGTACTGATTGATGGTGGAGAATGGTGGAGGGATCCAGAGTGTAGTCCTTCAGTTATGGGTTTTGGTGTGCAGGATTGGCAACCAGAGGCAGCCAGGAGACGATCGGGCAGGCAGGGTGGACCGGAGCTGAACAGACGAGCAAGAAGGCAAACAGGTTAGTGCAGACGAGTCAAACTAAGAACTCACTGGCTGTCACAGTATTACCAAAGGCAATAAATGTTCGAGCATTGGCTGAACGTCTGGTTGTGTCTTAAGTGGAGCAGGAGGTGCAGATCTTGGCAGCAGGTGCAGGTGTAGCTAATCTGTTGAAGAGCTGCTGAGGGAGATTGTTAGAGGAGAAAGCAGAGAATCCTACACCCATAGTACACCATAACCATAGTACACCATGAAAAGTCAATATGGTGCCTTGCCCTGTGCAAGGATGAAACATAAATTTGTGACACATTTGTCTTTTTCTTTTTTGTCTGACTGAATGGCTCAGAGGAAGCGCGTCAGGCTACCACGCAAGAACCGTTGGTTCGAGTCCAAGCTTTGTACTCAGTTGTGAATGAGGAGTAAACAAATTATTTGGATTAGAGAACGTGTTTCGACAGTGGTTAATTCCTATTTTATAGTGGAGCGGAGATGGTGTAGCGATAAGGTGGCCGACTTGGGACCAGAAAGTCGCCGTGTCATTGTATGTGTCAGGGGAATTTAGGTAAAGTCATGAGTGTTATCACTTACTAATGTTGAATTAATGTGTGTGAGGTTAAGAGAGTCTTTCTGTCTACTCAGAGAGGAGCCTGCATAACTGATAACTTCTGAACCTTCAGATCTGTAAGCTGTGAAGCAGAGGTCCTCTTGACCTAGCCTCTGTCTGATAACATATTTAAACTTTCCCTAACTCTTTGTCCATGGGCAGACCTCGTGACCGGAGCTTTGATGTAACATCTGTGTATGCCTGTTTAGAATTATGTCCCCTTTAAGTGAAAACTGGGATGAAAATGTCTTCTCATATCCTCAATGTGGCTTATTTGAGTAATGAGTTGAAGATAGGATAATAAATGTGTCCAACAGTATGGAAACATACAATGATGAAAACACATAGCACTTTACTTTACTTTTAAGTTAATAACAAACATGTGAGAAGATCTCTTTTGACTACAGTCCTACATTTTGTCATGTTTTACTATTAATAGAGCTGAACAATGCTAGTGTAGATGAAGGAGTCCTCAGATTGTTGAATTTTGATTAGTAATTTTATTCTGAAAGGGGCACCACTTGCTTTCCGGTTTTAAGCAAGAAAAATATA
>JAVCKU010000065.1:16432219-16446007 GCA_032273985.1 Hypsolebias coamazonicus
ACGGGTTTGCGGCGCAGTATAATGAGTTTCGACTTACATCAAAATCGAGTTAAGAACGGTTTGTAGGTACAGAACCCGTTCGTAAGTTGAGGACTACCTGTATATTCTTTTTTATGATGCGTTGTAAATAGTATTTTGTGTTTTTTCAACTTGAAATGAATAAATATATCAAACAAACCAATCAACCATGAACTTTTGAGAAAACGTGAAGTCTTTAGAAGTACCAGCTCCTCGTAGTTGGAGGCAGTGTAGTTCGGGTGTCCGAAGGGAAGCAGGAGCAGCTGGCCATAGGAGTGGATGGTGAGGAAACACAGGAAGTCCTCCTTTCGGCTTTTTACAAAGTAGGTTAAAGCTTGCGCCTCGGGTTCAGATGTGGCGTGGGTTCCACAAAAGGTTTCTGAGCTGCAGTTGAACGATACTCCCACCGCTGTAAACATAGTAAAAAAAATAAATAAAAAACACAGAATCAAGTGCAGTATTGTTACCTCTTTCAGTAATCTTGGGCGGAAAGGACTGAGCCAAGAAGACAATGACTTATAGCCTTTTGTTGACTTGCCATTGTTGGGGGCAAGTTGGAGACTTTGAATGGTTTGAATCATGTTGGTGGAAACTCCCAAGAAAATGTGGCCCAAATTTAGCTGAGTTCACATACGTATCCCAAAATAATACAGCTCTAGCATTAGAAAGAAACTGAGGGGCTTGAACGTCCCCGATGGCTGTGTGACTACTTGGTCACAGATTTATTGCAAATTGTTACAAATTCTTGCAACACCAAAGCGAAGTCCTGCAACTTGCAAGGGGAAAATTGAGAACCCTTGAAAATGTTTACAGACATTTTAGAAAATCTCACAAACGCCATTTGCAATTTGTTGCAGCCCAGTAGCTTTCAACACTCACTGCCCCAGTTGGAATCAAAGTTGCGGTTGAGATCAGTGCCGTAACAGCCGGCTGAAGGTCCTGGTGACCTGCTCTTCCTCCACAGTCGAGTCTGAAAGGACCAGAATGTTCAATCGGTTTGTATAAATTCAGTAATGCATCAAATACCCACTTGACTATAAAATGAGTCTTTCAATTGTCTCATGATCCCGTTATGGTCAGAGAAAGATTCAACTGAAACTACGTTTGTCATTTCCCTAATAACCAATCCTGTCATCCGAACTTTGAGAGCAACTCAACGAAAATTAATCAAAACACGACTGACTGTGCTGTCCTTCCAGGAGTACATGTAGCCGTCTATGTTGAGCACCGGCGTCACGTAAAAGTCCATGTTCTTCATCATCTCTTTCATCTTTGTGTCTGTTTTGTAAGTTTCCAGAATCTGATTCAAAAGAGCCAACATGACTGCAGTCAGACGTTCCCCTTCTGGGACTGAAAAAACAGTATTAACCTTGTTGTAGTCGTATTTTTAACGGGTGGTTTCTGGTTTCCTACCTGCTTGACAAAGTACTGACAGAACGCTGGAGCGATCCATTCCCTGGCATGAATACCACAGTCCATCCAGATAGCCTTCTTTTTGGTTTCCATACTGAGACCGATCTGGAAAACCAATTCAGATGCACCTGAATATTAGCGAACACTGGTCTTTTTAAACTATTTTTAACATGATATTTGATTTCACCTTCAACAATGTAATGGTTCTCTTTTCATAAGTCTTTCCATATTCCACTAGGGTCACAAGTTCAGGGTGATCCTTCTCCATCTGAGTCATCCAAGTACTGATCTGTAAGGAGAACCCAATTCAAGACGGTTACCATTGATCTTAGCAAACACAAACAAATGTTATGGTTCTGTCAGTTTTACAGATAGCGAACAAATATTTGGTGTAGTAGTATGCGAATCCTCCTAAGACCCGAGCTGTTGCATGACATGCATTATTAATTCCTATAATGTCCACATATGTGGATGCCAGGTCCTAATAGGTTCTGGCATTGAGCGCCAACAGATCGTGTACAAGGTTTGTTTAAACTTTGCTGTTAACTGTTGGGAGTCAACTCTGTCGGTTAGCAAAATATCTAATGAACCACTTAATGGATTTTAATGAAACTCAGAAAGTAATCCTAAAACAACTGATTAACTTTGGAAGATAAAGCTAAAATGTGGTGCAGGGGACTTCGGGCCTGGGCTTTTGCTTGCATCAGCGGATCAGCCGCAATCCAATTATGTGGCAACATGGCTTGCCATACAATCAAATTATGTGGCAACATGGCTTGCCATACAATCCAATTTTATGACAACATGGATTGCTATACATTCCAATTATATGACAACATGGCTTGCCACACTGTGCAATTATATGGCAATGTGGCTTGCCATGCGAGCTGACCAGCCTTGAAAGAGGTAAAATAAAGTTCAGTTAAGTTTCAGATGGGATTACCAGTAGGCTACTACCAGGAAGTGATCCATCGGCCAAATGGACGTTCATTCAGCCGCTGCACTCAGCGGATGCGTGCGACCGACAACTCAAACAGGTGAGATCCCAAAGCAGACATGTCGGAGCACGGTCCGTGTCTGAATAATGCAGAATGCAGGCAGAAGCAGCAATTTAATGCACTTTGACAGCCATGAAAGGACAAACACCCCCTCAGCTCCGACCTTTTGCTTCCTCAGCCGTGCGCGTCTGCCAACCATTAATAATTATTTAAACATTCAAAGCTTAATTAAAAATTGTGGGTGGGGTGTTGTTCCGGAATGATGGCCACAGGCTGAGGTCGGGCTGGATATTTTTGGGCCCGAATGCAACTCTACTGGGTGGCCAAAGATTAACCTGTGATGGAGAAGGCCACTACTGGACACCCACTGGCTCCGCTATTGAACCTGATGGTGGATAAATTGTTCCCTCCACATGCCAGGATCCATCACCCTGCACTGCCCGAGATGCAACTCCTACCCACGTCAATATTTTGCACAAAACACCAAAAACATGCATGTTAGATTGATTGGCAACTCTAAATTGTCCCTGGGTGTGAGTGAGAGAGTGAATGGTTGTTGGTCTCGATTGTCTCTATGTGCCCCTGTGATGTACTGGAGACCTGTCCATGGTGTCCCCTGCCTCTTGCACAGCGATGGTTGCCTGTCACTGCTACTAGTGATCCTAGCAAGCAAAAAAGAAAGACGCAGGTAAAGATGATGGATGGATGGATTCCCTGTTCCAATTCCACTTCAGATAAATACTCCTCTCACAAACGACAAAAAAAAAATAAATAAAAAAAAAATCACAATTCAGATCCCTCAGTGATGGGGATGTCAGCATATAGCTTGTTATTGATAAGCTCTCCCAAATATAAAAACTGTTAAAAAAAAAAAAAAACTTATGCAAGAGAGAATTTTTTTTTATTATTATTTTTGATGGGTTGAAATAAAGCTGGACCAATAAATTACTCAGAATTCATGTTTATAAGAAACACTAAAAACAATGGATTGTGTAGCTATTTAAAATGTGAATTTGTAATTGATTGTCTCTGTAACTGGTCAAAACCTTTTGTAATGAAACACAAATGTGTTGTCTTGATTGACAATTGTAAAAATAAATAAATAATAAGATCAGCATTCATACATAAATGTATTCTACTGTGAATAAAATTAGTCACAAAGATTTTTCTGCAAAGATCTTGCTCACATTAATTTGTGTCATAGCTCTTATCATTTCAAAATGTTACTGCTAAATGCTAAATAATGTTTATTTATGAGTCTGTTGCATGCTTTTCTTTTCTGAACGTATAATCATATTTAAATGCACAAATCAAAATCTTTAGAGGAAACCTTGCAGAAACCTTTAACCAGTGTCAAACGGTAAGGTCAAACTTGAGAAGTTTAGTGAACACTGGAGGTGTAGGTGTTGATTTATCTGTTCAGCGAGTCAATGAGCATCACATCCCTTTCTCCCTGAGATGACTCCAGTGCAGCGTGTTTAGTGTTGTTTGTTGGGAAGCACACTTTGTGAATCTGTCCAGCTGCTGCTGCAGACGCACAGCTGTGAGCCTGTCACACCTGCGTTTCCACGCTGCAGCGTTCTGAATAGATCGGCAACAAATTTCCTCTGTGCTTCTGCAGCATTGAGCTGAAATATCTTATTAATCAAAATTCAACCGATTATTAGTCAAACTGTTAAAAAAAACTCATTTATAAACCAAATAGTTAACCTTTTGATTTTTTTTTTTGCAATTAAAATTAGTGATTTGTTTCCACTCACTGCAAAAATAAGCTTGCTGTTTTTGGTTGTTCTTGAAGAAATTATCACAATTTAGTTAATTATCTTGCAATTTAGCTGTATAATTTGCTTTACTTTTAAGAAATCGGGCACACAGACAGCCATGAAGAAAAGTGCTGTCATAAATGTTGTTTGTTTTGTGGACATTATTTCATTAATAAACCATAAAATAGCTTTTTCCATTATCTTCTAACACGTGTGTTGTCATTGTTTTTGGTTCCGCCTTAACATATTGCTTTTTAGTGTCAAACTAAAGTCAGAATATTAATGAAGTTCTTCAGGTATGACATGAAAAATGTTTGTTTAAAAGAGAGAGAGAGCGAAATCAGCTAAACCAAGTGAATTAACATGATGAATGGCTGAGCCATGATGAGGCATAAACAAGTGCCCAAACATTTAGGGTGAATTTTCTGTTTCATACATCAAGAATCGAGCTTTAATGAGCACACAGGTACAAAGCCACCAGATTGTGCCTGCAAGGAACCAGCCAGGATGTGATTAATTGAGTTTGTCACTCGGCCTTGTTCTCATCATGTTCTTAAGAGTTGCTCCGAAGTGAGGGCAGTCAATCCATTAAAAACTGTTCCGTAAAAAGAAGTTGTTGTTTTTTTCAAGGAAGCATTCACAGTGGTGTCACATAAACACATCAATAATTAGATGTTCCTCCGTGTGAAACTTGGATTGCTGCAGAGATGCAAGTTTTTAGTAATTTAAGCCAGGGGTGTCAAACTCCAGGCCTCGAGAGCCAGAGTCCTGCAACTTTTAGATGTGTCTCTGATGCCACAAAGCTGAATCAAATAAGGAGGTCATTAGCAGGACTTTGGAGAACTTGACAACACTGAGAAGCTAATTCAGTCATATGATTCAGCTGTGTGGCATTGTTGCAGTACTCCGGCCCTTGAGGCCTGGAGTTTGACACCTGTGATTTAAGCTGATAGCAATTCCGTCAGTTTCAATCAAAACAACGCGTTGTGTCAAAAATATTTTACATCGTTAAGTTCCCAAAGTGTAACATTATTATGTTCTTTCTGGAGTGAAACTGATTTTGCATGTTCATAAACCATAATTCACTGTTTATAAGCTTTGTGATGTACAGTTGTCCATCGTTTATCACAGGGGATCTGTACCCTGAAGACCCACAATAAGTGAAAAACTGAGAAGTATGAATAGTAGTACAAGTAGTAAGTAGTATATATATATATATATGGCATTTAGAACCTTTCCACAATCTTGCAATATTCTTGACAATATTTCTAAACTCTAAACGCTCCAAAAGAGCACAGAATGTCATGATTTCAGCTCCCTGCTTCCACTGCTCTCAGCCACCTGCAAGCGCTCTTGACCACGCCCACTTCTCCGTTCTGCATGGTGAACAGCTGCTCAGCACAGCAGGAAGTTTATCCTGCCGTAAGGGCTGTTCGAAGGTGCAGGAGGTGCAAAATAATTTTAAATAATTTATTTAAAAAAAAAAAATCCATGTTAACCGTGCGGCTCATCCATCAATCAGCTAATTGTGTGTCATGCCCAGTTTTATTTTGAAAAAAAATATATATAAAAAAAAATTGATAGAGCGAGTCTGTGATAAGCGAACCACGACAGAGCGAGGGGCTACTGTAAATACATGAAACACAACAGAAGCAAACAAAAAAAACAAGTAGTTCTTCTTGTTTACTTTCAAATTAGCATTAAAGCAGAAGTAGCTGGTTGTGGAAGTTAGAAACAATCCTATGAGCCATTGCTTCCAAAGTAAGATAATGGCACATCAGATCGTTCATTTAGCTGAATAAGTCTATTGTTTTACACATTCAAAACAGAGTTTGCAGAGGACATTGCCATAATACTGTAAATTATTATTATCAATGCCAAAAGTTCGGTGGGGGGTGGGGGTGGCATTCCGCTATAAAAAGTCTTCCCATGCATTTGCATTGAGAAATGAGTCAAATATTTTATGTTGTTAAAAATTGAGCTTGCTTATTGGATGAAAAATCTATGATAGCTTTTTTATGTTTATGTCAACAAGTGTTTATGACCTAATTAAAAAGCATTTACAAATCCTTAAATGGACAGTTTTCTGTAAAGTGACGCCCATTGTGTTGTATTGTAAATTGAACTTTGAATCTTCAGATTAGATTTTGATTCGAACAGACTTGTCATGTGTGACAGCAGCTCAGTTCCAGACTGCAGAAAATTATTTAACTTCACATAAAGACTGGAAGTGGTGGTAATGGGTCCATCCAGTGGTGATTAATAATGTTAAAGGCCTGTCAAAGTCCCTGCTATGTGTGCCATTCAGCATCTTGTTTGAGCTAACAGTACCCCGATGTTCTGTTTGTCATCTTCTTGCTCTGCTCCACCTCTGAAATGGAAGATTATCTGGAAATAAAGTAGGAGTGTATTGTCATTAACTCTTTTCTTTTTCCCTTCAGATTCGATGGACAAAGACAGCTGGCAGTGTTTCAGATCGCTTTCAAGACTCCAGTGTGTTCAACGAGACTCTGATCATTGCAAAGATCCTGAGGAACCAGGGCGGGCGCTACTACTGCAAGGCTGAGAACGGCCTCGGTTCTCCAGCCATCAAGTCCATCAGGGTGGATGTCTACTGTGAGTATGATACTTTATATGAGCATATGGCGACTGTGTGGATTTTTAAAAAGTTTTCCTATATCATGAGGCTGTTTAAACATTTGTTTGAACCTCATGCAGACACAGCTGCTCTCAGCTGTTTTAAAGTGAGCTCTGATCGTCTCAACCATTTTTCTTTCGAGTGTTTCATTGAGCTTTGCTAAAACTCTAAAGTGAGTCAGACTAAATGTGGTAAACTGCCTTTAGGCGTGACGTTCAGAATCTGCTTCCGTGGAATTCTGCTATGGGTTGAAACTTATGCCATCAGAAGCTGAATTTGAATTGCTCAGAGTGATTTGCGTGATTTGAAATTAAATCCACTTCATTTAATGAAGTTCACTAAATTGAAACTGAATTTAATGGTTTGAAACTGTATTTTGCTGTGTTGAAAATCCAATTTGACTGCTGGTACTTTTATTTTCAGTTTTATACTTCAATTTCAAATCTAAAATTCTGTTTTTTTTGTGTCACACATCCGGGTCCTTGAGAAAGCTACGGAGTAATCAAACGCAGATTGGCAGATTTACGGTTCACGTCAGTGAAACTTCCTTTATGGAACTGTAGGCATGGGGTTCAGTCTCAAGGAGGCACTAATGCACCAGAGTGGATGCAATCTGCTGTAAAACACCAAAAAAGAAAAATAACTTCCTTTACGGCGCACAAGTTCATGGCAAGTTCATGTGCGGGCCACTGCTCCAGCTCAAAATATTAAAATATTAAATATAGCCCAAAATATTTCAGCCCATATTCTGCGTCGTAATACATTAATCCTTCAGTCCTTACACACATGGAGTGAAAAGACCAGGAAGACCTTAACATTTCACCAAGTCCAATCAAACTTATGTTTAGGGAAACCAACAATAGACCAATGAAAGAGAAGTTTTTTTAAAACAATGCAAAAACCACTTAAGCAAAGATAGATGATGAGATGAAGGGCATATAGAAGCAAAAGACCAGTCCAAGTCATCAGTATCAAAGTTCAGAACATTGTTTATGTAATTCAAAAAATACAAGTCACCACATTTTATCCGTCCAACTCTTTTGAGTATTTTTACCAGTTCACCACCACTTGTCATCAACAATGGCATGAAATAATTATTAAGAAAGAAGCAAGTGAGCTAACAGCTACAGTTTTACACATAATCAAAGCAGCGAAGCACAAAATTTATATCAGATTTGTGTAGAGTGAACCTGTCTGGGACAGATTTTTTAATTTTTATTTTATGAAATAAAACTGATAAAATAAATCCAGCTGTCTGTCTAGTAAAGCTATGCAACAAAACATAAAACCACATCTACCTTAAAATGGTTGTTTTCAAATGATTAGAGCAGAAAAATGAGGAGTTACTGGCTTATTAATTACCTTTTTCTGTTGTTAATAAGACAAAAACATGAGCGAGATGAAGAGTAACAACCCTCAGCACTGCTTCTCCCCTACGATTGAAAACTGGTTATTTGGGGGGAGTGCATCCAAAGAGAGCCCTCTGCCCTGTTCTCCTTCGAATGTTAATTAAAACACTTATCATACTGACACTGTCAGGACGTTCAACCTCTCTGTTTTATTCCAGCATGGAAAACAGGGAAGTTCCATTAGCATTTGTCAAAGAAAACGGTGATTTATTGATATTGCTTTATTGATTTTGCATTCCTTCACCTATTTCACCTCAACGGTGGAGCCATGAGAGCGACTGCCTCATTCCATACTAACCTTTTTATTGCTGTTTGTGCAAACCCAGCCAAATTGAGAGTTTATGTCCAACAAGAAATATGTAGGTGTGCTTTAATTGTCTGCATTAGAGGAAGCCCTCGGGTCAGACTGTTTTAGCTTCAAGACATTCTACTGAGATCAATAAAAAAAATAAAAAATAAAAAAACATGTTTAGTGCCTATGAAACATCCCTAACTTTTTCACTACTGCTTCTCTTCCCAGCAGAAATGTTTCTTTTTTTTATGCTAAGCTTAAAAATATATACAGTATGTGAAAAAGCATGCGTATTTGACGACCCCTCAGCGTCTATTTTTTACCAAATGTCTTTGCTAGTCCCAGAAAAGAGAGCAAGAGAGAAAGACAGAGAAAGTGGAAGAAAGGAAGCTATGTTGAGTCTAGCCCCATTCAGAATTGAAAATGTCAAAGATGTTCAACCAAAGTCTGTAAATAATTCCACGATTGCTGTTGAAAACAGATTTTATCACTGATTTACAAAAACAGTTGATGTCATCTAAAAATGTTTTACTCACTTGTCAATTTTCTTATTAGTGTCAGATTAAAGAAAAGCCCGGATTTTTCCAAACAGTTGAGATGTAAAAGACAAGACAAATGAAAAGACACACAGACATGTTTTTTTTTTTTTTTTTCCTTTTAATATAGTATTCAGTTGTATTTGTAGAATTGTGGCCAACAATAATGTCCTGGGTAGCTGTCATTTTTAGTTTTTTTCCTTTAATTACTTATTAAAATCAACTTTTGCATGTCAGGATATAAAACCTGTGAGTGAACAAAGCTTGTTTAATCAAATCTTGTACTTCTGGTTCTCCTGTAAACATCTCTCTTGGACACACTGTACACTTTTCACAAGTTCATGTTTTCTTGGCTTTTCCCTCTCGTGTGCATCTTCTCCTCACCCAGCATGAGCTGCTTTCTTGTACCTGTTTATTTGGGCTGACGCCTGGGTAGAGGTGGTGGACTTGAAACTTGTTTGGAAAGCTTGTGGAAGGCCAGGAGATCCGGGTTAAAAGCATCTCAGCAGCTGGTAGTCAAAGCCGGGTTGCTTTTTGTACACTTGTTCACCTTGGCAGCCATATAGGAGCTCAAAGAGCACAATGTGGAAATGAAAACAACCAACAAGGCAACAGCAAATTATTAAAATTATGGTTTAATGAGCAAACTAAATGTTTACTGTTACCCAAACACCAGATCGTCATTGTGTTTTGAGTAGGCAAGTGTCTTTATATTACATTATGTTTGTTTATAGTATATATAGTTATATATATAGTTATATATATATAGTTAGTTTATAGTACCGTATGTCAAAAGGGAAAGTGAGATATTTTAATGTAATACTCTGTGGAAAGATTATGAACTGGCTTTATATTATGTGTTGTTGCTGCTCTTCGAATGGTCTAGGTTTGATAAAATAAGATTTAATCTGACCAGAAGGACAAATTAACAGTTTGTCCAACAGCAAGATCAAAGTGTGTTGATACCAATGTTCCAATGGCTGGAGAAAATTGTTTAAACCCATTGTCAATTTATCACCATTATTAGGCCATTTTAAACAATTATCATAGTAGAAGTGAGTTATTTGCTAGAACAAAAAGCAGCAGTTGGTGGTGAAAAGCATACAATACAACACTGATTGTGGTGTATATATTTATTGAATAACATTCACATGAAGCTGTATCATTTATTATTATCATTCTTTGTAATATTGATTTAAAACAAAAGCACTCCACTTTGGTCTTGGCCTTCTTTGGTCCAACTGTTACCTCATCAGTCTAGTCAGAATCCAACTTTATTTCTCCAAACTGATGTCATTCATAGAGCTGCCTGCAACCAGTATTCTTTTCATAAAGTTTCCACAAAACCCAATTTTAAAATTTCTAAATGATTGTTTTAATATACACACAACGAATATATCGGTATGACCGATGATTTAGGCGAATATAGACGTCTGGGGGGACCTATCATATCGGTGATAGATATTCCATTATGTGCCAATATAAAGAGGTCTAATTTCCACCACTGAAATGCTGGAAACCAGCTGTAATTGAACAATGTATCCAGCAGAGGGTGCATGATGACTGCTTTTAAGTTTAAGTCATGTCCATTCACTTAAGTTTCACTTTCACATTCAGCACACACAAGCAGGGGGCAATACTATGGTGGATTTTGCCAACCAGAGCATGGTAAGTTTATATTAACAGATCTGTTAAACAAATCAAAAATAATAAATTCTCTTCAATCCTCCAACTCGCTTGTCATTAGCTACGTGTCTCTCAAGTTGGCAAGCTAACATTTGGATAACCTAGTATAGGCTACTGCCATGTAAAACTTTATGCAGAACAGTAAGTCTAACATAGAGGTACAATTTATCAGTGTTAATAACATAATTTTTGTCGCCCACAATTAAATGCATTGTTTGTCTGAAATCTTCACTTTTCTGAAAAGAAAAATAAACTCTGCTGTGGTCAATACTAATTAGGTCTTCACCATATGTGACTGTTTCACAATGAACAGGGAAGGGTATTTTTTGTGTATTTTATAGTTTTGTAACACACTTGATAACTTTATGGTGAATAGTGGAAAGCAGAAAATGTGAACGTGCATTAGGAAGACTGTTTTCATGACCAGTGCACCACTTGTAAACCTACTCTGGGACTAGGCAAAGCATGTATATGATTTGCTTATCTTTGTGGTTGCTAACAGCCTCACTAAATAAACAAGCTGTGCTACACTCACTGTTTTCTTAGATTTTTGGGGGTGGACAGAGCTCAAATTATTTTTTTGCAATTACATCAGTTATCGTCAGTTGCCTGCCCCTTCCAATATTGGTATTGGTGATAGCTAAAATTTCCATATCAGCTGGGCTCTAACACACACATTATATATGTAAATGGTAAATGGAGCTTACTTATATAGTGCTTTCCAGCCCCCTATGAGGGGCCCCAAAGCGCTTTGCAGCACCAGCCATCCACCCATTCACACACACATTCATACACCGGTGGTGGTAGGCTGCCATGCAAGGCACCAGCCAGTCCCACCGGGAGCAACTTGGGGTTAAGTGTCTTGCCCAGGGACACAACGACACATGGTGTGGGAACTTGGGATTCGAACCTCCAACCTTCCGATCGGGGGTTGGCTGCCACTACCACTGTACCACTGCCGCCCATGTATTTTAGGAACAAATTGTATAGTGGCAATGGGTTGTGGCCTGTAAAAGTGTAGAATTAACATCAGTAAATGACAACAATTTTGTTTTATAAACATATCAAAAACAATGCAGTGTTGTTTTCTATCTGCAAATGCATTGAAAATGAAGGATACTGCTGAAAGATTTTCCACACGGTAGATTTTGAGATGACTCTCCTTATCATGTCCTTGCATTGAGCCTTGCACCGAGCCTGCAACGCAGCGTGTGTACTTCACAAGCATTGTGTGATGTTGCTCGTCCAGCAAAAAGCACATTATTCCCACAGAGCAATGTTACAGCTGTCCCCCGGGGGTGAGTTTAATTGATGGACCTCTGCAGCACTCGTGCTATTTTTAGTGGCTTGCAGCTCCAAATTTTTTAATTAATTTCAAAAATTGTGTTGCGGTGCCGGACCTCCTGTCAGCAACACCTTGAATTCTGTTTTCTGACCCTTTCAGTTGTCTTCCATTTCTATGGCTGCACCATTTACCCATTAAATAGACTGCACCACTTCCACTGCAGAGGGAACAAGCTATAAGTCATACAAAAGCAGAATCCCGGCATGTTTTACATTAAAATGTCTAAAATGAATAAAAGATGATTCTACACTGACTTCCTTCTACAATTTTCTGCTAAGAGGACTTATTTGCTCCTCCCTCCTGGAATTAAGGTTTACGTTTCTCAAATACAAATAATCGTACCCATATACGCTTCACAATGAAGTGTGCTTGATAAAAGCAGATGTTTGAGAGATGGAGAGGTAAAACAATGATAGAAATGCTGTATAGTGATATAACTACTCAAGTGAAAAAAGAAAGCAGAGAGTAAAAGTTTTTTTTAGAGTTTCCTGTGTGCAGCCTTCAGTAAGCTATAATTAATGACAATAACTTATCCTGGCGGCCCGGAGGAGCTGATATTAGCTATATGGCAAGCTCAAAGGTAACACATTTACAAAGCTCAGAAGTCCATCTAAGCACATTTTATACCTGCTGACACCTCAGTTGTGTTTGTCCACAGTTAGGTCTACGGGGAAGGCCCTGTGCAAAGTTAATAAAGAACCTCGCCCGACTCCTACACTGATCGATTTGAAGCTTAAGATGCTTTCTTCCTTTTCCTACAGGGGAGACTTTTCAGCGTTCTCATTTAATTTCAGCTGCATTAATTTTTTGCTGCAGCATCTAATGTTTCAGTGAGTGACCGATGGAGGAGGGCTTAAGAGTTCTGCAGGGTCTGCTTATTGAAGACTCAGAGAGTTCACTGACCATCGCCATGCACAATGTGTAGGAGAGACGTGGCCAGAGGAGGACGTGTCCAAGAAAGTGACTAGTCAGGCAGCAAACAGATGTTTTAGGGCCTTTAATTATCCTCTTTTCACTGTAGGTGTTTGGAAAATATAATCTGCTATTGTCAGTGACTCATTACAATAATTACAAGTTTTCAAAACAACATAACAATGCTAACAGTATTAGATAAATTTTTTGCAGTCATTTATTAATCAAGTAATGAGCACATTTGAAGAGGTCCATCTAGATTCTCACTCAGCCTCTGATCAGTTTCTCACAGATAACACAGTTTTGTGCAAACATTCATTTTACTCAAATCTCTTTTTTATTCCTACTTCCCGTACCCGTTAATAAATGCTGAATGTAGCTGTTAGCTGCTCTCCAGTCATTACTGAGGATAAAAATAGTGATTTCTGGTGTCTGAGGTGGTCACATTAAATCAAAAAGTGGTCAAAAAAAAAAAAGGTTTTGGTCGGTGGTCAAATGGAAAACATATTACTGTGGCTCGATCCAGGTCAACGTTTACTGTGCTCAATTAGATAAGGAACCACTCTAAAACTGCCTTCAAAATGTTTTGAACAAGCTCTGCAGCTCAAAATATATTGAAAACATACAGACGTAGGACAGCAGTCCCTCGTTAATTGTAGAGTTTCAATCCTGAACCCGACCACAGTAAATTAAATTCTATGAAGTAGCAACGTTAAATTAATTTTCGTATACAGGTGGTCCTCGACCTACGAACGGGTTCCGGACCTAAGGACCGTTC